>JAJHPC010000002.1:6910060-7110160 GCA_024447665.1 Juncus inflexus | reverse complement strand
ATTATGTATATTTTGTTTATTTTATTTATTTTAATTAATTGTTATTGAGTTATTTTTTACTTTTTTTATTTTAACTATTTAATTATTTTTTAACCTTTTCTTTTTAATTATTTTTATTTTAATTATTTTAATTTCTTTTTAATGAATTTTATTTTTTAATGAATTATTTTTTATGTGTTTAACAATTTTTATTTAATTTATTTTGTTTGTTTATTTAATTCATTTGTTAATTAAATATATTCAATATACATGAGAGTATTTTAGTCATTTAAAAAAAATTAATTTTGGAATGGATGGAATAGTGATGTAAGGGGTATTCGAAAGGAAACTTCTTCTGATAGGGGGTATTTGTAATAAACGAAAATACAGGGGTTATTTGTAATATTCAGAAAAGAACGGAGGTTTTTTGTAAATTTTTTTTTTTTTTTTTTTAATGCTATAGAGGGACATTTCTGATGCAACATGCAATGCAATTATGCAAACCTGATAACTTGGAATTTGTATTTCTAAAAAAAATGACAGTTGGCCAGCTCCTTCCAGCCCACGCTGGCTAAAAACAAAACTAAAAGAGGACAAAATTGAAAATTGCAAAAAGGTAAATATTAATTTAAAAATGAAAAGTGAAGAGTTGGTAGTAGGTGGTTTAGTTTGTTCTTTAGTGTGGGTTTGGTCGGCACTGTTTGGCCATGTGTGTCAAGGGCTGTTTGGTTTTTTCTTTGTCTCTTTTTGCTTTGTAGTTTTATTGTTAAGTTGGAGTATGTAATATTGGAATTTTTTTTAATAGTAGCACTATTTTGAAGAATGATTAATCAGATAACATTTTTTTCAAAATATTTGGATAGGTGGAACTTCCGCCGGATTCTCTGACGGGCTCTGGCGGAACTAGGTATTTTTTTTTTTGCTAATTTTGGCCATTTGGCATTCTTAAACACGCTTAATTAATGGAAAATGCCATCTGGCGGAACTAGGTAAAATTTATTTTTGGCCCAATTTGGACGGTGAAATTAGCCCAAAAATGACGAAAATATAGGTTCCGCCAGACCCTCTGGCGGAACTAGGAACTAGACCATTTTTTCAACTTACAATATGACCCAAAATATTAAAAATAATGGTCTAGTTCCGCCAGACCCTCTGGCGGAACTAGTTATATCTAGCTAGTTCCGCCGAGAGTCTCGGCGGAACTAGACCATTTTTTCAACTTACAATCTGACCCAAAATAATAAAAAAAATGGTCTAGTTCTAGGGTCTGGCAGAACTAGTTATTTCTAGTTCCGCCAGAGTGTCTGGCGGAACTAAACCATTTTTTCAACGTACAATCTGACCCAAAATAATAATAAAAATGGTCTAGTTCCGCCAGACCCTCTGGCGGAACTAGACCATTTTTTCAACTTACATTCTGACTCAAAAAAATGGTCTAGTTCCGCCAGATCCGTAATAACTAGTTCCGCCAGACCTTCTGGCGGAAGTAGAGAATTTTTTCAACTTACATTCTGACTCAAAAAAATGGTCTAGTTCTGCCAGACTCTCTGGCTGAACTAGCTAGAAATAACTAGTTCCGCCATACCCTCTGGCGGAACCTGTATCAGCGTGTCTTCCACACAGTCTGACCCCAAAAAATTGAGAAATATCCTAGTTCCGCCGCACCCTATGGCGGAACTAGTTCAATCGTTGGAGCCTCTTATAAAAGGATAATCTTTCTCTCACCCCCAATCTAACCTAAAGTCCGCCCCCAAAAAATAAAAATACTATTCAGGGCGATTTTGAAGTGTATTTTAGGTGATTTTGACCCAAATAAATAGAGAAAATAGAAGAAAAGGAAGACGAAAATTAGGTATTCTATTATAGATTTTTTGATACATTAAATAATTAATTGATTTTATTATATATTTGTTGTTAATTTGTTGAAATATTATTGCAATTAGTAAGAAGAAAATGGCACAGAACTCTCAAATTCTTGTATATTATGATGGTCTTATTGTAAATCTACCAAACGGATGCAATTACGACCCGGAGGAATCGGCTTATATTTCAGAAAGTACCCGCAAATAGGGAATATGACCAACTGTGTAACGAAATTTATAAGAATCTCTGTTGGTCGTATAGTGATATTCTTTTAATCCGAGGTCGGCTTCATTCCCTTAAGAAAGACATTTGGCATTATAGGTTAGTGAAAATTATGAATAATACACAATTGATTAATTTTGCGGAGCGCGTTATAAGGGTTGGGATGGAGGAATTAGAAATATATGTTGATCGCGTCCAAAATAAAGAATATCAGATAGGAACTAGTAGTAGATCAAATGTAATTCCAAATGCAGATGAAAATGAGATATTAGAACCCGTTGAAAATGAAATAAATAATGATAATGAGAATGAGGACACGTTTGCGACCTTTGATATGGCACGTGTGAGCAATAATGTATTTCCCGAAATAGATGATGATGAAAATGAATTAGATGAGGAACCCGAAATGGAGTCAGAGGACGAGGACAAGGAAGAAATTTATGGAGATGGCGATGAAGAAATGGAGAGAGTGAACCATTAGACGGGATTTATATATACGGAAGAGGGTGGGATGGTTAGTGTAGGTACTTTCGGTGATGCGCCGGCTGCTGAATTCGAAGATAGTTCAATGTGGGAATATGCGAGAAATGATGTCTTATTCGGCATGAATGTGAATGAAAATGATGATGAAATATTGTATAAGGGACGTACATTTGAAACGAAATCAGAACTACAATCGGCTGTAAGAGCATACAATGTCAAGCATCACCGAGAAATAGAAGTAGACCACTCGAATAAAATGAGATATATTGTCAAGCTTACAGATGAAGGTACTAGAGGATGTAGTTGGAGGATACACGCTTCGATTAATAAAAAAAATAATTTATAGGAGATTAAAATATTTAGACAACCACACGTATGTATTAACTAAACACCTAGAAGAGACCACAAACAGTTAACGAGTGCGCTTGTTGGGGGGCTAATTCTGGATATCATAAGAGCGGATTTAGATGTTAAACCTGTAACCATAATAGAAGCCGTTAAATTGAAGGTTGAATATACCATATCGTATTGGAAGGCTTGGCACGCAAAACAACAAGCGTTTCGATTCTTATTTGGGGGTTGGAGGGAGACTTATAATTTGCTCCTTGAGTTGATGGCAGCAATAAAGGCAATAACATCAACAAATTCTGGTACTTTGTATACATTTAAAACTGGTGCCCCAAATAGAGATGGTGAGTTGGAGTTCGAAGGTCTTTTTTGGGCATTTGGCCCATCACTTCATGGTTTTGATACGACATCGAAGGTCAACGGTGGGGCATACCAACTAGCAATAACGCCGAAGTGATGAATTTTATTTTCAAAGGTATAAGAAAACTACATTACGGCAATTGTGGAGGCGACATTTTATAAGCTAAATTGTTATAACGTGACCTTAAAATATTAAAAAAATATATAAGAAAACTACCTATTACAACGTTTGTGCCTTAAAATATTAAAAAAAATAAAAATATTAAAATTCAAAATTTAACTTCAAAAATATTAAAAAAATTTACCGCTAATCTTTTGTCCGGGACCATAGGGCGGTATGTGCTCGAACCGTGTGAAATGGTGCTCAGCACCAACGGATAAGAATTCATCCAATACCAGCTCATGTAACCATCATAATCGAGAGGGGTATACGGCTTCAGGGGTGTTAGTAGTATGCCCTAGGCCAATGTATTTGAGATCTAGATGTATGGATTGTGTTAAACAAACATTGTTTTTATTTAGAGATATTTTATATAATAAATGCGTATTGGTTATTTTATTCTTATTACTAAAATGAACCTTGAATATGATATTCAGCTTTATATCATCAAAGTATGTGACTTTGATAGTAAAACTATAAAGTATTATGAATGATATTCTAAACTGCCCCCGATCATTCATAGGATGTTTGTGAGACAAACATACTTTATGATAAGCTATAAATGTACATCGGTATGTTAGTTGACCGATGGTCACGTTTACCGATCATGAATAAGAGTTATTAAGTCATTAACATAAGTATATGTTAGAGACCATATATTGGATTGACCCACCGTGAGAATGCTACATGGTTCGTGTCATTAGTTATTCTCAGTAAAGAATGTATCTGTAATCCTTAGACTTGAGATTATCTCAGTTTCCTATATGAGAAATTTTATACTTTAATATAATCTAACATCGTCTTTAACCGGGCGGTCATAAAGATTATAATTAGGTATATAATGAATTATGCGGAGGAAAGAGTTTAATTAAGATAAGATTTGTTCCTCTCATAAATTGAGAGAGATATCTTTAGGCATCTTGATGATTTGATTGAAGAAATGCACGGCCGTGCTCAAGTGAATTAATAAAGAGTTATTAATGTCATTTCATGTTCAATCAAATTCGGTGTCAAGAAATATTTATCGACCAACATAAGGTTGACACATACCATGCCTTATGGACGATATAGATATCGTGTAACAAAAGGATACAATGCATGACATAAATTAGGTTTGATCGAATCATCTATATTTGCTTAATTTGGGTAATCAAGATGTCTTGCTAGAGGCCGCTCATGATTTATAATCCGTTGTGATTATTGCCAACATTAAGTAAACCTACAGGGTCACACACAAAGAACAACTATTGGGACGTACACAGAAAAATCATAACTTATGTGATAAGTTGTATGGAGAGCCACATAGTCAAGTGACACATCCAATCCTACATCTTATATGATAAGGTGTGTTGCATATATGGTTACATAGTTACCATGCACATAGGATATGAAACTTATGGACTATGTAGGCACAAGAGACACCCTAAAATCAGAATAATGATCATTATATTTTCGTCCATCTTGTGTGAGACAAAGAGGAGAGAAAAATCCGAAAATTATTCTCTTGTTATTTCTGTGAGAGAAATGAAGAACGGATACTAGCATATATCGTTCTTTATCCGTTCAAAGGGGTTGTTCGTGTGGATACCGGTAGAGGACGAAGCGAAGTGCGGCGTCTTTGTGATTCGGGTTGAAACCGTGGTTTTGTCTGGAGAATCGGTTTGCTTGGAGAATCCGTTCGTTTGGAGATCGGTTTGTTAGACCGGTTAGGCGAAATATACAAAGGATCGGTTTGGAAACCGGTTTGGAATCGGGCAACGAGAAGCGTCAACCATATTCGCTTTTGATTATCACGGATTAAGCGTAATCCGAAGGTACAAAGTTATGAACTTTTCTTTGATTTAATTGTAATTCACGGATCCTTCTTTTGGGTTTCGAATTCGATTTTGTTTCGTTTTGTATTTTCCGCTGCGTTATGAACGGTAGAAATCCCAACAAGGGGATCCATTTGCGAATACCAATACCATTTATCGTTCCAATGTGTAATCCAATTCTTGTGAATCTTACGCCAATCGTTTCCGCGAAAATTCGTAAGGTCGCGTAATTCTTTGTCGGCAATTTTGTCGGCTTAAGGTATTTCCGGGGGTTTTTTTTGCCGATAACCGAACTGTCGCATCACCCTCTCAGGACGATAACGCTCGACGATCCAGAAATAAATCAACGGCACACTCAGTAGCGCCGTAGTTCTTTCTTCCTGACAAATGGGCGGTAGCCTATCGCGGTATGGCTCGTAAGGTGCCCAAAATATATCACTTGGAGGGATGTTGTCTAACATGTCACGGTTAGCCCACAAATGAGTAGTCGACGGATCCTTTTTAACTCTTGCATCTCTCCAAAGCATGCCAACCATATCATTGTAATCCGGATCGTCGTAGATATTCAATCTTGCCGGGTTCAATGAAACTTTCGGTCTTCCGGTCGCAAAATATTGCCAAGCCCATAATTGAAGTAATAAGATGCAACCTCCCATATTTTTCCGATCGGGACCTGTACTTTTGCACAGCTCTCTGTACAGGTATGCAAGTACCCCACTCCCAAACGCCCACTCATGCAAATTATTCATTTCTTCTAAAAGTACCAGGGGATTGAGCGAATAACAGTCCCCATTTGGATCCGTAAATAAAATATCGGAAAAAAATCCGATCATGTAAGCTCTACAATATTGCTCGACTCGTAATATGGGGGCATCATTTTCCAAATCGGCAAAATTCTCCATGAACCATTTTTTATTTATCAACACGTTGCTTTTTCTTATTCCTTGACCCTCTGAACATCTCTTGGGGAGGTGTTTTTCCGAGTAGTTCCCCGGCTTTATTTGCCCAATTAGTACCGCTGTTCTTCACACAAAGGGGCTTGCCATCCACCCGCAACCCCAACAAGCATGAAACATCCTCTAACGTTATGGTCATTTCTCCGTGCGGCATGTGGAACGTATGCGTCTCTTTTCTCCACCGTTCCTGCAAAGCGGTTATCAACATGCCATCGATTGGTACATAACCGATTCTCTGCGTTTGTAACAAACACGCACTCGTAAAATATGGCTCAAACTGATAATTCCATGGCACCTGCGGAAACGAAACATATGAGTAAATTATTTTTACCTAATTAAGTAAATAGATATATAGAAATAATTTTAAATACAATACATTAATATGATGTTGCCTGTATCGGAAACCCCTTTTTGCTTTAGCCTTGGTGTTGTCCGGTTGGCTGAAACATACGGTTATGTGATCATCCTGGAATTCGATCAGCGGACGATATACCAAACCTTCTGGCTCAACTATAGGAGCCTTCCCCCGATCCGCCCGACTAGATCCGCCCCTAGATGACATCCCCATATAAATTTTATTTTTTAATTATAAATAATAATTAAACAATTACTATAAATAAATTACTTTAATATTTTTTTAATATAAACAAATTACTTCAATATTTTTTTAATAGGAATAATAGTATATAGTCAAAAATAAAAACCTAATCAATCACTATAAATAAATATATTACTAAACAAATTTATATTATATTTTTTTTCTTAAAATAACTAAATATTGAAAATTAATTATTAAATATTTTTATACCGAATAAAATTTATACAAATATCCCTATATAAATACCCTATATAAATAATAACTTAACAATATATTATTATATAACTAAATAAACATACTATTTAACACAAAAATAAACAAATTGCTTCATTATTTTTTTTAATACAAAAAATTGTATATATTAAAAAAAACCATAAACAATTACTACAAATAAATATATTACTAAATAAATTTATATTATATTTTTTTCTTAAAATAACTAAGTAATAAAAAATAATTATAAATTTTTTTCATACCGAATAAATTTGACGAAAAATTTACTCCTTCTCCTTCTCCTTCTTTTTCTCCTCCTCCTCCTCCTTATTTTTCTCTAAACAAATCAATAAAAATTCAAACAAATTTCAATACTATCAACCTATTTAAACCAATTTCAAACTAATCTCACTAAATCCATACCTATTTCGCACTAATTTCACTCAATCAAAACTTATTTCAATTCAACCAAATCAAAAAAACTAACTAATCAAAACTCAAAATCAAACAAAATAACTTACATATTTCTTCTTCTTTCTAACTTCTCATTCTCTTCCTTTAATTTCTCCCCTCTTTCCCCTTTAATTTCCTCTCAAATCGCCAAAAATTTCGCCCCCAATTTTTCTTTTTTTTTCAAACGGACGGGTAGGGTTAAAATGAGGGTCGGACGGGTTTAAATGGGCGTTTAAAAAAACGCAGTGGGTAGTTCCCCCAGAGGGTCTGGCGGAACTAGTTATTTCTACCTAGTTCTGCCAGAGGGTAACCAAAATTGGGATTATCTGCAAAGAACTATGGTAGAGCAGTTTATGAATGTTTACGTGGTGGACTTGATTTTACCAAAGATGATGAGAACGTAAACTCACAACCCTTATTTTGTGCCGAAGCAATTTATAAATAGTGGGTAGTTCCCCAGAGGGTCTGGCGGAACTAGTTATTTCTACCTAGTTCTGCCAGAGGGTCTGGTAGAACTAGACCATTTTTTTGATTATTTTGGGTCAGATTGTAAGTTGAAAAAATGGTTTAGTTCCGCTGAGACTCTCTCGGCGGAACTAGCTAGAAATAACTAGTGCCGCCGGAGGGTCAGGCGGAACTAGTTATTTCTAGCTAGTTCCGCCTGGGGGTCCGGCGAAACTAGACTATTTTTTTGATTATTTTGGGTCAGATTGTAAGTTGAAAAAATGGACTAGTTCCGCCAGACCCCCTGGCGGAACTAGTTATTTCTAGCTAGTTCCGCCAGAGGGTCTGGCGGAACCTATATTTTCGTCATATTTGGGCCAATTTTACCGTCCAAATTGGGCCAAAAATAAGTCTTACCTAGTTCCGCCAGATGGTATGGCGGAACTAGCATTTTGGGGTGTTTGAAAAATGTTTCTCTATTTTATACATTATTTTCAAAAAAATAGTATATATAACGCAATAAAAAATATATCTGATGTGCATCGCATTATCAGATTTCCCTATATTTATTAGGCTAGTTTATCATACCCATTCATAACTAAAAAAATTGCAACTTCTTATTAAAAAAGTAGTTATGACACACCTCACAAATGACAAAATTCATTAAAAAATAACTGTAAGACAAAATTCATTAAAAAATAACTGTAAGAAATGACTAACTGGTAGTAAAAATTATTCACGACTTAGCACCAAATAATTCCTTGATTTGATTTGATTTGTGGACCTTTTTTTCTCAAATAAAGTCGTTTTTGTAAGTTATATATTGTTCCATATGCATATATATTAATAACTTCATAGATATTATGAACATTATATAAACATAAAAACAATATTTAGGTATTACAATAAATATGTTTATAAAAAAATATGTACATGTTTTAAGAATAATATATAAATTATAAATAGTATATTGGTATTATAAATTAATATATAAATATTATAATATTTGTGTATATAATATAATTAAAATATTATATGATATTGTTGAAGAATCCAAGAGACTAAAAGAGCAAGAGGATTTAATGAATGTTATTGTTGAAGAATCCAAGAGATTAAAACAAGAAGCTGAAGAGAACTCCAAGGTAAAAATTTCAAAATAAGAGAGATTTGTGAAAGAGACCCTGTGTTATGGCTAAACTGCAAAAGAACCTTCAAAATTGCAAAAATTGATATCCTTGTTATGATATAGCGTTTTTTGATGCATATTAATTATTTTTTGCAATTTTTTAAGAATGGAGGTGTTCTTTTTTTTTTTTTGCAATTTTCTTTAGAATGGAGGGATGATTTTGCAATTTAGGTTTGCAAATTTCGCTTGAAAATAATATTTGTTAAGATGTGAATAATATTTATTTTTTATTGGTTATATTATGTGTCTATTTAATGCAGTTCAGGGAATTCTTGGTGGATCGAGGCCGCATTGTTGATACATTGCAGTAAATCTTCTTTTTCTTATTTTAACCCCTATTATTTATGGGATACAAAAAATTTTCATGCCCATTATATTAATTTACCAGATAGATCCTTTATCTAAAATAAGTTCATACTATTGAGCAAAAAATACATTGACCCACAATATACATTGTTTGTGCAAGAAACCCACAAGCAACATACATTAATCAGAAATGGAAAAAAAAAAAGAAAAACTCACAATATGTTTATGATTTGATAAAAATACATCTAGATAAAAAAAAAACAAATGCAATGAAATTCATACTCAATAAGTAAGCAATGAAAATAATAGACCATGGATTTTGACGATGGATCCATTCTTGACTGGCGGAGCGAATTCATGACTAGAAGCACATCATTCCCTCCCTTGATCGAAACTTGAAACACCCCTGCTTCATAAAAATAATCAATCCGCATTAGCTAAGAGTCCCTTGATCGAAACTTGAAACACCCCTGCTTCATAAAAATAATCAATCCGCATTAGCTAAGAGTAGATAAGGAATTAAAGTACAACACAAATATGGAATTATGAAAATATCATATATGTTTCTTCTTCCATAGAATTAATATGTTTCTTTGTTATGAAGTGCATATATTTAAGTGTTCATTTGACACGCTATAGATTAGCTGGAAAAGACAAGAATCTAGAATGGCTTATTTTCTTTATGTCTTTACTTCGCCATCCTTATAGAAAGACAACGATAAGGGCATGCTGGCGTATTCCAGAAAAAAAATTAAGCTTGAACAATATTTATAACGCCGTTCATTTATGTTAAACTCTAGATTGCAAAGTAATGGTAATATATATATATTGTTGGGTTTCGGACGTGCATAACGCAGCGGAAAACAAAAATTATTTGTCCAAAACCCATCCCGAGGATCCGTGCATATCGGTTAAATCAAAGAAATAAATCTTAAAGATACCTTTCGGATTACGCTTAATCCGTGACGCTCAAACCATACATGTTGTCCATGCGCCTCAAAACCGGTTCACCTATTATGCGCGTGCGGATTTGCCATGGGATAGGCATGGTGTTCCCCGCATGGTTCAGATAGTTACGGAGATTTCCCCTTGATAATAACTCATAGACAAGAGCAGGAGGTTCTGAGCATGCTCCTATGAAGGTGACTAGGTTTGGATGTCTTGTTGTACTAAGAATAACTACCTGAAATTGCAAATATATATATATATAAGTTGGTCTAACTTCATTGATTGATTCCTTAGAATCCTTACGTTAGCAGCAACTCAACGAAGGAAAAAAAAAAGTAAATAACTTGAGATTGTACCTCGTGTCAACACAGATAAGCCTGACTTGCTTTGAGACTTAAATTTCTTTATTGACACAGTAGTGCCGCGAAAAGTGCCCTTGTATACACATCCATATTCGCTTTCTCCAGTTTTTAACGAATCATCAAAATTTTGTGTTGCTTGATTGAGCTCTTGGGAGGTGAGAGTTGTGCTTAATGCCTTGTTCTGCTTCACTTGATCAATCTCCTGAAGAAGATGTTGCTCATTTATCTTTCCTTCTTCAATCTTCTAATGATTTACAAATACTATCTAAATATCAGTAGTCTATATGGGCAGATTTTTCATTATTGATATTATGCTATCAAATATTGGTTATAAAGAAGTGAAGAAAATCAGAGGGAAAATTTCCCAAAAATATGATTATTTCGTCTCAAATAATGATGATAGAAGGGTGAAAAATCCCTATCAAATTAATTACTTTAAGAACCAAAACCCCTTACAAATCAATTCCTTGACCATGTTTACTAAAAAAAGGACACCAACTCAACAAATTATACTATACTTCATTTGTAGTAGCGATCAAATGTTGGTTGCTAATTATTTACCTTTACTAGATAATTTGGTCCAGTTCCCTGATTATGAATGGTTTTGTACCAAAAATATTCTTATGCCTTACACATCAATGACCAAATTATGGTTAGCTAAAATGATTTACAAGGAATTATGGTTAGTTACTTGTTATTTATAAACTTGATCAACTTAAATCACACAGGACAGGACTGCTATTGTATGATTTTATTATCTTAGATCATCTGTAATATATATTACTAGAAATGATAATGTATGTTATAATTACCAATAAACTATCCATCACATATAAGGGCAGAACTGGATTAGTATCACCTTTAGTTATTGAAAGAAAGACTTACTAAATAGAAAAAGTGTTATACAATTATATAACCCGCTGAAATTTTGTTATTGTGCTAACAAATATTCGTTAAAAAAAGTGAAGAAAACATAGGAAAATTGCTTAAATAAGAATATGATTATTTCCTTTGTCATATATTGTTCAGAAAAGGTGAAATACTAAGAGAGGAAAAATTTGGTACCAAATTAATTCCTCTGAACAAAAATTCCTTACAAATTAATTTCTTGACCATGTCTATCACAAAAAGAATACCAACTCAACAAATTATACTTTATTTACATTAACAATCAATGTTGGTTGCTAATATTTTACATTTACTGTGTAATCTGGTCATATTCCCGGAATTCGAATGATTTTTTACCAAGAGAAATTTCTGACCAATTGTGGTTCGGTAAAATGATAATAACCTGTTATTTACTAATCTTGATCATGTTAATCACAACATGGCTGATATTATATGATATAATTATCTCACACCATATGTGATGTACAAATGATAAATTACAATTAGTTAACAATAAGCTATCAATATTATTACCATTGAGAGCAATTCTTTTTCAACTTTGTTGCGTCGGCTAGTCTCTTTCTCATTTTCTTTAAGTTTTTAACTTCCACAAGTGCCTTTGCGATTATCTCAGCTTTACGAGGACCATAGCATCTAAAAAAATAGTAGATATATTTTTTCTATTTAGCATACAAATTTTAGTTTAGAAATTTAGTATTGCTCTGAAACAACTCTTTTTTTACGAGTCCTCCTGCGCTCTTAACTTACAACCAACATGTCTTCAATAATAGCATTGTGAAATTTTAACAGAAAAATAATCTGAGACAAAAGATTGTTTCTCGGGTCATCCCTTCACTAGTGGTGGTTCACCAGTCGCTGCCCATCGCCGATGCCAAATTCAAGCTCCCATCACTTTCTTCACCAGTCGCCAGTAGCCGGTTGCAACTTTTCACAAGGTTTTATCTTTAATTTTCTGTTTTTTCCTATTTGAGCACTGTTTCTTGTGCTATTTGAGAGAGATTGTTTGGTTAATTAGTTTTATAATTAATCCATTGGTTAGTTAGGATTTAGATTGGATTTAGAGTAATTTTCAATTTCACATTTGGATTTGTTTGCAACTAATATTAAGATCTCAGACTTTGATTTTGATTAGGGTACTGAAATTTTAAGAGCAATATTCTTTTGATGAGCGCAAATTTGCACATACCCATTTGGTCTTTCTTCATTCTCAAATATTTCTTCAGATATAGCTAGAATTGAAGGCAATTTTGCTCCAGCTCCAATCACGCAGAACAATTTCGAATGAAAATTGGTAACAATATGGTATATAAATAAAATAAGTATATTAATCTAGGAATAATTTATTTTTAAGTTTTAACCCTTTTAAAACTTCCAAATATCATGTATGCCCCTGTATACCCTAAGAAAACTAAATTAAAAGAATAACCATATATCAATTGTTCTTTCAAATCTGAAACATGTGTCTAATTAGTAACTAGAGTTGTTAAAATAATAATTTTTTTGTGATTAATACATCAATTAGTTATATCAGTATTTTTTTTTGGTTTCTAAATAGGTGGATATGAATTATGCTTCAGTTGAATAGATAGATTAGTTATAACTCAAATAGTTATTTTCAATAGTTTAGAGTCAATTAATACTTCAAATAGTACATCAATTAGTTATTGTGTGGTCGTTTTGTTACTTCAGGTTGGTCTATAATTATAAGCCAATTTGAATTTTTATGCTTCTGACAGCATAATGATCATACAGAGAATAGAACAAGTTTTTATTTTTTATTTTTTTTTTTTTATTTTTATTTTTTTTACATATTCATGGTTTTATTTTTCTTTCTTTCATTTATTTTATTTTTATTTGTACGAACTTTTTCCTTATTTAATAGAATCTCGGTGAGGTATTTCGCCTCCGGAAGCTTCAAAAAAAAAAATGATCATAACAGTTTGAATTATCAAATCATGTGTGCGAAAGCCTGAAATTGGATTTTTCACATCTTGCATTCATACGATCAATCATATGGGTATACTATTTATTGCTTTTTATATATTGTTTATTATGCTTACACACTATTATTACTATGCCTACTGATATCAACCAATCATTATATAACTATACTAGAGCAATATGTAATAATACAGTAAAAATAGTGTGTACCAAATAACAAGCTAGCACATGATATATTAAAACATTATATAAAGATGATAAAATGGTAAATAAAATTTATACCAAAATAGTACAAATAGAAAAAAAAATTAGGTTTGTCGCAATTATTTACTCATGGCAAAACAATTGTTTACATTGAATTTAATGAAAACAAAAATTTAAGTGAAAGATTAAATTAAATTACCGTGTGGAGGCTAGCTTTCCGTCTTTTCTATTAACATACCATATCTTGCAAGAATGATCCTTGAAGGACTCTGATCTGAAATTTAAAAGTAATTTTTTGTGTTCTAAATGAAGCTAATTTTTCGGAATATTATAAATCTGACAGAAGTGCTAGTATCTTCCTCTCTTCAGTTTTACATTTACAAACTAACCCATCGGAGAAAGACAATGCAAATAGAAGTCGGAACATGACCACTAGTTCTTATTTAGAGTTTAGGCTGGTACCTAATCCAATCGTCACCACAAACGAATTTGTTCATTCCATGTTTGATAAGTAGCTCTCTTAGTGATGCTCCATGTTGTCCTACTGCATCAGGTATCAGTATCTCTGCTTTGAACTGAATACAAACAAAAAACAAGAGACTTCACCTTTGTTTAGCTAGTTATGTAACTTAATTAATGGTATGTTTAATTAGGAAATAACTTGAGAATATATTATTTGATTTTTTGTGCACTTATTTGATTTGTTTGATATATATTGGGAATATGTCCAGAATAAATTAGTTCCGCTAGAAAAAAGACTTCACCTTTTTCTCTGCACATTTTGGAAGGTAAGTATTTTCAATCTCATCCAGGTATTTATTCACAGCACCATTATCTGTTCATATATGCCAAAATATGATTTAATCCATTTTTTGTACATACTAATTAATAAGAACTAACTCAATAAATTATAGGGATTTCAAAACAAAAGAACTATGATTTTTTTATATAATTATTAATATTTAATTGTCTATGGAAATCAGTTATCATGGGTTGCATACAAAACTAAAAGGATACTACAACTAAGCATGATAACACATATATAAATCTCTTTTTACATACTTTTTGTTTCTCAACACATCAGTTTGATAAAACTCGACAGCAGGGTATTTATGACATTTAATTGGACTGAATTCTTTTATGTCGTCAGAACATGATTTTATTCAGATTTAATACTAGTCGGTGCTAATGCTGCTCGGATCATGAGGAAAGATAAATGGAACAGTGGCTACGTACTTGATCATCAAGTATGTGTTTTGAGCTTCAGTATTATTTATAAATTATAGATGTGTGCAAATTAATTCAAGAAAAAAAATAATAGAGGAAACAAATAAAAATGCATACGAATATCAGCGAGAATGAACTTAGATTTATCCTTGTCAAAATGATCAAACATCCATTCAAGAATTGGCATTCCATCTTGAGGAAAATACGCTGCGTCTACAAACACCTTATCTAGGTTGTCACCCATCGTCAATAGGAACTCTAGCTGGTACACCAAGGCTTCCAATCATAGAAAAGAACAAGTTTTAGTTCTCAATTTAACCTCTCAACGAGAATGATATTTGATGCATCTAAAGGGGAGGATAAAACTATTTATATGACTTCCTAAAGCTGACAGCGCAAGTAATAGCTGTGGGCATGATTTATAAATTAATGGCATTTTTTCAATGAAAATAAACTAATTCCATTTTCCTTTCAAAATCCCAAAATGGCTTGGTAAACCAAGATTGCAATTTGGTAATTAATCATGTTGACATTGACTTTGGCAAATTATTAATTCTAATGAATTAAAGACATGCTTCCATGTAGTTTGTCCTTAAATCAAGCTGTCTCAAATGTTTTTGTTTATAATGCTTCATAGACACAACACATACACCCCACACACGCACACAAGAATCCAACGAAGTATTTTGAAAAACTCTCTTCTATAGTCGATTAAAATCCTTCTCTAATTACAGAACAGTCCAGGTGCCATAGCAACTATCTCAAAAGTTTATGTTTTTTTTTATGTTCAACCAATTAGGCTCAGAGACTTTGCTAAATATGTGTTATATGACTATACATGCAAATGATTTAACCAACTAGGCTATGAGTAATTTGCAACTATCTCAAAAGTTTAATCCACAAAGTCATGAAAAGAACTTCAACCAACTGTATGAATATATCTTTTTTTTTTTCAAAATAGCTTTTCATCTCCTTCAATTCGTAAAGATAGCATTTTTATTTGTTTCAATGTACACATATACTCTGTGTTGGATAAAAATATAGATAATGTATGATAAACTTTAAATTAAACAGCAGGCCAATTGGGTGTCCTTTTCTAATGATGCTTCTATTAGCTGGCTAAGACCATGTAAAATATGATGTCAACATATTTAGTCGAGAATACAACCATATAAATTAAGATGAATTTTTTTTCAAATGAGTTATAAATTCATAATTAATTGGAAAAATTAGTTGGATCAATAAGAGAAGAGAATTCAAACAAAAAAGAGAGATGGATCCTTCAAGATTAGGCCTCCGATGCAGATCAGATAGTTGCGATTCTAGATTAGACACACAAAGCCAACATGAGAGAAGTAACGAAAGACTAAATCTGAGAGAGATATAAGAAGGCCTAGAGAAAATAGAAGACATTTGACAAAGAGGAACGGCTGCCATCGGAAGCAGAGGGTTTTCAGCCCCTTGAGAGAAGAAACCAACAAAATCGGAATCTGAAAGAGAGAAGAACCCAGCAAACCCAAAGCTTGATACAGAGATGGAAAAAAAGAAACCTTGAAAAAGGAAGGTCTCTGTCGGAGAGTGGGGCACATATTAGGGTTTATGCCTCTTACAGATCTGAAAGAGAAGAAGCCGGAGAGAGAAGGCGTAAAGAAAACAGAGAGAGTGGATGGTGAAGATACAAAGGACGGCCGGTGGCTGGCGACGGCAGATGAAGACGAGAGAAACAACTTGAAAAGAAGTCTAGTCACCTGAGAGAGGCAAGGAGAAAGAAGAAATGGATAATCAAAGGGAAGCAACCAAGTGAGAGAAGAGCACCATGTCAGGGCGTTGAGGAAGAGGAGAGAAGCTGCCGGAGTAGGTGGGGGGTGGGGTGGAGGCGCCGCTAGGGTTTGCCCCACCCCGAATTTGAAAATCGCTTTGGGTTCTCCCTTTTTTCTTCCGAATTACATTGTCGTTAAGATCTCTTATCATTACACAACACAAATTAGTGTTTATATGGAAATAAAGACAAAAATAAATAGTCAAATAAATTTAGTATAAAAAAGAGTTGGACCCAATTTTTTAATAGTTTTGAGTTGGTTGAAAAATAAATTTAATTCAAGTTCTACAAAGGAATAAAACCTTAAAGAAAATCAATGGTGAATAAATAGTTCAAATTTTACCACACTATCTACATTCTATACCTCAACATCTGATAATGGAAGCAATTGCAGCGATGTAACATAATGAATACTCGTAGATGTCTGAGACCAAGTGATTATTATTTCCTCCCCTTTTTTATTTTTTGAATTTTTTCAGATAAATACTTAGCGACAAATGTTATTTTTTTTTTTTTGCTACAATTTTTTTTTTTTTTTTTTTTTGCATGAAAGACAAAGAAAAACAAAGGGTTGCAGTGGTCCAAAAAATAAAAAAAATCCAGAATACAAGAAAGAAAGTACATTGATCGTTATATCTATATATTACGATTGGAGCCTTTCAAGAATTGGCCACACCTCTTTAAAGAGATTGGGACGATCAGTCGTTTTGATTTCAACACACCATAAGCCTAGCTCGGCCAACTCCTTTGCTTGATCTAATGGCCATTTCCCAGCCGACACGTCGATCATTTTGTCCAGCGTACCTTTTTCCATAGCTTGTTCTACTCCATACACAAAACCAGGGGTAGATTTTCCCGTTAGAAGACGAAGGATAATGACACCAAACGCGAATACATCGGATTTTTCTGTTAGTTTTCCGGTTTTTAAAAATTCGGGGTCCATGTATTGGAATGTTCCTAAAGGACTAGTGGTCAAATAACAAAGAGTGGTGTTGGTATTTGATCGTTCTATGATGCGAGAAATACCAAAATCACCAAGTTTACTCGTAAAGTTGGCATCAAGAAGAATATTGTCTGGCTTAAGATCTCCATGAATTATCATCTTTGGTTTATTTGAATGAAGGAAATTCAAAGCTATGCAAATTTCACACATGATACGTATACGGACTTGCCAAGTAAGAGAAGGGTTGTTATTCTTTCCACTGAGATGGTCTTCTAGACTTCCATTTGGTAAGAACTCATATATAAGCGCTGAAGATTCGTAACATACTCCCATGAGGGTAACAAGATTTGGATGCCTACATGTTGTGAGAATGGCCACCTTTAAGAGAAGCAGAAATATAACCATTTTACAATTAAATATAAATATATGTAATCAATAAAAGAAATATATTTACTAACATACTATTTTACGAGGTTAGAACAATTCTAAACATTATTTTTGTTTTGAAGTCCTTAAGTAGGGAATATTTTGTAAAGAAAGGGAAAAAAAAACTCCAATGCAATTGGTGTGATTTGAATCATCAAGACAATAAAAAATCAAGTTCGGGGATCATTTAAAATTTTCAAATAGTGTATTGATATGACTTTTACTCTTACGATTTGTAGTGTTGTTATAAATACATTTATTTGCATGCCACATAAGATAATGTGGCTATTAGCATTATGGGAGGCATCATTACCGTGAAGAGAATTGGTTACTTATGTAATATGCATATTGAGATTTTGGAGTTCATCTTTTTCATTTTTTTTTTCTATCTTGCAATCTTTGTTCTTTTTTTCCTCTCAAATTTTGACATGCGAATTTATATCATTTGATTCTTCCTTCTAACTTAGCAACAGAGAAAAAAAAAACTATAACAAATCACTTGCATGAGATTATAGTTGTATTATACCTCTTGCCTGAAACCTAAAACGCCTTGCATGCATTCAGGGTTCAATATCTTTATTGCCATATTTGTTCCTCCTAAATAACCTTTATACACAGTTCCATATGCACCTTTCCCGAGTATCAATAAGTCGCTAAAATTCTGAGTTGCTTGCTTTATTTCTTCAACAGTGAAATTAGATCTTAGTGCATGTTCATCCCGGAGCTTGAGATAATCTGGCTGTAACACCCACAAAAGAAATAAAAACAAGGAAATAAATTAATAGTCATTGTAATTACTCTATATTAATTATTACACTTATACTTTTTTATTGTTATTTAGCAAAAGTTGGTTTCGAAATTTCAAAATATATTGCTTTACATGCATTATATATATATATATATATATATATATATATATATATATATATATATATATATATATTCTTTTATAGAATATCTACTTATTTAATTTAGTTTTTATAGTGCTTTTTATATTATATGAGTGTTGCAGAAATCGGATTAATCGGCCGATTAATCGGAAAACGGCACCCACCGTGCAGAAAACGGCTGCATTAATCGGCCGCCCGTTTTGGGCCGATTTGGGCCTTTTTTCACCCGATTAGGCCCAAATCCGCCTTTTTTTATTTCAGTTTTTAATTTTAATATTTTTCGGCCTAGCCCATTCAAAACCCAAAAAAATCAACCACTTTTTTTTTTTTTTTTTTTTTATATTTTCATCCTTTTTCTTTAGTTTTCACCCGGCCCGGCCCATTTAATTTTTTATTTTGGAGTTTGTTGTGTGTTTTTGGTTTGGACTTTGATACGTGTTGTTTGTTTAGACTTTGATGTGTGTTGTTTTTTTGGATTATATTTTAATTTGAATTATGTATTGAATATCGTTTATGTTTTAACTAGTATTATATATTTGAACTTTAAATTATATGTGTTTATTAGATTATGAGTTTAGGATATTGAATATTTTTGTTATAAATGTTAATATTATTTGAAATATATATAAAAATTCAGTCCGATTAGATCAAATCGATTAATTCCGATTAATCCCCTACTCGAAAATTTCGGCCCGTCCGATTAATCCCGATTAGCGATTTCTGCAACATTGTATTATATGTACTTTTTTTTATATGTTTATATAATGCTTACGAAATATTCTCTTACTGTTTTTATGTGTTTACAAAATATCCTCTTAATGTTGGAAAGCAAATCGTCCCATAATAGTTCAATCTTTATATTCATATAACACATAGAATATTAAAATGTTGGCACCAATATTTATGGTGTCAACTTGACTGAATGACCGAAAATATAGAAAAAGCTAACAACTTTTACGCATAATTATTATATGAAAAAGATGAGATAAAATATCTAATATAAAATATTATCACTGATACATAATCCGTTTCTCACATGGCAAAACAGTTTGACCTAAGACGTTATTACTTTCAAGTTCATTATAAGCATTTGGCGTATGCCTTCTACATTCATGTAAAGATCTGGTTCAGTTTACACACAAATGATTTATATATACTATTCGTATAACCTACTATTATGACGTCACATAAACGATGTTGAAAATGCAGCACCATTGTGCAAAGTATATTAATGTATACATTTCTATTTCAAATAAGCTGTTTTGTTTTAATCAATTTATATATTATACATGACAAAAAGATACCGACAAGTATTCTAAACAATACTAAACTGGTTAATGCGACAAATAATTTTGCTTTACTTTTAGTCAGTTCACTAAACGCGTTTGGTGCTTTCTACATTGACGAGAAGCTCATGTTCTGTATATAAAGGACATTATTAAACGTATCTAACAATCAAAGGACATTACTCATATTACCAAATACTTGAACAGAAGGTGAAAAATAGAGGGAAACATATCCTGTAAAACTTGATATCTAAACAAATGTTGGTTATAAAGAAATGATGAAAAACCAGAGAGAAAATAACTACAAAATATGATTATTTCCTATCAAAGATCATCAAAGGTGAAATAGTACCCGGGAGAAAAATTCCTATCAAATCAATTACCTAAAGAACCAAAATCCCTTACAAATTAATTATTTCTCAGTGTTTACTCACAAAAAGAACACCAACTCAATGAATTATACTTTATTTACCTTGGCGATCAAAGTTTGTTGGTTGCTAATTGTTCTTTTTGAATTCCTCAAGTAAGGATTATTTATAAAGGAAAAAATTGTCTCAATTGATTTATATGAGATTTGATCCCACAACTTTTTGTATTTCAAACAAGATAAGTCTTTCATTGGGCTATGAGACTATTTACATTTATTGTGTATAATTCGGTCCCATTCCAGACATTGAATGTTTTTTACAAAGAATAATTTGTATGCATTACACATCAATGGACCAATTATGATTCGTTAAAATGATTTCAAGAGACTATGCTTAATTACATGTTATTTACTAAACTTGATCAAGTTAATTACCGCATGACTGATATTGTATGACATAATTATCTCACACTATCTATAATATATATTACTAGAAATGATAATGTATGCTATAATTACCAATACAATATCAATTTTATTACCGTTGGGAACAATTCTTTCTCAATCTTCTTGAGTCGGCTAATCTCTTCCTCCCGTCGGCTAGCCTCTTGCTTTTGTTGATCAATCTCCTGACGGAGACGATCAATCTCTTGTGCATTTATCTTTGCTTGTTCAGTCTGCCAACATAAATTATTCACAAATAATATATGAATATCAATAGCCTATTATAACATCACATCATATATATGGACATAATTGGATTAGTATCATCTTTAGCTATTAAAAGAAAGAGTTACGTAATATGAAAAGTGGTATACTACAATTATAACACACTTAAATATCTTTGGGCAAGGTGCTGGGCCTCAGAAGGTCCTTGAGTAGAACTTAGAAAATATATACTAACATTCTAAGCCGGTTTAATCGGTTCAACAAATTGCTTTGGTTTAGTTTTAATTTTAGTCAGTTCATTATACACATAACACATGCGGCATTTATGCTTCTACACTCATGAAGAGGTCATGCTCAATTTACAAATTATACTAAATTAACATATCAAATAATCAAAAAACATCACTAACACTAATATTTATGTGGATGGATATTTCCTCCAAAAAATTCCTTTTGCTACCAAATACTAATACACAAGGTGCAAGACATGGAAAAATGTCTTGGAAATTACCTTCGTTTCTCCTTACGGTCACCTCACTAATCTGAATAAAGATTCATCACTAAAGACCGATATTTTAGGATTTAATTATCTCATCCCATCTATAATATAGTTTGCTAGAAATGATATTGTATAATATAATTACCATTGAAAGCAATTCTTTTTCAACTTTTTCACATCGGCTAGTCTCTTCTCTGACCATCTTCTTTAACTTTTCATTTTCTTTTTCCTTTTCTTCATGGGCCACTTCAGGATTGAATAATCTAAGTAAATGATACAAGAAAACTTAGCTTCAAATATTAAGCTACTGATCATTAAATGATTAATTATACGATAGTCACCAAGCTGAATGAAGAATATTAAATTTTCTTTTGTAGGAAATAGGCTGCTGAGTCGCAAAAATCAAAAGTTTAATATAGAGTACCATGTAATATTCACAAAAATCGGTTTAATATAGTATTTGTTGCATAAAATATTTTGTTTGGATAAATTTCTTGATAAAAATCAAAAGTCTTGGGTAATCTCTAACGAAGTCAAAAACTAAGATATAAACATATATCGTATATGATTTGCATACCGTGATTCACAATGGGCATGTTTGATTTGATGTATTTATATTCTTGATTCATGTATTCTCTCCAAATCTCTTGTTTGATTATAATATCCGGGGATTTAGGTACAAACAGGGGCTAAGTTAGGGGGTGGCCAAAAATGGGTCATGGCCACCCCTATAAATTACTATATAGTCCTTATGAATGTTTGAGGCATTGAATAAGTAAATAACATAGGGTTTTATAAATGAAGTAAAAAGTAAAAAAAAAAAAAAATTTATACAATAGGCCGTAGGCATATACAACACAACACACAAACACTGAGAGGCACATCTAATCTTATCTGAAAATCCTTCTAAAATCTCTTTAATCTTGCTGAACGCGAGATTCGATCCCCTCACCTATAGAAAATGGGACTAGTACCATAAAGAAGCTAGAAAGTTGCTGTCAATTGTTATGGCACTTTTAAGATTCCGTGGCATAAAATTTAATATCTAAATTAAAGCAGTGTGATTTTCATATGACAATTTGATTTGTATTGGTTTTAATGATCTAAAGAGGAGTTATTATTTTCAAAAAATTATCTTCGGTTTAGATATTTAACTTTTATTTTTAATTATGATGCATACTTCTTCAAGAAACTGTAATATGCTAAAATAATTGGTTGTTTATTTATTGGTTAATTCAATTCTTATTTCTTCAAGATGAAGTCCTAAAATGAAGTCTTGGCTCCTCCCCTGGACAAGAGATCCAGGATTCAGTACCACCGCCGCTGATCCATGTATCTATCCGCCTCCCCCTCACCAGTGCTAGATCTTTTTCTCTCTCAAGTCTCAACTAACCAAACTCTCCCCCCTCATGATCTCCTCGACTCCTCGAACTTTCATCACGGTTCAAGTCGCCAACTTCCTTTTCTTCTCTCGCGGTTCGCAGTCTCTGCCCATCGCCGGTGCCACATTCAAGCTCCTGTCACTATCTTCACCAGTAGCTATCAGAAGATGAATTGAAGCTATTCATTTTTGTGTCAAAGGATGTCTCCAGTAGCGAGATGAAGTTGTGCGTTTGTTATGCCAAGATCTCTCATATTTTCTACTTAATCATCTTCTCTTAATTAGCCACGAAGTTAATTATAATTATAACTAAGGATTTGTTTAGAGAAATTAGGGATTTGATTGGACTAGCCGTTGTACCTATGTATCTATAAATAACCTTGTAAGTTGAAAATCAATAAAAAAAATTCTCTCTCTTTATTATGTTAAAAATGATATACAGAGCCACCAAAGGCTAACGGCATTAAAAAGATCTCTTTCGCTCAATAATTTTTTTTCACTCTCTTTTCTACCTCTATTTTCTCGTACCGGTTTTCAAATCGATACACAAATTCAGTTCCTCCCAAAACAAAAATTATATCTCTTTTCTTATTTAAGTCATATATTTTATTTCTTCCACAAATCAATTCAAAATACTTAATTTCCTCAAAGATCTCTTCTTTCCTTTAGATCTAAAACCCGTTAATCCTGCATCTTTTTCACTTAGTCCACAAATTCCTCTTATTCACAACATCACAAGAGTGGAAGAGTGGTTAATTATTCCATTTTATTCCATCATTTCGTGGAATAAAAAAATGATTTAAAAAATAGAAATAATTCATAATTACTCATAATTACTACAATATCCTTATTCTAATTATAATTCTATTAATTTAATTTAATAATTTTTTATTTTAATTAAATAAGATAGAATATATAAAAACACAAATGTTATATTAAAAATACAATAATAAAAGAAAAATAAGATTTTATTCAAAAATATAGAAAGACGGATCTCTTTAGAAAGAAAAAAATGAGCACAATTATTTGCATATTTTAAATATATGATTTCATGAAATTATTATAGAAAATTAGTGATTTTTTTCATCCATATTTAAAAAAAAAAAAAAAAGATATAGAAACAAAAGAAAGAGAGACATGACAATAATTATTAGTAGCATGTTATCTCAAGATGGAAGAAAAATGATAATTTTTGTCCTAAATTTTGTCTTATTCCATGGAATAAAGATTTTTCATCTCCCCTATGAAAAAAAGAAATTTCACTCTTCCACCCATTTAGTCCATTTTCTTTCACCCTTACTCGGTCGGAATAACTCATTTCTTCCACTTTTATTCCACCCTGCTGAACGCTACCCAAGAAAATGACAAATACTGAAGAATGACGTTTGGCAATAAGTGGAATAGTGGAAGAGTAGAAGATTGGAAGAGGGAAAATGATAAATGAGTGGAAGAGTGGAATCCACCTTCTTCCACTCTTATTCCATGTTACTGAACGGGCCCAAAGTGAAAATACATTTATTGGAACAAATCCTTCAATTCAGGCCACCAGTTTCTCAAAATTTGCACTTTTTCTCATCCCCTTTCTATTAAACTCGATAAATCAAATTATCTTTTTTGGAAAACCAATATCATACCAGTATTGTGTGCTCATAATCTCTTCATTATTTTTAACGGTAGCCGATTGCAATCTTTCACCAGGATTTATCTTTAATTTTCTGTTTTTTATTTTCGATTTGAGCACTGTTTCTTGTGCTATTTGAGAGAGAGTGTTTGGTTAATTTTCTTGATGGAGATTGTTTGGTTAGTTGGTTTCATAATTAATCGATCAATTAGTTTGGATTTAGAGTAATTCACAATTTCACATTTGGATTTGTTTGCTACTAATATCAAGATCTCAGATTTTGATTTTGATTAGGGTACTAAAATTTCAAGAGCAATATTCTTGTGTTAAGCACAAATTTGAACATGCCCATTTTACACTTCTTCATTCTCAAATTTTCTTCATATTTAGGCAGTTTTGAACGCAATTTTGTTGCAGCTCCAATCGCAGAATGATTTCGAATGAAAATTGGTAACACTAATTACGTATGTAAATAAAAAAGTATTTTAATCTAGGAAACGAAATTTTGAGAAACTTACAAATATGCATTTACTCCCAATGGGTCTAATTAGAGTTGTTAAAATAATAAAATTTCTGTAGTTAATACTTCAATTAGCTATATCAGTATTTTTTGCTTCTAAATAAGTGGATGAATTCTGCTTCAGTTGAATAGATAGATTATTTATAATTCAAATAGTTATTCTTAAATAGTTTAGGTTAATTAATACATCAAATTCACACGAGACGATGACAGTGGCCCCGGTGCTTAATGGAGCTATTAATCTCCAACAATTAATAGCCTCCCCCGACATGAGAATACGCACGGAAGCGAGAGATATCTTTCTCACCCTCACTCTTATGAATCCATCTTATCAACCTGACAAACCTCAATGGAGGTGGAAGATCTCAGGTGAATTCACGACGAAATCTGCATATAAAATGCATGTTGTGGAAGATACCTAGCACACTCCACATCAAAAGACAACCCAAGGTTGTGGAAGATAAAGTGCCCAGAGAAGATAAGTTTCTTTGGATGGCAAATGTTGCTAGGTCGACTAATAATTCAAGATAACCTCATCAAGCGAGATTGACCAAACCAAGGTGAATGCACACTATGTAGATAGCATGTCACCAAAACAGCAAATTATCCATTCCTCCATTGTGATTTCTCGGACCTTGCAATCAACAATGCCAACTTCTGGGCTACACAAAGGGAGGGCCTAGACAAACAACATCGTCAAAAATGGGATACGGAGTGGTTAAGCACGTGTCGGATTATTTGGGAAGCGAAAAACCAACACATATTTCGACAGCGAAGGCCATCCCAGACGGAGGTCCTAGTGGAGAGCGAACTACAAACCAAGAAATGGAGGCAATACTGCTATGACGGGAGGAGTTTCAACTACGTAAAACTAGTTTTAACTACCTCATAGTGTTTTTTTTAACTAATTATGTAATATGTAATATGTAAAACTACTTATTTATCAATGATATCTCAGACTAAAGCTTCAAAAAAAAATTAATACTTCAAATAGTAGTACATCAAATAGTTATTGGATTGTGTTGTTATTATTTCAGTTTGGTTGATGCTTCTGACAGGATAATGATCGTACCAGTTTGAATTATCGATTCATGTATCTCACAATACCTCAAGTCACGCCCAATGTGTGCGAAAGGCTGAAATTGGATTTTTCATATATACGCCCTAATCAATCATATGAATATACTATTTATTGCCTTTTATAATTGTTGATTATGCTTATACATTATTATTATTATGCCCACTGATATCAACCAATCATTATATAACTATGAGAGAGCAATATGTAATAGTACAGTAAAAATAGTGTGTACCAAATAACAAACTAGCACATGATATATTTAAAAAGTATATAAAGATATAAAATGGTAAATATAATTTATACCAAAATAGTATAAATAGAAAACAATTTAGGTTTGTCTCATTTATTTACTATGCTAATGGGTTGAAGTAATCATGGCAAAACAATTGTTTACATTAAATTTAGTGAAAACAAAAATTTTAAGTAAAAGACTAAATTACCTTGTGGAGAGTAGCTTTCCATCTGTATTAACATGCCATATCATGCAAGAAAGATTAGGTGCCTCTTCCAGGATATCTAAAATTTTACTGAAATTCAAAAGTAATTTTTTGTGATCTAAATGAAGCTAATTTTTCAGAATATTATAAATTTGAGAGAAGTGCTAATATCTTCCTCTCTTCAGTTTTCCATTTACAAACTAGTCCATGGAAGAAAAATAATGCAAATAGAAGCCGAAACATGCCCACTGGTTATGATTTAGAATTTAGGTCGGTACCTCATCCACTCGTCACCACCAACGAATTTGTTCATTCCATATTTGGTAATTAGCTCTCTTATTGATGCTTCAGGTTTTCCTGCCGCATACGGTATCACTATCTCTGCTTTGAACTGAATACAAAAAAAAGACTTCACATTTGTTTAGCTAGTTCCGTAACTTAATTAGTAGTATGTTTAATTAGGAAATAACTTGAGAATATAAAATTTGATTTTTTGTGCACTTATTTGATTTGTTTGATATATATTAGGAATAAGTCCACAGTAAATTATTTCCGCTAGAAAAAGGACTTCACCTTTTTCTCTGCACATTTTGGAAGGTAAGTATTTTCAATCGCATCCCGGTATTTATTCACAGCACCATTATCTGTTCATATATGCCAAAATATGATTTAATCCATTTTTTGTACATACTAATGAGAACTAAATAAATTATAGGGATTTCAAAACAAAAGAACTAAGATTTTTTTATATAATTATTAATATTTAATTGTCTATGAAAATCAGCTATCATGGGTTGCATACAAAATAAAAGGGTACTACAACTAAGCAAGAGAACACATATAGAAATCTCTTTTTACATACTTTTTGTTTCTCAACACATCAGTTTGACAAAACTTTACATTATATAAACTGCGACAGCAGGTTTTGTGACATTTAATTGGACTGAATTCATTTATGTCGTCAAAACATGATTTTATTTCAGATTTAATACTAGTCGGTGTTAATGCTGCTCAGATCATGAGGAAAGATAAATGGAGCAGTGGCTACGTACTTGATCATCAAGTATGTGTTTTCAGCTTCGTATTATTTATAAATTAAGATGTGTGAAAATTAATTCAAGAAAAAAATAATAGAGGAAACAAATAAAAATGCATACGAATATCAACGAGAATGAACTTAGTTTTATCCTTGTCAAAATGATCAAACATCCATTCAAGCATTGGCATTCCATGTTGAGGAAAATACGCCGCGTCTACAAACACCTTATCTAGGTTGTCACCCATCGTCAATAGGAACTCTAGCTGGTACACCAAGGCTTCCAATCACAGAAAACAAGTTTTAGTTCTCAATTTAACCTCTCAATGAGAATGATATTTGATACATCTAAAGGGTAGGATAAAACTATTTATATGACTTCCTAAAGCTGACAGTGCAAGTAATAGCTGTGGGCATGATTTACAAATTAATGGCATTTTTTCAATAAAAATAAACTAATTCCATTTTCCTTTTAAAATCCCAAAATGGCTTGGTAAACCAAGCAATTTGGTAATTAATCATGTGGACATTGACTTTGGCAAATTATTAATTCTAATGAATTAAAGACATGCTTCCATGTGGTTTGTCCCTAAATCAAGCTGTCTCAAATGTTTTTGTTTATAACGCATCATAGACACAACACATACACCCCACACACGCACACAAGAATCCAACTGAATTCTTTAAATGCGTTATAATATTTACTATGTTTTTTAAAAAGCAATATGTAAAAACAGAGAAAACATTTTCCAAAACACAATGTTTTTGTATTTTATATACTATTTTTGTATTTTTTATTTCTATTTTTGTGTTTTTTATATACTTTTTTTAATTTATGTATATTATTACATTGTTTTTTAGTTTTTATTCCTTTTAGACTTGGTAATCGGTCTTTAATTAAATATAAGGGGGGCAAATGTAATCGCCTTCCACTCCTTCGAAGAAAAATAAAAATAAATAATATGCACAAATTACAAGGAATCCAAAAGTTTAGTCTCCTGAGGAGCCAAATCAAAACAAAGCAAGAAAACTAGATGATTAACAAAAAGAAACAACACCAAACAAAACCAGTAGATCAACAAAATTTAGCAGTAATTATCAAACACCTAGTTCATTATCCGCACGATTGAGCTTCGTTTTTGGTTTTTATATATTATTGTTTTTATTTCTACATATATTTTTTTTTGTTTCATATACTTATTCTATTCTATATATTGTTTTACATTTTTATATATTATATTATTATAGGTTTTATTTATATATACTATTTTTAAAAAAAAATATTTATATACTATATATTTTGGTTATATACATTTTTTCTCAAATTATTTCATAAAAAGTACTTTTTTATGCAGGCTCAAATGCATTTCGGGGCCATGAGAGGGTCAGACCGTCAGAGAATTGCAGGCTTGAAATAATACCTCTTTCAGTAGAAAAGGTTTGATTTAGTTTTCAGTGGATCTTTGGAAAAGAAATAGGCTTTCAACGATACATGCTTTTAATCTATGTTAATTTTTGGGCCGTATGATATTGGAGAGAAAGAAAGGACCAAGAACGAGTGATCCTCAAGGACCAAGGTTGAGGAGTTGAAGGAAATGCTCGTCAGAGCTAAAGAAGCCAACAAAATTAATTAAGTAGTAAGATAGTTTTTGTTTCTTTTTTTTTTTTTTTTTTGAGAACTTCAATAAATAGAGGAATTATAGACTATATATAAGTATTTTTTTTCTCTTAGTGGCGATTTTTTTTTCATAATATCTATTCACCAGTTGACTAATCAGGTAAACTTGAACAAACAATAAAAACATAGAGGAATTAGGGACTATATATTAGTATTTATTTTTGTTTTACCTGTTTTAATTCCGCACAAGCAGATAAATCCTAATATTTAGGGTTTAGTCCATGAACTTCAATAAAACCCCAAACTTTTCTAAACAAAATCGAATTTACAATCCAATCTACCAGTCAATGAATCTTGAAAATTTCACCCAATTTGTACTCTCCCTAAAACTTATGATTTTGTAATAACTAAATAGTACAAAAAATATTACAATTCTATTTTTTTCAGGTTAATAATCGCATATTAAAAGCAGCTTCAATAGAACACTCGACTAATCTTAAGAGAAAAATATTAAGAGTTGAGGGTTTTGGCGATTTTTTGCATAATTCACCAGTTGATTAATCAGATAAACTTGAACAAAAAATATTCAAGTAGAGGAATTAGGGACTTCGTTTTAACTGTTTTAATGCCTTGCCGTCAGATAAATCCTGATTTTTAGGGTTTAGTCCATGAACTTTAATAAAACCCCAAACTTTCATAAACAATACTAAATACTCAAATCCAGTTTTACCAGTCTCAAACCAACTTGGATTTTCCCTAAATAATTGCATAAATATATTATTATTTTATCTTTTTTAGGTTGATAATCGCATATTAAAAGCAGCTTCAATAGAGCACGCGAATAATCTTGATGCAGCTGTGGAGTTTATTCTACTCGATGTGATTCCGTATCTTCCCACAAAATCATCACAAAATGGAAAACTGGACAGTTCCAGTTCAGTTCGATCTGACAGTTTAAGTTCAAATGGAAGGGATGAGAGTGAAGAGTTATATAATTCAATTGTCAACTCCGCCCCTCCAAAGAGAAATAACAACAATAATATCAATAATAGTAGTAATAATAGTTCAATTATTTCTCAATCTTCTAATTTTTCGTATGAAAATAGAAAATGGGATTTATCAGTGCTTATTGCGCATAATAAATTAGCCAATAATCAAAACAGAGAGAATAAACCAAACAGATCAAATGGGTCGAATCATTTTCCCTCTTTTGAATCAAAGATGCAGCAAAACAGAGAGAATAAATCAAACGGGTCAAATCATTTTCCTTCCTTTGAACTGGATATGAATAGAAACAGATAAAATGAATCAAACAGGTCAAATGGGTCGAAATTTTTCCCTCTTTTGAATCAGAGATGAAGCAAAAGGGAAAGAATCAAACAAACGGGTCAAACGGGTCAAATCGCTTTCCCTCTTTTGAATCAGAGATGAAGCAAAACGGAGAGAATGAAGCAAACGGGTCAAACGGATCAAATCGCTTTCCCTCTTTTGAATCAGAGATGAAGCAAACGGGTCAAACGGGTCAAATGATTTTCCTTCGGATTTGGTTACTCGGTCGAGCTGTTCAGTTAATGCAGAGTTTCTAGAAGATTTTGTGAATGATGCAAAGAATAATAAGGTATGGTTTGTGTAGTATTTTAATAAAAATAAGTATATTATAAATAAATAATAGGAGATTTGTTAAAGAGCCCTTGTGTTATATCAAAATTGAAATAAAACACGTACTTTATTAAAAATTGCTAATATACAATTTTTTTGTTGTTGCAATTTTCAGTAAACTAGGTTTCTTTCCAATCTAGACAATCCAGGATTGTGTTTTTGCAAAGTTCCCCCAAAATCAACTATTATTTCCTATCATTTATTTTTAGTCACTGATAAATTTGCTGGTTTCATTTCATTATGCAATTTCCTTAAGAACAGACTTTTTTTTTCTAATTTAGACACAGCTCCATTAATTTTAGTGCCATTCCCCAAAAATAATTATTTTAATTTTGTGTAGATGGATTTGATGGGTTCAGTGGAAACTCTGACTGGCATGCTGAAGAAAAGGCCAAAATTGCAAAGGATGAGAGTTTCCTTGCCAGCCTAGAAACTATTACAAAAGTTGAAGAACTAAAAGAAATGCTTGTCAGAGCTAAAGAAGCCAATGAGATGGTTAGTCGGTTATATTTATTTTTTAAGTTAATTAGTTAGTTAGATGTTTGTTTTTTGAACTTTTTCTTCTCTTTGGAGAATAAATAAATTTAGAATGGTTTTGGACGATTTAATATCGCTCGAGAAAATAAATGAATAAAGGTTTAATTGTGGTTGATACATTTGTGTGTATGTGTTTTAATATAAAGAGGATATATTTATGTTACGTGCAAGTAAATGCTTGAACCAACCAAATCAAACATCGATTTATCCACAAAAACCCCTAGTTGAAAAAATAACCAACAATTATAACCCTAGATTCACTAATTACCTAAATTCGCAAAATTGGGCGGAGAGAGGGAGCTTCAAAGACGTGGCCGGCGACAGAGAGGGACGGATGGAGAGGGACGGAGAGTGAGAGAGTGAGAGGTGCCGGCGGCTTCGTTTCTCTAGGGCTTCGTGGAGAGAGAGAGAGGAACGAATCGTTGAGATAACGAGAGGAGAGAAGGACGACTTCTGAATGGGGGTGTAAACGGTTCGGATTGGCTTCTTACCGTACCGGATACAAACACGGATAGACCCGAATTCGGTGGATACGGTTCGAATATCTCGGATCCGATATGGATATGAATACGAACTCATTTCGAATTGTTAAACGGATATTTTAATTTGTTGTATAGAAAATACTATACAAATATAAATTTTAAAAGAAAATTTTTTATGCAAGAAATTATACTAAATATATCATTGTTCTACATAGTCAAACTACAAAAAAGTATCACTACTTCAATATAATAATAATACTAAAATAAAAATATTATCACTTTAAATAATGTAGCCATACTACAAACAAAATGATTACTACTTCAAATATTTTAGACATACTACAAATAAAGCATCATAATTCCAAATATTAGCCATGCTATAAAATATCACTACTCCAAAATATTAACCAAACTACTACTCATCAGCATATTTATCATCTTCTTTGAGTCAAAAGATGTAAGAGAGAGAGAGAGAGAGAGAGAGAGAGAGTGGTTCGTAATTTGACGACTAAGGTTTTGTTAGATGGAGAGAAAATTAAAGTATGTCTTAAGTAGAATGTAACGATTAAAGAAAAAAGAAGAAAATATGAAAACTCAGTTGTCAAATAAGTGGAAAGAAATACAAGACGGTGAATTAAAACTAAATTAAAAAATATAGAAATTAGAATGGTTATGAAATAAAAAAAAATTATTACTTAATGGATTCAAAGTTGAGTCTTATAAAAACGGATATCCAAATGGAAATTTTATCCGGATACGGATAATATTTGTATCTGTATCCTTATCAGCCTCATAAAATAGATATTGTAGCCGTATTCATATTCATATAAACTATCCGTATCCGTCAATACATATATTTTTATTGGGATATGGATATTTTACGGATATGCTACGGTTCAGATACGGATATTATCCAACCAAGTTACACCCCGGATGGGAGGGGTGTTATTACGCACAAATAGAGACGGGCCGTCTCTATTGAGCCTACCCGTCCCTTTTTAGGTAGGTTCAGTAGAGACGGGCCTTCGAGCAATATTCATGTGCTGAGCACATATATAAAAAAATAATTTGAATATACTGATTTTGCGTTGCTCTATTGTCAAAATTTTAGGTTCTATAAGTAAACTTTTGAATTTTGGTTTATTTAATTTTTCTGGGGCCTATATGAAAAAAATTCATGCACCCTGATTTTTTTTTTCGAAAGATTATGCCCGAGGTTCATGCACCCTGATTTAACAACAATCACATGACAAGTGGGAAAATATCCTTCTACTGGACTGCGGATTACCAGATCACTAATAGAAACACAATTTAGGTTTGTCTCATTTATTTACAATGCTAATAATGGGTTGAAGTAATCATGATAAAACAATTTTTTACATTAAATTTAATGAAAACAAAAAATTTAAGTGAAAGATAAAATTACCTTGTGGAGATTAGCTTTGCACTGAAATTAACATACCATACTTTGCAAGAAAGGTTCCGTGCCTTTTCGAAGACCTTTGAAGTTCCACTGAAATTCAAAAATAACTTTTGTGTTGTATATGGAGTGAATTTTTCAGAATATACTATATAAATCTGATAAGACTTCTAATATCTTCCTCTCTTCTGTTTTACATTTACAAACTAGTCCATGGGAGAACAACAATGCAAATAGAAGTCAAAACATGACCACTGGTTATGATTTAGAATTTAGGCTTCGTACCTGTCCTCCCAAGTTCCCAACCGCTATTTCAAACCAATTTGTTCATGCCATGTTTGGTAATTTGCTCCTTTATAAATGCTTCATGATCTCCTACTGCATCAGGTATCAACATCTCTGCTTTGAACTGAATACAAACAAAATACAGAAGAGACTTCACCTTCTGAAAGAAACTTAATGGTATGTTTAGGAAATAACTTGAGAATATATTATTTGATTTGTTGTGCTCTTATTTGATTTATTTGATGTATATTATTATTAGGAATAAGTCCAGAATAAATTATTTCCGAAAGAAAAAAGACTTCACCTTTGTCTTTGCACATTCTGGAAGGTAAGTACTTTCGTTTGTATCCCGGAATTTATCCGCTTCAATGTGCTCTGTCATATGTCAAAGTATGATTTATAAAATAACTATGATTTTTTATTTCATTATTAATATTTAATTTTCTATGGAAATCAGCTAAGCTATCATCTGTTGCATACAAAAAGATACTACAACTAAATAAATATGAGATAAGATATAGAAATGCTATTTTTACATACTATTTATTTCTCAACATATCAGGTTGATAAACCTTTACATAATATAATATGCAACAGCCGCAAATTTGTTATTGCATTTGGCTGGACTGAATTCATTTGTATTGTCAAACAGAATTTTATTTCGGATATAATACTAGTCGGTGTTATTGCTGCTCGGATAATGAGGAAGCTATATTGAGCAGCGGATACGTATGTGATCATCATGCATGTGTTTGAGCTTAGTATTATTTATAAAAATGTCAACTAATTAATTTGAGAAAAAAAAATAATAGATGAAACAAATAAAATTCCATACGTAAATAGGTGAGGATGATCTCAGTTTTGTCATTGTCAAAATGATCAAGCGCCCAATCAAGAAAGGGCATTGCATGATGTGTAAACCACGATTCCACGAACACTTTTTCTAGTTTGTTAGTCATCGTCAACAAGATCTCAGGATTGTATTATCAAAGCTTCCAAGCACAGAAAATAATGATAGAAAGTAGAAAGAGAATCACAATTTAGTAGCGATTGAAGTTTTAGATCAAAAAGCCTTTCCTCAATTTGATCTCTCTTGTTGAGAATGATACTGGTGTATCTAAAGGAGGAGAAATACAACCATCTATATGACTTTCACAAGCTGACAGGGCATGTAATAGTTGTGTGCACGATTTATAAATTAATGGGATTTTCTCAATTAAAAAACAAAGTAATTCCATGTTCCTTTTAAAATCCCACAATGGCTTGGTAAACCAAGATTGCAATTCGTTAATTAATTATGTTGACTTTGAATTTGGCAAATTATCAAGTCCAATGAATTAAAGACATGCTTCCATGTAGCTTCTTTTTTTTGAAGGAAATGTAGCTTCTCCTTAATCAAGCCGTCTCAAAAGTCTTTGTTTATAATGCATCATAGACACAACACATACACCCACACACGCGCAAAAGAATCCAACTGAACTATTATGAAAAACAAAACTGTCTTCTATAGTGGATTAAAATCCTTCTCTAATAACATCAGACTGCATGTGCCATAGCAACTATCTCAAATATCCTTTTTTTTTTTATAGCCAGCTCTCATCTCCTCCAATTTGTAGACTGGCATTTTTATTTTTGTAATGTACAAATACACTCTGTTGGATAAAATTATAAATGATGAATAATAAAGGAAAATTCTTTCTTGACACAAATATGCCCCATAGTAATGATGTTGTCATCACCACGTCACAAAAGGAAAATTCTAGTTTGACACAAAATTATCCCCAACCAGTGATGATAGCATCATGCATGATGATGCCATGCACTGATGCACACTCCAGTTTCTGATAATTTATAATCTTTTGCAATCTCTGATAATTTATTCTGCCAATTTCCCATTTCTATTTGTCGGAAAAAAAATGATTTTGGTTGGGTCCCTCCTCATTGGGCTTTTAATATATGTTCTGTAAACTAAGAAACGAATCGGGTTTTTCTTTGCAAAATGCACTTTTCGGCTTTGCCTCTCACTCACAGAGAGTCCGTGTGAGGATTTGGGGTTCACTTTTCCAACTGAAAAAGAAAACGAAAAAAAAGGAGAGAGAGAGAGAAGAGAGAGACGTAGAAGTGCTGAAGGCGAAGGAAAAATAAAAGCATTGTAATCTTGGTTCTAGTGATTCCATATCATCGGTTGGTACGAATCAGTGCGTGGAAGATTTCTTTAAATCGAAGATAATAATATAAAAAAGTTTCCGCGAACTTGTGTTTCTTTGTGGTTTGTGTATTATTCACTTGCATTGTGATACTAATCGGGTCGGATTTGTGGTGTTAATTTGAATGTTTGAGTTAAACCTGAATACTGGACACAAAATGTTTGACCAAAGTCCCCAGTGGAGAAAATTTGTATGAAACATCTCTATTTTCCCCAACAATTTTAACATGATTTTTCTTTAATTGAAATAGAAAATTGTGATTATTATGATTTTATTTTTCTTAACTTTGGTGATTTATTAATAGTATTCTGAAGAGGTATTCTAGGAGAGAGATCTATTTTATCAACGGCAGCAAGAGAGTTTCGCTCCCCCCTTTTTAATTTACCAGAAAAAATAAACAAATCTCTTGAAATTATTGAAGAGGTATCTATCATATATTTATAGATGATTTTTTTTTGGCAAATTTCTTTTAAATAATTGAATTCCATGAAATATTTAGTAATACTAATATGTATTTTTAAATTTGGAAAAAATGGCGGTTTAATATTTATTATATGTTCATGATGAGTTGGGTTGAAAGGCTGACACTATCAAAATGGTATTTAGCTTAATTTGTTATATCTGATAATTAATCATTTGTGCATTTACCACACACCCTGCGCACAACATCAATTTACCAATAGATAGATTTTCATATACTTTATTGGAGAAAAAACATACATTGATCCGAAAACACATATTTTTTTTTTGAAATTAGAAAACACATGGTTGAAAGCAGGAGCGAATGGAGAGGACGATCCCATGGGCGAAAAAGAGGCGATACACACGAGGGGAAAATGGTTGGTATCGCGGATACAACCCAAAACTCTCCATCTCCCTCTTCAACTCCTCAAGTCTCCACTCTGTCTCTCTTCTGAAACCAAAGAGAATGTCTCAAAGCTCAAATCTCTCTAAGAAACCAAGGAGAAATGTTGCCGGAAACTATGGCAGTCGGAGGAATGACCCTTCCACCTGGCACGTCCCACCTCCCACCACTGGCAGAGGCATTGTCCCCACTCCTCAACCTCGTCAACAACCTCTAGCCAGTTCTCTCTCTGATAGACTTGCCTACGTTCCAGTGGTGACTAAAAACAAGGGTAACGTTTCCATCCTTGCTCAGCATTCTTTATCTCACTCTTCTTCCACTAACACTATAGCTCTTCCACTAACACTAGAGCCAGTACTGTACCTAAATCGAATCACTTTGCTAAGTCATCGGAAGGTACCACTACTGCTGAACCCACTCTACACGCCTCCTGCAAAGGGGCTCTTGTAAATCGACTCAAATTTCCCTCTATTCCGGCAAAGGGTGCTCCTAATGCCGGCCCTTCCACCTCTGTTCCTAAGAAAAGAAAAACTCTCTCTCTTCCATCTGCAAATGTCTTGCAAGAACACCATCTTGACTCCTCTATCACTCTCAAAACAATTCCATCTCATTTCTTCCCTTTCAATAATTCTAACCCCTTTTGGAAGCGAAAATGCTCAAATTGTTTTGAACAAGGCCACTTCTTAATGGCTTGCCCTAAACCAAGACACTGTGTTGCATGTGCGAGTACAAAGCACACAATCTTTATTTGTGAGAAAGAAAAATCGCTAGCGGTGAAATGTCGTCCTTCTGAAACAATGGATGGAATATTTGGCGAAGAGGGTTTGCCAGCAGATAGGCCGGAAGAGACAACACTCTTTCTAAACCTATCTAAACCTATGAAAGAAGAGATTAATCGCATGAAACAGGCCGTTATTGTCGATGGCACTGGTTTGAAGGACGAGGTGCGTGACACTGTCAAAGCACTTATAATTGAAACATTCACATGGCCTGAAAAATTCACCATTGCCCATCTCACCGGGGGGAAAATATGTGATGATCTTACCATCTATGGTACAGAGACATGTCTTTCTGAGATCAAAACTTTCTCCCTTAAGAAAAGAAGGCTTCAAAGTTTACCCATGGTCGACATTTATTCTCTCCGACCCGGCAAAGTTCAAATTTCAGGTTTGGCTTAAACTTCTCAACTTACCACAATTCTATTGGACAAAAAACTCCATAGAAAGTGTTGTATCCAATCTAGGATTCCTCCTTGATCATGGTTCTCTAGAAAATGTTCCTTCTCTTGCATGACTCTTCATTACCATACTCACCACCGATCTATCTCTTCTCACTAAAAATCTAAAAGTGATTACTGATGAAAGATTGTACCGTATTCCGGTAAAGGTTTGTTATAGGAAAGATTTCCTTGAACTTTGAGGATGTCATGGTGCCACAAGCACCAGTAAACAACCCAATTTTACCTTAACAATTGGCCACTGAACCCCCTTTGGTGATTGCATGCCAACCGGGGATCGTTCAGGAGACCATGTTCACTCAAGTAGACGAGAGTGAACCATCCACAAACTCGGAAGACGAACGAATGGAACAAGAATTCTATCAGAAGGACAAAGAGGGTGGTAATCCTTCTGACCAGGAATGTGACCAAGATCTTGCAGAGGCGATGAGTAATTCATCGGGATCGCTAGAAAGGCATGTCAAATTGACAGTCGGGTGATCGACGTTCCGCCTACGGCTAGTATTCTCAACAAAACAAACTCTATCTCTACTCCCATTCATATTCTACCCCATGTCTCTGACCCAATATTACCGATGACAAACTCACCGGTGAGCCCCTAATCATCGGCAACTGAGACGCCGGAAGGCCGCAACCCTAGGAGCATTAGGGCCAGGGATGATGAAACCTCAAATTTCAAAAATGATGCAACCTCAAACCTTAAAAAGAAACTTGTCTTCTCCATCGCTAAAAGAAATGGAGAGGAGGGAGGCAGGGGGGAAAATCAAATTTGGGGACCATTCCCTACTCTAAACGGGTCCCAAGAAACGGCTACAAGGGATTTGACACATGATGAGAGCAACTTTAGTGGGGCCCAGATACAAGAAGAGGGCATTGTCATGCTCACACTCCCATCCTCTTATGAAGCAACACCTGTACAAGTCCCTAATGAATCCATTTTGCTCCAAGTCAACTCAGGTATAATCCCCTCAAATCCTCAACTTTCTCTTGTAAACCGTGACCCTCTGAGCAGGCCCCTTTGTTTAGAAAATTGTGATAATATCCTACTAAAATCTAATACATTAAATGTGCACCATTCCTCTATACTCAAAGGTAAACAACCTGCAAAAAAGAAATCATTGCAATTTCAAACCACTTCTCTCTTTCAAAAGACTGTCACTTCCAACTTGAAAAAATTAAAAAAAGGTCCTAAAAATAAAAAGAAAATTAAAGGTTCTTGTAATTCTGTACAATCTTCAGGACATAAATCAGTCACTCTTAGACGTAGTTCTAGATCAAAAACACCCAAAAAATTATTTGATGATCTAGTACTCACACCTCCAAAATGCATTATTAAAAAAAGAAAAAATAACAGTGTGGAAGAGCAAGCTACTGTTGCAGGTATTCTTGACCAACTTGCTCATGAGAAACTTGTTAAGTCTCCTATGAATGTAACTCTTGTTAATAAAATAGAAACTTTTGTAGGAGGGGTCAAAAAAAGCTAACACCTCCAATGTCCAGAACAACACTAATGTTAATGACACAGGAACGTCTAATCTAGTCCCCACTACGAATGTTCCTCACGGTACATCCGAGTCGGGTTCTACTTGAAGATGATGTCAGCTCTACTTTTGTATAATTAGATCATAGCTTCTAAGCATGACCTAATGTTGTATCTTCTCTTTAGTATATTTGCTTATGAATAGTCTTAAAATTTGTAATTTTGATCTCGTGACGTGGAACGTCCAAGGTATGGGATGTTCCCTAAAATGTAATGTAATTCGAGATACCATTCGATCGTCGAGTTGCAAAATACTTTGTATTTAAGAAACCAAATGGAGAGAGGTTAACTCCTTCAAAATTGCTACCATAGCTCCATCTTATCTTAAAAACTTTGTTGCAAAAAATTATTTAGGATCCAAAGGTGGAACCTTAATCATATGGACTGATGACTTCACCCTACTTAACTCTTTCACTACCACCCACTGCTCTCATGTTATCTTGCGCGATAATACTTACCACAATTCATTCCTCCTCTCTAATGCCTATGGGCCTACCGATGATGACTTGAAGACATCTTTTATGCAAGAACTTGCCCAAGTCCACTCTTGGGTGATTTTAATCTCTTGAGACAACAAAATGATACAACCTCTTCCTCTTTTAATCACAACTTATCAATTTAATTCAATCAAGCTATCTACGACATGGATCTTGGTGAAGTGCCCCTTCTCGGAAGAAAGTTCACAAGGACAAACAAACGTCCAACCCCTTGTCTCTCTAAACTTGATCGCATCTTCTTTTCCCCTCACTTTCTTTCATCCAACCTTAATCCTACTCTCACCGTCCTCCCCTCATCTACATCCGGTCATACACCTCTTCTTCTCTCTCTTAAAACGCACAACTGATTCAACCCCAAGCGTTTTATGTTTAAACGAAGTTAGTTTAAAAGAGAGGATTTCCGAGAATGGTGCAAGCCGACCGGGTCTCAAATCTCAGCCGTCAACTACCTTATCAAGCTCCAGAGGCTAACAAAGGTGTTGAGACCTTGGGTCAATAACCTCAACAAAAGATCAAGCTCTTCCCTGGCAAGGGCAAAATGGATTGTTCAAATTTTGGACAAAGTTGAAGAAGTGAGATTCCTCAACAACTTAGAATTTGACCTTCGAATCAACTTGAAAGAACTTATTTTCGATCTTGCAAATATTGAAGAGATTAAATGGCAACAAAGAGCATGCCGATGGATCCAACTTGGTGACAAAAATACGTCCTACTTCCACGCCATTGCTTCTAAGAAATCAAAATCCAACTACATAACAAAGCTTCAGATTTCGGCACAAGATCAACGATGCGTCGAAGACTCTGCTGAGATCTTGAAGTCATTCTATGACCATTATAGCCTCTTGTTCGATTATGCAAACCAAACAGATACACCACCTCTATCTTACAATCTTGATTTCCTTCCCTCTCATTCTTCTACTCTTTGTGACTTAGCTTCTGACTTCTCGGAAGATGAAGTAAAAAAAGTCATTAATGCCTTACCAAATGGAAAGTCTTCGGGGCCAGACGGGCTACCTTCCGAATTCTTTACTAAATTTTGGGATGTTATAAAAATAGATATAATGTGGTTAATCCACGACTTCTCTCTAAATAAGCTCGATCTATGGCGCTTGAATCAGGCAGCCATCACTTTAATCCCAAAAATGGACGGAGCTTTACTCCTAAATGATTTTAGGCCAATAAGTGTCATATGTGCTCCAATTAAAATCATCACCAAACTTCTAACAAACCAGTTGCAACTACACATGGAGTTTCTAGTTCACCCCAACCAATCGACTTTCATTAAAAAACGTTCCATCACAGAATCTTTTCTGATCACTAGAGAACTAGCTTCTTTTGCTGAAAAATCCAAACTACCGTCAGTCATCTACAAAGTCGACTTTAAGAGGGCTTTTGACACGGTTAATTGGATCTTCATGACAAACGTCTTCAAAGCTAGGGGTTTTCCAGAAAAATGGACCACTTGGATCTCAAATCTCTTTAAATCCTCTTCCTCCTTCCTCAAGATGAACGGGTTAGAAAGCCAACCATTCTATCATGCAGGGGGAGTGCGTCAAGGTGATCCCTTATCACCGCTTATCTTTAACCTTGTAGTGAATGTTCTTCAAAAAATGCTATCTAATGTATCCTCTCTCATGACTCCTAGTTTTATTATCGACCGGCAAATGCTATAATTTGCCGATGATACAACCTTCTTTGCTGAAGCAATCCCGAACAACCTCAAAATTTTAGTCCACATCATTGACATATTTGGCGACATGAGCGGACTCAAAATTAACAATGCAATAAGTTTGTTTTCTCCCCTTGGAGTGCCATCGCAATATCATGACCCGCTTTCCCTTATCCTTAGATGTGACAAACAAGACTGGCCAATCAAACACCTTGGTCTACCCTTAATGGTTAAACCACGCAAGAAAGAACTCCTCTTACCACTCTTGAAAAAAGTTCAAAAATGATTATCGGGATGGAAGGGCCGTTTACTATCCTATGGAGGCCGGCTCACGCTTATCCAAGCCGTCCTTGCACCCATCCTTAATTATCACATGCAAGTGTTTTCCTTACCAAATTCTCTTATTGAACAATTTGAACGGATAGCTAGATCTTTTCTTTGGCGTGGTGACCAAAAGTGCTATGGAGGTCATTGCTTGGTTTCTTGGAACAAAGTGTGCATGCCAAAGAACTTAAGGGGTCTAGGTATCTTGGACATAAGAAGGCAAAATGACGCTATGTTATTAAAATGGTTATGGCACGCGAGAACGAAGCCTACAAGTCCTTGGAGTAAGATGCTCCTCTCTCTCTATAACTTCTCTCCCCTTTCTCTAGATCACAACCCATCATCCCCTCATATTTCCTTCTTCCTAAAAAAACCTTGTTGAACTGCTGCCCATTTTTAAGATTTCAAACCGATTCAAAATTGGTGACGGTACCAACACATCCTTCTGGATGGATAATTGGCTAGGAGAGCTCTCGTTACAGTCTCAATTCCCGCTTGTCTTTCAAGCCGCAAACAATAAAGATGAATCCATCAATACCGTACTTAACTCCCACTGGGACCTCACACCCCTTTGCAATTCCTCCAACCTATCGTTGGCGGACCAAGCACAGCAATTGAGACTAGCCACACAAACCATTGCCCTATCTCATGAGATTGACAAAATTGTATGGAGATGGACATAAGAAACCATTGCCCTATCTTCTCGACCAAATCTTGTTATAATTTCTTTTTTAAAGGAAACATTCAGTCATTATGGAATAAGAAACTTTGGAAAATTAAAAGTCCGATGAAGGTGAAATTTTTCCTATGGCTTCTTTCATTAGATAGACTACCAACGCAACGTAATCTTATGAGGAAAAGGTGGTCTTGCATCAACTCATGTACCATGTGTACTACAGGAGAGATTGAAACTTCTCTACACCTCTTCATCGACTGCCCATTCGCTTGCAAAATCTGGAGCCGCTATGGCGCAAACTCTATCATTGCTGACCAATCTCCCATTGCTTTCTGGAATCGTGTGCGAAACAACCAAGACTCTCTAACTAAAGCTAAGGAATGTGACACATTATGGGCCTCTACCTGCTGGAGCATCTGGAAACAATGCAACCACCGTATTTTCAATAACAAAAGGGCTCTATTTGAGGTCGTGGAATGCTTGGCTAAACACGATGCATCCACCTGGTTCATGCTAGCTTGACTCTTCCTACCACGACATCTTCCTGCCTTAATTAGAAATTGCTGTTGTTCTCTCCTTTTATTTCTTTTTCGATGTCTATGGAGTTGTTTGTATAAATTTCTTCTCCTGCCGGTCTAAAACCGACTATTGTAATCCAATGTAAAATATATCTTTCCATTTTATTTAATGAAAACAACTCCGTAGGCAATCGCCTACCGAGATTTAAAAAAAAAAAGAAATTAGAAAACACATCTTTTTTGCAAGAGACAACAAGAAATATATCACAAATACAATGAGACATACTATATTGGTCAGAGATACATAAAAAATTCAAATAAATTCACACTCAATAAAGTAAACGTTGAAAATGATAAAGGTCATGGGTATGGATTGTGGATCCATTACATTCATGACTTGAAGAATATCATTCCCCGTGCTTGGCCAAAACTCTAATTGTCTCGCATGTAAACCCATCTGCATTAGCAAAAAGTATAGAAAAGAAATTAGAACTACAACCACCAAACAACAATAACAATATCTAATCTTAAAAGTAGCATATATGTTTCTTCCTTGTAATTACATTTTTCTGTTCTTTATGAAGTGCATATATTTATGTGTTCATTTGACAACCTATAGTTGGACAATAATCTTGGATGACTTGGTTTCCGTGTGACTTTCCATGTCACCCTCAAGAAACAAGCATTGGTAAATACATGCAGGCATATTTCAAAAAATTGGGATGCTTTGACGACAACAATTAAACCCAATTTATCTGTCAAACTCTTTAAAAATAATGATACTAAGATATATAGACAGATATATATAATATTTACCTTTCATGAATGATTTCATCTGGAAACTTCATCATGCGTTCCACAATTGGCAAACATCGTTAACAAGATCAAGACGTTTACTTCTCTGAAGATAAGCACACCATAATCTTGGGCACCTCCTCTGCAAGATGAAGAGGCCACTTCCCAGCAGACTCATCGATCATTGAGCGCAAGTTATCAATTGTTATTGTATCTTCAACGTGTTTACTAATGTTTAAGCGCAACTTTCTTGTTAGGAGGTGAAGAATGAGTACTCAAAAGGAGAACACATCAGATTCTTGCATCATTTTTTCCGTAGTTAAATATTCAGGGTCCATGTATGCAAGTGTTCAAATAAGAAGGATTGTCACAATTATTTACTATGCTGATGGGTTGTAAGTAATCAGGGTAAAACAATTGTTTACATTAAATAAAATGAAAACAAAAATTTAAGTGAAAGATTAAATTACCTTGTGGAGGCTAGCTCCTTTCCCTTGTCTGTAACATACCATACCTTGCAAGAAAGGTTCGGTGCCTTTTCAAAGATCTTTGAAAATTCACTGCAATTCAAAAGTAATTTTTTTTGTGTTGAAACTAATTTTTCGGAATATAAATCTGAGAGAAGTGCTAATAACTTCCTCTCTTCGGTTTTGCATTTACAAACTAGTCCATGGGAGAAAAACACTGCAAATAGAAGTCGAAACATGAGCACTGTTTATGGTTTAGAATTTAGGCTGGTACCTATTCCAGACGTGACATATAACTAATTTGTTCATTCCATGTTCGGTAATTAGCTCCTTCAGAAATGCTTCATAGTCTCCTCCAGCTATCGGCAGTATCTCTGCCTTGAACTAAATACAAACAAAAAACAGAAGATACTTCACCTTTGTTTAGCTATTTCTGTAACTTAATGAATGGTATGTTTAGGAAATAACTTGAGAATATTTTATTTGATTTTTTGTGCTCTTATTTGATTTATTTGATGTATATTAGGAAATAAGTCCAGAGTAAATTATTTCCGAAAGAAAAAAAGACCACCTTTTTCTCTGCACATTTTGGAAGGTAAGCACTTTTAGCCGCATACCGAAATTTTTTACGACTCATCTTGATGCCAGTCTGTTCAAATGCCAAAATATGATTTAATCCATTACATATTAATGAGAACTAACTCAAAAAATTCTAGGGGTTTCAAAATAAAAGAACTATGATTTTTTATTTCAATTTAATATTTAATTGTCTATGGAAATCAGCTATCATGTGTTGCATACAAAAAGATACTACAACGAAATTGTAGATAGCACATATAGAAATGCTTTTCTACATACAATTTGTTCCTCAACATATCAGTATGATAAAATTTTACATAATATAATATGCAACAGCCGTAAATTTATTTGAGTGATGATAGCCTTCCCCCTATTCTTCCCCCCAACTCCTTGATGACGTGGCAATTTACATTTAATAGACTGCTAAAAAATATAAAAATAAATTTATGATCCCCATATAGGAAAATAAAATTTAAGTTTATCACATGTTATATTAGATTTATCATCTTATGTCAATTCATAATAAATTTGTAGTCTCTACATAGAAAAATTGAATTTAAGTTTATCACATGTTGTATTAGATTCATCGTTTCATGCCAACTCTTGATAAATTTGTGATCATATATAAGAAAAATGAGATTTAAATTTGTCACATGTTGTATTAGATTCACCATTATAATAAATTTGCTTTGATTTATTACACATTGTATTAGATTTATCATCTCATGCCACGTCATCAAGGGATTGGGGGAAGAATAGAGGGAAGACTATAATTTTCCAATTTATTATGGCATTTAGGTGGATTGAATTACACTATCCATCTGTCTCTGGATAATAGAACCAATACGGCTAGAGTACTTGGCTAGACTGGCAGAGATTTCAACGTGGAAAATAGAAGGCCCCAACCTATCTCGAGTAGCTAGGTGCGGAAGTCAAATCAATTTTTTATGTTGTCAAACATGTTTTTATTTCCGATATGGTACTAGTAGGTGTTGTTGCTGGTCGGATCATGAGGAAGGCTATATGGAGCAGCGGCTACGTATATGAACTCTCTATATTACCTTTATGCTATTTTCTCCATCAATATTTTGTTTTGTGTGTTTTTGTACGTTATTTAGCAAAAGTTGGTTTCGAAATTTCAAAATATAATGCTTTACATGCATTATATATATTCTTTTATAGCATATCTACTTATTTAGTTTAGTTTATATAGTGTTTTTTTATATTATATATATTGTTTTATATGTGTTTATATAATGCTTACGAAATATTTTCTTAATGTTGGAAAGCAAATCCTCCCATAATAGTTCAATATTAGCTTTTTATTCATAAATCATTTTACGTTGCATGTAGAATGAATGATTATACATAGAACATTAAAATGTTGGCACAAATATTTATGGTGTCAACTTTGACCGAATGACCCACAATATAAAGAAGGCTAGTACTAAAAAGAGACAAAACAAAATTGAAATTGTTAGGGAAATCGGGAGAATATAGATATCGAGAAAGGGAGCTCTTGAGAGAAATAATTATCAAAATAACTTGCCTAAATTAATAATACAATATGGAAAATACCTAAACTACGATACAAAAAATAGAAATAAATTACCTTTTTCTATTTTCTAAACATTTCCAAATACTTCTTTCCAATTCTCAAACCTTCCAAATACCATTACTAGAAAAGGAAACAAATTATAGTGAGATTTAGAAGCATACATAACAATTTTCACCTTGACTTGAAATCTCACTCTTGAATACAGTCATAAAAATAATATATCCAAATCGAGCTCCTCCTCAATAGCAGCTATCCACTTGCCGCTTCACATGAGGCTACCACCTCCTTGCAGATCGAGGACTCACCAAACTTTGATTCATTGGTTATTGCCAAGCAAAAATACAAATTTGGAGTATCCATACCTCATAGGAGATCCAACACGATCTCTTACCAAAACACATTCTCGACTCTCCTTAATTGATGCATCATCGTCAGAATTCTAATGCTCAAAGTTATATTGAATAACTTCACCTAGTTGATCGAGAATATCATACTTCACCTTTTTCGTGACTGTCTCATCATCCTCAATAGCCGGATCAGACAATTGCACCATTGCCTGGAACATAACTGACTCAAAAGTCACGTCTCTCAAAACAAGTAGTTCCAGAACTAAACATCACAAACGATACACCTTCACACCTGAAGCATATCCAAGAAGAATACATTTCTTCTCCCGATACTCAAGTTTTCACTTAATGACATGTGCATAAACAAGATATCCAAAAACTTGCAACGTCGAGTAATTCATCTGTTTACCCGACCAAACATTTGTTAGTGTCTTGCACCAAATTGCTGTATTCGAAGAACGGTTGACCAACCACCAAGCAATATTAGTGGCTTCTATGCAGAACTCCTCACCTGAGCTCGCCCAAAAAAACAAGCACCAAGACTTCTCAAGTAGTTTTCGATCAGCCGCACCATTATATTGTCGAGAGCGAGCAACCATGCAATGCTGAACAATTCTTATAAAAGGATCACAAATTTGTTCCTACAAATCCAATATCATCCAAAATTTCATTCATGCGATAAACGGCTGTAGTAAAGTTGAGTCTCCTCCATTTGCCGCAAAATGGAATCTTCACAAAACTCATGATTTTCGGTATTTTGGCCACACAATAGATCTATCTTGCTCGAGGCTGTCACCTCGCATTCAATCATAAACCTTGACCTTTTAATTGAGACAGAGAAGGCGACGACGACCGAGCCTAAAACTGTTCTAACTTCCTGAAACAACTTTCTGGTACTGTGGACTTAAAAAAATATAACTCACCGATCATTCCAGCATTCATCAATGTAAAAGTCCCTCTAGATATCTTGAGGACTTCACCTTCACATTGAAACTTGCAACTGATATATTCGAGAATGCCTAACGAGATCAAATGGACAACTCCGTCCTGCATCACTTCACCTCCATCTGTCAGAAGTCCCTTTAAAATAGAATATTCTGATATTAATATGACTTGATTAGTTAATTTGGGCAGTTATTCTGTTCATCAGTTGGCTCTTATATTTGTTTTGTTGTTTTTGACTTGGGATTGTTTAAGGTTAATTCAAGGACGATCAACCACAGATCCAAAGAACATAAAATATTGTGTCTATTAATATTATATAATTCATTAATTCAGATATATTTGTTAGTTAGTCACTAGTAAGTTAGCTTTGGTTTGGTTCTTGTACAATGCTGGTAAAAGATATGCTTTATCTAAGAAAATTACAAAAAAATTGTTTTAATATGATTTTTTTAATTTATAATTTTATATAGAATATTCTAATATTAATATGATTTTATTTGGTGATTGATTAATAGCATTCAGGAGAGGTATACGGAGAGAGATCTATTTTATCGACGGAAGCAAGGGACTTTCAGTCTCGCCTTTTTAGTTTGGCCGAAAAAAAAAACAAATCTGTCGAAATTATTAAAGAGGTATTTTTCTATCTATTTATGACTTAATAATGAAATTTGCAAAATAAATTCACTGTACTATTGAAAATTGCAAAAAAAGAGAACTCTTTAAGGAAATTGAGGAAAAGTCCTTACAACTTGCATGATCTAAGTTACGTAACCCGTAATGTATGGTTTTGTACCTTTTTTTAATATTGTTGGGGTTTTTTGCAATTTAGTCATAATTTTTTTTTCTTTTTGCTAATTTCTCTTGAGTAATTAATTGCATTATGCCTAATGCTAAAAAGACACTGTATTAGGCCTAAATAATGGGGAATACAGTTATTTATGCAGTTTTTAATAATGTAGGGGCTCTTTTTGCTATTAAAGCGTAAGTACCTTTTATTTAAATAATTAAAACTTAATTTAAATTTAAACTTAATTTGTATTTATAGATAAGAGTGGTTCTTGAAGCGAAACTAAGAGCGGCTGAAGAGGAAATTTCAAGGGCTGAAAAGGAAAAACTAGAAAAAAAAAATTCGGCAAAAGAAGCATTGAAAGAGCAAGAGGATTTAATGAATGGCATTGTTGAAGAATCCAAGAAATTAAAACAAAAAGCTGAAAAAAATTCCAAGGTGAGGGATAAAAATTTAAAAATAGTAATTGTTGAGATGTAAATAATATTTATATTTTTTGTTTAATTTATTTGTTTAATGTAGTTAAGGGAATTCCTGGTGGATCAAGGCCGCATTGTTGATACATTACAGTAATTGTTTTTTCCATTTTGACCCCAATAATTTGTTTATTTATTTACTAATTTTGTCAAATTGGCATCTAATGTTAATTTATCCATTTTATTTTTTATACAGGGGAGAGATATTTGTGATTTGTGAAGATATAACAAAGCTGAAGGAAATAATACATGGAAATATTCCAATGACTAAATCAATATTTTCTACAATGTCGAGTCTTTCTACTTCTGTCAGCGCCAGCTCATCGGAGAGAGAAACCCTAATGATTACTTCTGAAAAAAATATGGAAATGGAGAGAGAGAAAGAGAAAGAGATTCCGAATTGAGGGGAGAGAGAGAATCTGAGCGGCTCGTCTGACTAGGGTGTTCATTCGGTCGGTTCGGTCCAACCGAACCGGATAAGGCTGAACCGAATCGAACCGAACCGAATGAAATTTGAATCGAACCGAACCGAACCGAATAAAAATGGAACCGAAATTTGAACCGAACCAAATAAACCGAATTTTATTTTGGTTTATTCGGTTGAACCGAAATAGAAAGAAATATATACATAATGACTATATTTATTAATATTAATATTAATATGTGTAATCTAAAATTGATTATATCATTATAAATTAATAAGTTGATATATAATTCGGTTGGTTCGGTTTAGTCGGTTTTTTTAAACCAAAACCGAACCGAACCGAATAAACCAAATAACTCAAAATTTACAACCGAACCGGACCAATTTAATTGAAAACTGAACCGAATTAACCGAAATAGACCGGTTTGGTTCGGTAACCAAATAAACCGAACCGAATAAACATCCCTACATCTGACGGTTGGGACTTATTTGAGAAAGAGTAGGGCGAGAATTGAAAATCTCAAGTGTTTTTTTCCATACAAGTCCTTATGTTTTGTGGTATTTTCAAAAATAATGTATTGGATGGTTGAAAGATATTGGTGTTTTGGGTGTATTTTGCAGTTATGATATATTTTGATGAGACTGGTTTTTGTTAGGTATATGATGCTATTTAAGTATGATTGTATATAAGATCGGGAATCATTTATTTGGTTTCTTAGATTTGCTAATTACTATATCAATGATGTCATAATGTATGGTTTGTTATATACTTTCGTGTCGATCCGGTAACTGATACGAGGAGTGAGGATGAGACTAGAAGATATGAGGACAAAAAGGGAAATGGAGCGGCGTTGATTTTGATTTAGGGAATGGGGTTGGGTTTGTGATTTATTGGTTTACAGAGTAATAGAGTATGGATTTATGGGTTAGTAGGTCGGCTTTTATTGTGTGTGGGTAATATATATTTCAATTAGATTCGAGCCATGAGATGATATTGAACGAGCTGAGCCAAGTTCGAGCTTGGCTTTCGGTTTAGAATCGAGTGGCTTCGGCTCGGCTCGGATTCAAGCTGTTTTGGAATGAGCTGTTTTCAGTCGAGTTTTGAGCTTTTATGACAGCTCTAGTTAATATGGCATGTTTTATAAGCTAGCCTCGAAACTTCACTCAGAAAATTCTATAAACCAAGAGAAAAACAATTAAAAAGGTATTACTTTTACTTATGTTTAACTAAAAAGTCATTTGGTGCCAAAGGCCCAAAGGTGTAAAGTTAAAACACTACTTGTATCAAAATACTATTCACATATATCCTAGGGTATAAATTACCAAATCACATTTCACGACTCCCGGAGATTTCAAAATCTTAAATATATATTATAAAATACAATAATATTAATTTCACATATTACCAAATTTAATGTACTAAACACCATAAATTATATTATTTTAACGTAATATAATTCTAGTACCTAAAAGATATTTATTTTTACCAATACCATAATATGGCACAAAAATCAACCAAGCCCGAATTCACAATTTTATGATTAACAGAACATCACAAAACAAGTTACAAATAATTAATCATTCAGCATAATAATAGGGCTATAACTTTTTTGACTTAACATGAGAATTTCCATATATCTTAATAAGAAAAAATACACAAAATTAGAAAATAAATCACTCATAGTCATAGACAATCCACAAAATTCTCACGTTTTTAAGAGAAAATCAAAACAGAAAAATACAAATTGTCCACACATCTCAGTTACAAAGATGAACTCGATGATTTAGTAATGATAACAAGATTACTAACCTCATCAATTGATTACAGCCAAGAACATGAATAAGAAGGTGCCATGCAGAAATGCTAATCATCAGAGTTAACTTTAATCTTCACAGTCATAGAAGATAGGAGTGGTATCCGCATTTCCATCTGTTGCCACAAGGTAACCCTCCGAAACACCAGATCCGCCTTCTCCCGACGAACTAGTGCTTAAGGCCTTGTGTAGCTTAAGTTGATCAATCTCCTGACGAAGACGTTCATTTATCTTTGCTTGTTCAATCTGCCAATATAAATTAACATTCTAAGCCAGTTTAATCGGTGCAACAAATTCTTTTGGTTTAGTTTTAGTTATTTCATCATACACATGCGGCATATGATTATTTAACTTAACATATAAAGTAATCCAAAGACATTGCTCATATTTTTGTGGATGCAATTTTCCTTCGAAAAATTCTTTTCGCTGCCAAATCCTGATACACAAGGTGAAAGTCAGGGAAATATACCTTGCAAATTTTGATCTTTTGATATCAAATATTGGTTATAAAAAGTGAAGAAAAACATAAGGAAAACTACCTAAAAATATAAATGCTTCCTATCAAATATTGATAAAAAAAGGTGAAAATACTACTGCATCGAGGAAAATCTCCCTGTCAATAAGTACTTTTGAGAACCATAACTTCTTACTAATTAAAATTTCTCACATAAAGCTCACCAACTCAATAAAATATACTCTAGTTACATTTACGAACAATGTTGGTTGCTAATTTACTGTGTAAGTGGTTCCATTCCCTGAACTTGGATGATCTTTTACTAAAACTAATATGTATTATCACAACAAGACCGCAAATGTATGATTTAATTATCCCACCCCATATACAATATATATTACTAGAAATAGTACTGTGACTAAACTATCAGTATTATTACCGTTGGGAGCAATTCTTTTTCAACATTATTGCGACCTCTAGTCTCTTCCTCTTCCTCGCTTTGGCTAGTCTCTTCCTCATATCCGTTAGCCTCTTGCTCGCTCTGGCTAGCCTCTTCCTCACATCCGTTAGACTCTTGCTCGCTTTGGCTATACTCTACCTCACATCCGTTATCCTCTTGCTCGCATTGGCTAGTCTCTTCCCTGATCTCATCATTACCATCATTGTAGCATCTAAGAAAATAGTACATATACTATTCAATTTAGTTTCAAATTTTAAATTATTGGTGCATTTACAATAGTCACCAAGTTAACAAGAGTCAAATATCACCTTCATATAGGAATTTTTAACAAAAGAAGACTAGCATTTTTCCTTTTCTACACTTATACTAAAAGGGGAAGTAAGCTGTTTTTCTGACACTTAGCCAATTAGCACATGCTACGTGCGAGCCTCTAAACTTCTCTATTTTATTTATATTTATTATCCTAAAATGTGCTTAACTTCAATACTTGCATAATAGCAAGCCACGTCACTCAAATTAATGAAGACCATCTGATCTTCATCTTACGGCCACATCATATCATTCTATAACGCATGGAATGGAGTTTTGGTTTTGGCTATGCTCATATATGAGCCACGTCTATACATAGCACATATATTGGCCGATCCTATGTTATTTTTTCCTCTTTTTTCTCTTTCTCACTCTTCTTCATGGCCTCCTCTCTTCTACTCACCTTCTCTCCACGAAAGAGGATCCGGCGATGACCCCTCCTGCGGCTGCGGCATGTGGAAGAGATTTTGTCCCTCACCCATGTACCGTCTATACGCATGTGGTGGCCTGTTCGACGATCTAGCTTCAAATTTGATCCGTCGATTGAAAATTTGTTTGGAGTTAAGGATGCAGAGGCTGAAACTACAATCAACCATCGAGTATTTTGTTTCTTTGTCATATTTTTGTGTCTTTGTCGTTTCTTTTGAGGAGAAAATGATTTTGGTTCAAGAATCGGAATTAGTTTTGAAATGAAATAGGAATGAAAGAAACAATAATTTTTTTAATTTTTTTTGCCAGTAGTTTAGCTCTTTCAATTTTAAAAAAGTTTAATTTTTGAATCATTTTGGTGAATCAAGGATTTCTGTGAGCTTAGTTGTTCGACAAAATGTCTCTGAAGGAGACAAATAATTATAGGGAAATCCGAAATGATGACGGGGTTGGTAGCGACTCCGTAGCGACAGTATATTATTTCCTTCACGTTTCTATATACGTTATATACCGTTTTCATGTTTTAAAATATATACTGTTTTACCGAATAAATTTTTTTTATATACTGTTTGTTTTCAACCGTCGTGCTGCAACGACTGTATATACTGTCGTGATGTATCAGGTCCCATAATTATAATAAAAGTAATGTGACCTTTGAGGAGTACTAATAGTAGAGGAAAGAAAACCAAGCCAGAACTTGAGTTTAAATTAACCATATATTACATGCTTGATTGTGTGGTCGCCTATAAAGCAAAGAAACAAGGTTTCTATTATGGTATAACAAGGTTTGAACATAAAAGAACATTTGACAAATTGGTTGCTCTGTTTAACAAGATGCTAATTTTTTATTTGAATTTTTTTGTGCTAACACCAGACCTAGTTTTTATTATGGTATAAAAAGGTTTGAACATAAAAGAAGATTTGACAAATTGGTTGCTCTGTTTCGTGGAATAGAGGTAACCAAGGATCGAACCTTGATGGTTCCAATTTTTTCGTACCTGTTTTACTCCAAAATTTGCATAACTTTTTACTGGAAAAGATATTATTAATTTTTTGTGGCAAGTTAAATCATTATATATTCAAACTCAATACAATTATAAAATAATAACGTTTTGCTAAATTGTCTTCTTCTCATTTTCTTTAAAGCAGTATTGTGAAATTTTGCCAGCAATGAATCAAAATACAACAGTATATGTTATCTTTTTAAGTCTTGCTATATTTATCTCATTATTTTTCAATATATATTTAATTTCATTAAATAAATGATTTATAGAGTTTCTTACTAAAAATAATGAAAGTAATAGAACCTGGAAGTAATCTATGGAATTAATATAGCTGATGTCGACAACAAGTATATTGAACTATGGACCTATGCTAACAATCTCATCTAAATACATACCTTATGAATAATAACATTTTAAATAATTCTGAGTGATATTTTTCACCATGTGATTAGAAAATATTTTGATAGGTATTTTTTCATCATGTTCTTGAGAACCATCTAATTCTATGTTATTATCCCTCGTTATCACTATATACAAAATTCAATTTGAGATAGAATTGTGACACGTGACCAACTCACAGATTTTCTGTGCCATAATTTATACTAATATATATAAAACGGGTCTTTTTAAATGAAGATAATATCCAATATATAATAAGTCACATGATGAGTTATTATTCTGATTTTTTTTAGTCACATATTCCTTCTATATAAATACCCTTAAACTTCAATAATATTACCATATATGCATTCAATATTTTGCACATGTGAAACACTTTAAAACTGAATGACAGTATTGTTATTTTATTCATCTCAAATGTAAGGGTATTTATTTTTGGCTCTTCTCATCATCTCAATTCATTGCCATCTCCAAAATATTCCCTCTATAATATCCATTTTTACTCACTAGAACTTGGCCACACACATACCTCCAAACTCCAATAAATTGACTTATGTCTCCGGAATTTCCCCTTTTGTCATAACACTTGATATGTGGTGTCTATATTGCATAGATACGGATATCGTATCCTATATGATATGATACGATAATTTTAGAAAAGCTGAGAATACAATATGGTAATATTTATATTATTAATTTATTTATTAATTATATTTCATATATATTTAGTTATCATAATTTGATGAAGAGATAATAAGAATTTGTTATTACGAAATATCTTGATTCAAAATATTTATTTGTTATTATTAGTTTTATAATTAGATATCATAATCTTGTCTTATTGATTTTTTATGGGACCTGCTAGTCATATAATTAGATATCATAATTTTGTTTTATCGATTTTATATTGGGACCAGCTAATTAACTTCCATAAATTGTGGCTCCCTGTCTCCCGTTTAAGAAGAAGCCGCCACATTTCCACATATTCGGGAGTCATTTGAAATCTTTCGGAACTCCCGATTCTATGCACTCACGAGCTCTCATATCTTGCTGAAAAAATTAGGAGCTCCAAAATAATTTCCACCAAATTCAACCTCTAATTGTTTTGTTTAGTAACTCCTTATGACTCCCAGTGAATTTCTCATGTAAGGTATATGGTTGGAATATAAAGGTATAATATTTAGAATCCAAGATATATTATTATGATATAAATGTATATTGCCTTTTTTTTACGGGGAGATCTTTTCTCATATTCTAAATCTGTATGATGTGACTTATACCTTCAACTATTTTAGTCATCCCTTTCTCTTGTTTAGAATATCAGGTATATTGTATTCAATATAGAGGTATAATATTTAGAATGTAAGGTACATTATTGATAATATAAATGTATAATGTTTAAAATTTAAGATATATTGTTGTGAATATAAATGTATAAATAGAAACCAAAATAAAATTATGAAACTTTGAGCTGAAAGATATGGGAGTCCGAGAATTAACAATATGAGTTGGTTGAAGTTTTGGACTAAAATATATTGGAGCCAATAAAAATTAATATAAATGTTCAAATGTATGGAAGTGCTCCCAATCTGGGCTCCCATCTAAATAAGATGGGAGGTCCAAGTTTTTTTCTTTTATATTTGCTATCATATATTTTAACAATATATGTTCTTATGTTAGAGATATATCCAATGCGGATATAGAAATTATATGTCGTTATTAATTTGAAATAAAATATTATGATATGTTGCGTGGCATATTGATAGAAATTAAGGGTTACAAACTTACAAGCAAAAATTGCATTTTGCTTATACAAGCTATTTAGAGAGAGAGTATGTCTTTCCTAATATATATATATATATAGAGAGAAATGTCTTTCCTAACACGATTTTAAAATTCTCCATCTATATCACATATGTCTCAGTCTCAGCGAAATTTTGAATTTTGGTTTAATTGATTTCGTCTGATAAGTAATTTTATAGGGCCTGTAAGAAAAATCCGTGCACCTTCATTTGACAACAATTACCTCACAAGTGAGGCAATCCTTCTATTGGATCGCGTTTTATCATAATCACTAATAGAAAAGGATTTAGGTATTTCACAGTTATTTACTATGTTGATGGTTGAAATAATCATAGTAAAATAATTGTTTACATTAACTTTAGTGAAAACAAAAAGTTAGGCGAACGACTAAATTACCTTGTGGAGGCTAGATTTCCTTCCAATGCATTAACAAACCATATCTTGCAAGAAAGGTTCGGTGCCGCTTTGAAAATCTTTGAAGTAGCGCTGAAATTCAAAATAACTTTTCTTGTGTTAAATACCATTTTTTGTGTTGTAAATGGAGTGAATTTGTTAGAATATATATCTGAGGAGACTTATAATACCTTCCCCCCATCAGTTTTACAGTTACGAACTAGCGGAAGGAAGAAAAACAATGAAAAAAGAAGTGAAACGAAAACAAAACCACGGGTTGGGTTATGATTTAGAACTTAAGCTGGTACCTATCGTAGCGGTCTTCCCTAACAAATTTGTTCATTCCATGTTTGGTAATTAGCTCCACTATTGATGCTTCAACTTGTCCTACTGCATTAGGTATCAGTGTCTCTGCTCTGAACTGAATACAAACAGAAAACAAAAGAGACTTTGATTCAGTAAATTAATGGTATGTTATAGGAAATAACTTGAGAATTTATTATTTGATATTTTATGCTCATAGATTCTCAAGTTATTTTAGGAAATAACTTAATTATTGTGCGATTCTCTCCTTAAGTTATCTTTATAAGAAAGTTTAAAGACTTAACCTTTTTATGTTTACATCTTAGAAGGTATTTACGTCGAGTTGTATGCCGGAAATAATACACATCATTGGGACTCCCTGTTCATATGACAAAGTATGCTTTAGTCCTTTTTTTTCTGACATAATAATGAAAACTAAGTCAATAAATTTTAGATTTCAAATTAAAAGAACTATGATTATTTACTTCATTATTAGTATTTAATTGTCTATGGCAATCCTCTCATATATTGCATACAAAAAGATACAACAACTAAACATGAGAAGACACATAGAAATGTTTTTTTACATACTATTTGTTTCTTAACATATCAGCTTGATAAAATTTTAAATTATATAAAATGCAACAACAGGGAATTATGGCATTTAGGTAGATTGAATTCAGTTATATTCTCAAACATGATTTTATTTCCGACATAGTACTAATTGGTGTTAGTGTGCTGCTCGGATCATGAGGAAAGCTATATAGAGTAGAGGCTACGTATCTGATCATCAGTATGTGTTTGAGCTTAGTATTATTCATAAGTTGTAGATGTCTGCAAATTAATTCATGAAAAATATAATAGATGAAATAAATGAAAATTCATACTAAAATTGGTGAGAATGATCTTCGTTTTATCCTTGTCAAAATGATTAAGCGTCCATTCAAGAATGGGCATTCCAGAATAATAACTACCACTCATTTCCACAAACACCTTATCTACGTTGTCACCCATTATCAACAAGAACTCGATCAAGGCTTCCACACCAACAAATAGTGACAGCAGTTGTAGCGAGAGAATCGCAAAACAATTGTAGAAGCAAAGGCAAGAGCTTTAGTTAACTAAAGGAGGAGAATACAACTATTTATTTGACTTCAGAGAGACTTTCATCAATTTAACCTCTTGTTGAGATTGAGAACTGGTGCATCTAAAGGAGGAGAATACAACTACTTATTTGACTTCAAAAGCTGACCGACGGACAGGCAATAGCTGTGCCATGATTTTTAGATTAATTGCATTTTCCTTTTAAAACTCCAAAATGTTCTGTAAGCAAGATTTGGCAATTAATCACATGCTTCGATGTGATCTGCCATTTTTCTAAAGTTCTTTTTAATGGCGTATAAGCAGTAAGCACAACGCACATACTCCCACATATGCACATGCGGAGATAACTATCTAACTAAAATATCATGAGAAATTTCCTTCTGCAGTCTCTATTGAAATTCAAACAACCTACCTGACTCGAAACCCCTATCTCGGGTCGGTGGACAATGCTAATTCTTTTTTATACTTTTTTTTGAACTCCTCAAGTTGACTCACATCCCTATCTCGGGTCAATAGACAATGCTAATTATTTTATATTTATTTTAACTGAAGTGAGAATTATTTTATATGAGAATTATTTTATAAGAAAGAGTGGACTTTTTTTCAATTGAGGCATATAAAATTTGAATTTGTTACTTCTTGTATTTTAAGTAAGATATTTTTCCATTAAGTTATGGGACCATTTGCTAATTTTTATACTACAAGTGATATACAATCATCCTGGTATTTCAACGATTTTATATATTGTTTGTTAGATATAAGTTATATTTTATATATACTTACCTTAAAAAACGTGGTGCATGCATGATTTACCTGATAAATTTTGTAAATAGTTATTTTTTCTGTTAAAACCACCTTTGCAAATTTGCAATCTTGGTAACTAAAGAAAACAATTAATTCTAAATGAATTATTAAGTCTTAAAGAAATAAAACTGAGTCAAATTAAGGACGTGATCATGTGATATTTCCATGTTCAAGTCCCTAAGGGGCCGTTTGGTTTGAGTTTTGAAGGATGCCTGAGAATGTATGATTTCAAGAAATCATATTTCATGGAATGTAATTCCAAGATATATGTTATTGACATGTTTGGTTTGGTGTATTTATATTTAGGAATGTAGAAGATCTTGATTTATTTATATTTTAAATTTGAAAATTTTATTTAAATCTACAAATTAATTAGAGAAAAAATATTTCCGTATAAAGATTTATTTCCTTATTTTTCCATTCCCTCCTCATGGGAATGTGGAAAACCATCAATTTTGGTGGTTATCCTATTCCCACCAAATAGTAACACGGGCATCTCAGATGCCATTACTTTATTAGCTAATTAATTACCAAACGTGGGAATATAATTATTTCAATAAAAACACGAACCAAACGACCCCTAAAAGCCAGATCCACAGTCATGATCAGAAAAATCAACTAATTAATTATTATATACTATTATCATAAAAATAGAACAGCTCGATGCATGAACCAATTATCATGGGAATTTGAAGCACATCTAAATGTCTCTCCATAACTGGTTCAAAAGATTTATTTTTCTTATACCTAAACTTATTTTAAAACTTCACTTGAATTCAAATAACTATCCAAAATTTGAGAGATCGCTCAGCAGAATAACAATTGGAGAAATTTCTGCTAGAGAGGATTTTATTTTTCGCTTCATCTTCTTTAGTTTTTTTATTTGAAGTGTAAATAATTTTTCTTTTCTTTCTATTTTGTTTTTTTGTTAAGACCAAAACTCTTTTAATTATTTCAATAAAAACTCAGCGAGGCATTTTGCCTCCTGAAACTTCAAAAAAAAAATTTGAGAGAAGTCACTAACAACATGCCTCTTCTTGTTAAAAGAAATGAGACAGACATAACTTTGGAGATTCAAAAAAGTATTAAAGTTTGGTAATAAATAAATCCTAAAAATTGAATTAGACCAAAAAACTGCTTTTTCGAAGGTAGAAATCAAGATAATTGATACTGCAGAGTTGAAAATATATTAGGAAGTTTAAACGTCAGAAACTTATTTTCATATTATATGAAAACTTTCTTAATTTTGAAGGATAATTTAAGGCTGATCGACCACAGATCCAAAGAAAATAGAATATTGTGTGCATTAAAATGTATAATTAGTTTTCTTCAAAAAAAAAAATGTATAATTAGTGAGTTCAGATACTTTTGTTAGTTAATTGTCCGTTAACTTTGATTTGGATCTTGAACAATATGTAAAGTTTAGTTAATATTCTTTTAAATTGGTTAGTTTGCTTTTACAATTAATTTGCTCGACTGTGTATGAGTGCTTCATTCATGAAGTAGCTCAGACATGTAATTTTTTTGAGTTTCAATTAATGATACAAAGGGGGTCCCCCTGTTTCCTTAATAAAAAAAAAAAAGAAAAAAGCTCATTTCTACCTTCTAAACTATTTAAAAATGTGCAACTTACCTTCTAAACTTTAATTTTGTGCATTTTGCATTTCAAACTTCTAATTTTAAACAAATATATCTCCTTCATCCGTTAAATGCGGACTGTACAATTTTCTTAATGATGACATGACATGACATTTATTTATCTTTTAATTCACAGAACCCCTTCCTTTCTCTTCCCTTCTCACTGGACCAAACCCAAACCCACCCGACACATCTCCTCTCTCTCGCGTCACACCACTCCACCTCCGCCCGGTAACTCCGGCGAAGCTCCGCCGCCCAACCAGAGCTCAGGCCACTCACTCCGGCCATCCTCCACCGTCTAGCCCCTCTTTCTATTGGTACTCTCCCTCCTTCTTTCTAGCTCTCTTAAATTTTTTTTTTTAATTTTTTTATATTAGAAATGAAATCAAATGAGGATTATTTATTTATCGTATCATTCTTAATCCAAGTTGGATGCTTCAAGCTTTACAATTAGTTTAAGTTTAATTTTGATTTGGACATGCTTGTAAGGTATTTGATAAAATGCCTATTAATTAAAATTGCATTATTTTTTTATTTAAAATTGAAATTGTAGCTCAATTATCGCAATCAATAGCGTAATTAGGACCCTCCAGAAATTATTTTATCATCTTTTTTTTTTTGGTGTGTATTAGATTTGCTACTTCAAGAAGAGAATGATAAAGAAGAGGAGGATTGAGGATGAAGAATTTTGTTTTGGCGAATATGAGGATGAAGATGATAATGAAGAAGAGGATTGAGATTTTGATTTTTGTAAGCAAATTTGCATTCAACAAGTTTATGGGTTTCTTGTGTCCGATTTATAAATTGGTATATTGGTTTATGTTTGAATTTGGATTTGTAAGTTGTGTTTTGGATGGATGGTTGGATTGGAAACATATTATGGAAGAACATGTATTTTTTTGTATTTATAGATGAATTTCTTTTATGTTTGGATTTGGGCTTGAAAATTTTATATCATAATTTTGATTTGCAATTGGGGTTAAACAAACAATACATACAAATTCTTAACAAATTTGTAAGATGATATATAAATAGCATATTACAACAAAACATTAAAAAATATCGTAAAATAGAGAGCAACAAACTATACATACAAAAAATTAAGTGCACACAAGTTCTTAAAACACACAAATTACACCAGGTCCATGAAATGCATACAAAGTCCTTAAAAACACATAAATTACACCAAATCCATAAAATGTCGTATAAGTTCTTAAAAAACATAAATTACTCTAAATATCATAAAATGCATACAAGTCCTTAAAAACATAAAATTACTCAAAATATCATAAAATGCATAGAAATTCTCAACATCCAACATAGTTTAATTATGCGGCATTTGATTCGAAGATTGACCAATCGATGGCGTCCTTGACCTTTGATTAGCCGATGGCATCTAAAATTAGAAATACATGTTAAAATAAATTACATAAAAAAGAATTATATATATACAAATTGAATATAAATAATATTACTTGATTCTTCTTTACGGGACAAGTAGTTTTGTTATGACCTCCATTCCGACAATTACTACACTTCACAATTTGACCTATTCGAGGTATTTTAGACGGTGGGGGTTTCGGCACCACTCCTTGTTCACGCCGAGCATGCTTTTTAGGTCTACCGGGCATTTTTCTTTTAATTGGAGGTAGCGGAGGATCACAACTCGTTTTGGGCCAATCTTGCATACCGACAACCTGTGCTATAAAATAAGAATATATTTTTTCGTGTATTTACTTCTTGAAATAATCCGACACATAATTCAATGGCAAATCTCCCTTGTTATAAATGGCACAAACGCCATGAGATCAAGGGATACCAGAAAGATTCTAAACTCTACAAGTACATGTATGTTTACTCATATCTACAACATACGTATGTTCTTTGATTTCACCTTTTAAGTTAGCCACTTTTTGGGTTACCTCATAACTGTTTTGACCATTCCAAATCAAAGAACAATTTCTATTTTGTTTAATGCTTTTGTTTAGTGTGCCGCAAATGTTAGGACAAATATCATGCGTGTATTTCGCGCCTTCACTTGCGATTTTTGCAATTCTCATCATGACCATGTGTCTAATTTCTTCTAACATTGTTATAATTGGTTTATGTCTACAATCTTTTATCCAACTATTGAATGATTCTGACATGTTATTCTCAACTATATCACACTTACAAAAATCCTTAAAATAAGCTCGACACCAATGCTTGGGATTAATCCTTAGAAGATCATTTGTCGCTTCCATCGATACGTCACGTAGAAACTCAATATTCTCCAAATATTAGGTTACGGAAAACGACCGAGCACACGCCCAAAATATGTTTCACAAATTTCCACCTTTATGGTTGTTCTTCCAATTATTATAAATGTGATGAGCGCACATCCTATGCTCCGCCTGAGGTAAGGATTGCTCAATTGCTATTCGTAATCCCTACACAAAAAGTAGAAACATAAATAAGATTGTTAAATTAAATTAGAAGTAAAAAATTTATTCAAACCTTTTGTTGATCGCTAACTAAAACCCATTGATCACCCAATCCCATGTCCAAGTCTTCCGCCAATAGATTCAAAAATCAATCACAATTTTCTTTATTTTCTACATCTACAACAGCCCAAGCAATTGGATACATTTGATCATTTGCATCTCTTCCAATTGCAGAAAGTATTTCAAACTTTATAGGTTCTTTGGAAAAACACCCATCTAACCCGATAATTTTTCTACAACCAATTAAAAATTCTTTTTTGACGCACCAAAACAAATGTAGATTCTATGAAAGCGTGGCAACTCATGCACTTCATTTCGCTTGACATTTATCCGTATAGTGCTATTTTTATCCGAATCTAATAATGCTCGCGCATAATCCCAAATTCTAGCATATTCTTCGGTATAGCTTCCTAAATATTTTTTCATCGCCTTCAATTTTGCTCTTCTACATTGGCTCACTGTAACATTAACCCCCATCTCTTGTCTAATTACATTTTGCATTTCTACCGATTTTCATCCCAGATGTGATCTAATCCTTTCTTCGTATTTGATTGCAAGAGAGGATGATGTTATTAGATTACACTTAAAAGAAGGAAGGCACGTGTGTTCGGAGTGAAAAGTTTTCACAATAAAATTGTTGTTTTTTCTATCTTCCAAAGCATATATAACCCATGGGTATCCAGATATTTTACATCTCGTACTCACTTTGTCTTTATCATTTTTTACAAATTTAATCTCCTTTACATTTTTCGCTGCATAATCCCTAACCGCCTCCCTAAATTCTGAAGCTCCCGGATACTACTTCCCAAGATGAAATTCGGTTAAATGATTCCGCTCGACATCATCCACTAAGGGTTCTTCTTCACTAATTTCATCATCATCACTTAAATAAGAGAACTCACTATTTATATTTTCAACACTCAACGGTTCATCATAATTTTCTTCCCATCCGTCTTTTTCGACTCTCACATCGATCTCCAAAGAACCCGATTCACCACTCCACACTGTACCGACAAAACCGGTATTCTCATTCATATTCAAGTGTTCTATATATAACTCAACACACTTGACTTTTGCAAAATTCGAAAATATTTTCCAGACCAACACATCACAATATATAATTTGTAATGTACCATTTTCCGGTATTTTATAATGCAACTTTGAAATATTATACACACTCAATTTCTTCTCTAGCATGCATATAAGATTGGTGTATGTTAATACTTCTACAAAATTACCCAACTGATCCTCTTGACCACCAACATAAACCCAATCCGATTCCTCTGATACAAACGAACCATTATAAAATATCTTCAAATAGCAACCGTTGTACATTCCAAAATTCTCTACAAAATAATTTACAATAAAATTTTAATTAAATTTAATTAAGGAAATAAAACTAATAGGGAGGAAAATAATTATATTTGCAAAAAAAAAATACCAGATGATGAAGAGGAGAGAGAAGGACGTTGCATCTTGCAATCTTAAAGTTTGATTTACTCTCGAGTTTGAAGGGACGGAAATTCTCAAAGTAGCACAACTATACCCAAAAAAATAAAAATAATAATTTCTAGAGGGTCCTAATTGCACTATTGTTTGAGATAATTGAGCTACAATTTCAATTTGAACTAAAAAAATAATGCAATTTCAACTAATAAGCATTTCTTCAAACACCTCACAAGCATGTCCAAATCAAAACTAAACTTAAGCTAATTGCATGACTTGTAGCATTCTAACTTGGATTAAAAACAATGCGATAAATAAATAATCCTAATTTGATTTCAATTCTAATAAAAAATATATATTTTCTAGAAAGAGAAAGAGAGGGAAAGAGGGAGAGTACCAATGGAGAGAGGAGATAGGCGGAGGTGGATGACCGGAGCAAGTAGCCGGAGCTCCGGTAGGGTGGCGGAGCTCCGTCGGAGTTGACCGGGCGGAGGCGGAGGGTTTGGCAGTGTTGGACGAGAGAGAAAAGAAGAGGGGTTTGGGTTTGGAAAGGGAAGAGAAAAGACAAGGATTTTGTTGATTTAAAAAAAAAATGTCATGTCATGTCATTATTAAAAAATAGTATTTTTGTCACATCATTATTGTACAGTCAGCATTTAATAAATGAAAGGAATATATTTGCTCAAAATTAATAATTTGGGGACCCACAAAATTAATGTTTAAGAGGCAAGTTATACATTTTTGAACAGTTTAGAGGGCGAACATGAGCTTTTCCAAAAAAAAAAAAAAAAAATATATATAGGTACCTTTATACTACTTTTTACAGGCAAAGACCGGAAAGGTCACATTATCAGAAAATTCCAAAAAGGCCATGCATACTTCAGTTTCTGATAATTTATAATTTATAATATTTTACAATTCCTGATAATCTAAGGGCTATTCTGCCAATTTCCCATTTCTGTTGTCGGAAAAAAATAGGATTTCTGTTGGGTCCCGCTTCATTGGGCCTTTGTTGGCCTTTTAGCATATGTTCCCTTAAATTAAAAAACGTACAATATAGGGTTTTTCTTTGCCAAAAATGCACTTTTTGAATTTTTGGCTTTTGCCTCACAGAGAGCGTCTCTGTTTTGTGCGTGTGAGGATTTGGGTTCATTTTTCCAACTGAAAAAGAAAACGAGAAAAAGGAGAGTGGGAGAGGTAGGAGGAGGAGGAGAAAATAAAAGCATCGTAATCTTGGTTCTATTTATTTAATTAATGTAGTTGAGGGAATTCTTGGTGGATCGGAGCCGCATCGTTGATACATTACAGTAAGTTTTTTTCAATTTAATCCTTATTATTTATTTATTTATTCAATTTGGCCCCTCGTGTTAATTTATGTGTTTTATTTTTTATGCAGAGGAGAGATATCTGTGATTTGTGAAGATATAACAAAGCTGAAGGAAATAATACAGAGAAATATTCCAATGACTAAATCAATCCTCTCTACAATGTCGAGTCTCTCTAGTTCTGTCAGCACCAGCTCATCATCGGAGAGAGAAACCCTAATGATTACTTATGAGAAAAATACAGAAATGGAGAGAGAGATTCTGAGTGGAGGAGAGAGAGAGAATCTGAGCGGCTCGTTTGACGGCTAGAAGTTGTTTGAAAATGAGAAAGGCGTGAATTGAAAAACTTGTGTTTTTTTTCCATAATGGTCCTTATGTTTTGTGGTATTTTGAAAAAATAATGTATTGGGTGGTTGAAAGAGATTGGTTTTTTGGGTGTATTTTGTGGTTATGATATATTTGGATGAGACTTATTTTTTTTATTTTTTTATTTTTTTTGAGAATTGGGGACTGTTTTTTGTTAGGTATGTGATGCTATTTAAGTATGATTGTATATATGAACGGGGATTATTTCTTTGGCTTCTTGGATTTACTAATTACTAATTAGTGATCTCATAATGTATGGTTCGTTATATACTTAATATGTATTATATTTTCATGTTTCTCTGGTAATTAATATGCTGGGAATTAGAGACAGAGGGGAAAGGGGAAAGGGGGTTAAGAATGGGTTAGTGGTCGGGTTTACAGAGTGTGGTTTTACAGGGCGATGGATATATATGTGGCTCCATTTTTTTATTGGGTGTGGGTAATATAAATTTTAATTAGATCTTAGCCATCAGATGATATCAAACGAGCTGAGCTAAGTTTGAGCTCGGCTCGATTCAGAATTGAGTTGGTTCGGGTCGGCTCAGCATGATTTCGAGTTATTTTGGAATGAGCTATTACCAATCTAGTTCTGAGCCTAAGAATATGGGTATTTAGGTAATTATAAACAAAATTTACACATATATCCTTAAAAAAGTTTATATGCCAAGAAAACCCTAAATCTACTGAAATTCCAACATACTGCTTTGTAAGTTCATTTTTTTGCTTTTTTTTATTTCATTTTTGCAGTGGAGATATACAGATTATGTGGTGCCATTAATGGCGACTAGATACTCACTTGATGCATTGAACGTTACAACTGCTACTGGTTGGTATCCATGGTATTACGATTTCAAAAAGATACAAATACATGATTTAACTCGTCACATCAATGCATGTGTTTTTGTTGGTATGTATGAAAGTAAAATCAGTTCAAATATACCCAATCTAATTTGATATTATGACTACCTTATTGTAGTAAGATAATTAATCGAGTAATTAATTGATCACTCGAGTCGATAAATTTATATTTTCATGACTGATTGGTGGGTGGAGCCAGGTCTATAAAGGTGTGACATTTGTAACTGTCAAAGGGGCTGGCCATGAGGTTCAAATCAATACCGACAAGAGTCGATGTAGAAGAAATTATGAAAACAAAAGATGCATAGGCACTCCTTTTTCATTTAGTTGATTATTAAGTGGATAAATCATTTTTACCTTAATTTGATTTTTTTTTTTTAATTTTAAATTCTTGAATTATGAAGGAAAAAAAATACATTACTTGCTATTGAAAACACACCAAACACCAAATTTAAGTTGTATTTTTATTATTTGAGGAGCTTTCCCACAAATTGTATTTAATAATTCAAATTGTAACTATCTTATGATGAATTTACTCTATTTATATATTATAGATTTATCATGGTCTTTTTTGTGGTTTTTGCTTTGAGGCCTTTGTTAAACATCATTCAATATTAAATTTGAATTACATTTTTGTTAAGATAATCTCTTATCATTACAACACACAAATTAGTGTTTATATGAAAATAAAGACAAAAAAAGATTAAAATAAATTTGGTTATAAAAAAGAGTTGGACCCAATTTTTAATAATTTTGAGTTGGTTGAAAAAAATAAATTTACTTAAAATTCTACAAAGGAATAATAATCTTAAAGAAAATCAATGGTGAATAAATAGTTCAAATTTTACGACACTATCCACACCTCAACATAAAGGGTAAAAAGAGTAAAAATCTGGTAAGTTGAAGCAATTGCAGCAATGTAACATAATGAATACTCAAAGATAAATGAAAAATAAAGGGTTGCGGTGGTCCAAAAGAAATGCAGAGTACAAGAAATAAAGTACATTGATCATTATATATCTATATATTACGTTGGAGGCTTTCAAGAATTGGCCACACCTCCTTAAAGAGAATGGGACGATCAATCCTTCTTATTTGAGCACACCTTAAGCCTAGCACGGCCAACTCCTGTGCTTGATCAAATGGCCACTCCCCAGCAGACACATCGATCATTTTGTCCAGCTTCCCATTTTCCATTGCTTCCACTACTCCAAACACAACACCTTGGGTAGATTTTCCAGTTAGAAGACGAAGGATTATGACACCAAACGAGAATACATCTGATTTTTCTGTTAGTTTTCCAGTATGTGCAAATTCGGGATCCATGTATAGGTATGTTCCTACAGGATTACAGGTCGAATAATGAAGAGTGGTGTTGGTATTTGATTGTTCTATGATGCGAGAAATACCAAAATCGCCGAGTTTACTCGTAAAGTTGGCATCAAGAAGAATATTGTCTGGCTTAAGATCACCATGGATTATCATGTTTGGTTTATTTGAATGAAGGAAATTCAAAGCTATGCAAATTTCACACATGATACGTGTGCGGACTTGCCAAGTAAGAGGAGTGGTGTTATTCTCTCCACCGAGATGGTCTTCCAGACTTCCATTTGGTAATAACTCATATATAAGTGCTGAAGATTCGTAACATACTCCCATGAGGGTAACAAGATTTGGATGCCTACATGTTGTGAGAATGGCTACCTGTAAGTAAAAAAAAAATCAAGAGAAGCAGAAATATTAACTATTTTACAATTAAATACAAATATATGCAACCAATAAAAGAGATATATAATTTACTAACATACTATTTTACGAGATTAGAACAATTTTAAACAGTATTTTTGTTTTGAAGTCCTTAAGTAGGGAATATTTTGTAAAGAAAGAAAAAAAAACTCCAATGCAATTGGTGTGATTTGAACCATCAATATAATAGATAATCAAGTTCGGGGATCTTTTGAAATTTTGAAATAGTATATTGATATGATTTTTACTCTTATTGTAGTGTTGTTATAAATACATTTATTTGCATGCCACATAAGATAATGTGGCTATTAGCATTATGAGAGGCATCATGACGGGTTATAAGATACCGTGAAGAGAATTGGTTACTTATGTAATATGCATATTGTGATTTTGGAGATCATCTTTTTCATTTTTTTTTCAATCTTGCTATCTTTGTTCTTTTTTTTTCTCAAATTTGGCGTGCAAATTTAAATCATTTGATTCTTCCTTCTAACCTAGCAACAGGAAAAAAAAAACTATAAGAAATCACTTGCATGAGATTATAGTTGTATTATACCTCTTGCTTGAAACCTAAAATGCCTTGCGTGCATTCAGGGTTCAATATCTTTATTGCCACATTTGTTCCGCCTACATAACCTTTATACGCAGTTCCATATGCACCTTTCCCAAGTATCAACGAGTCGCTAAAATTCTGAGTTGCTTGGTTTATTTCTTCAACAGTGAAATTAGATCTTAGTGCATGAACATGTTCATGTCCGAGCTTGAGATAATCTGGCTGTAACACCCACAAAAGAAATAAAAACAAGGAAATAAATTAATTACTCTATATTAATTATTACCCTTATACTTTTTTCTCCATCAATATATTGTTTTGTGTGCTTTTGTATGTTATTTAGCAAAAGTTGGTTTCGAAATTTCAAAATATATTGCATTCCATGCATTATATATAATATATATATTCTTTTATAGAATATCTACTTATTTAATTTAGTTTATACAGTGCTTTTTATATTATATGTATAGTTTTTTATGTGTTTATATAATGCTTACGAAATAGTTCAATATTAGCTTTATATTCATATAACTTTTTATGTTGCATATAGAGTGAAGGATTATACATAGAACTAGGGGTGTTCATTCGGCCGGTTCGGCCTGAACCGAACCAGTTAAAGTTGAACCGGATTAAAACCGAACTAGATTTTTCAAAATCAAACCGACCGGATTATCTATAATAACCGAATTAAAACCGAACCGCAATTTTATTTTTCGGTTTATTCGGTCAAAACCGAACCAAGACCAAATTAATGCCCCTTTTTTAAATAATTGGTTGAATGAATCAAGTCCACATTTAATAAACAAAGAGGAAGACAACTTTCAATGTGCTTTTAATTCTATACTAAATCTATAATGTATATATATGACATTATGAGATGTTACACATGCAGTATTTCGGTCGGTTCAGTTAAACCGATTTTTTGAAAATAAAAACCGAACCGAAACGAAACTGGAAAACCGAACTATACTGAGTTTAGAACCGAACCGGACCAATTTAACTGAAAAACCGAACCGTTTTAACCGAATTTGACCGGTTCGGTACGGTACCCGAATAAACCGAACCGTTTGAACACCTCTACATAGAACATAAAAATGTTGGCACCAATATTTATGATGTCAACTTGACTGAATGACCGACAATATAAAAAAAGCTAGTACTAAAAAGAGACGAAACTAAATTTAAATTAACTGGTTTCTCTAAAGCTATATTTAGTTTAGGTATATAAATTTTGTTGATCTTCTATTCACAAATTATTTCTGTAGCAGAGTCTTGATGAATACATTAAGAATAATATCAACTATGACCGCAATTTGGTACTGTTCAATACTGGATGCCAATGTGCACTTATTTTCCACCTTTGTCTCTATGATTTTTTTTACATAATATGAATATATTCAGATAGTATTCAGACAACATTAGTATAAATGATTCACAATACTATCTAAATATTAATAGTCTGCTATTACCAAGGTCGAAGCTTGACTGGTTTTATTGGGGGGCCAAAAAAATTTCTCTCAACTGGTTAACAATGCACAAAAATTTTAAGAGGATCAAATATATAGAAATATATGTATTTCAAAAAAAAACTCATCAAAACACTACTAATATATACTACTTCATCAAAATCTTGGAGGGGCCCTGGCCCCCCTAATCCCTATTAAACTCTATGTTGCACATATACGGATATGGGTATCGTATCCGATACGATACAGATACGGGAATACGGCAAATCTCAAAAAATTTAGGATACGGATACGTCTATGTATGTCTATTTTTTAATTATATTTATATAAAATAATAGTTATTAAGTAATTGATTAATAAAATAATCAATATTTCAAATTTAATACCAAAATATGTGAATGAAATTATCCACATACTCGATACTTAATGTTCGTAAAATTGAAGATTTGATTTAAGGAAAGTCAATTATTTCGACTTTCTCAGGAATTGATTTTTTTTTAATTTTTTAATTATGTGAATTGTACAAAAAAAGAATGTGACTTATAAAATGCAAATAAGTCTTTTATTAGTTTGAATGCGGGTTAAAATTTGATTTATGGAAAAAATGGTTAAAAAAAGTATAATGGACCAAAATGTATAGTGAAAATATCACAGAAGTATCCTGACAGAAGTATCCCAGCTATATCCCAGAAGTATCCCAGCCGTAACCTGACGTATCCTGCCGTATCCTGAACGTATCCGAATTTTTTATTATTAAAATAATCGGATACGCCACGTGGCGTATCCGATACGTATCAGAGCCGTACGTAGCCGTATCTATATCGGATATCCGTATCCTCATAATACTTCCCAGTTTTTGAAGTATCCAAGCAACATAGATTAAACTCCATCGCTGACTATGACATCACATTAAAGGGCAGAATTTTCATTACTAAAAAATTACTAACATTCTAAGACAATTTAATCATTGCGACAAATTGCTTTGGTTTAACTTTAGTCCGTTCACAACGTAATCTCCTCTATCCTAAATTGTCAACCGCAAAGCTTGCCGGTCAAATTGGCCTCTTGGAAAGGAAAATCCAAACTAAATTGGCCTCTTGGAAAGGAAAACTAATCATTAGGAGGATGTCTCGCCCTTGTTAAATCCATCTTAAATTCAATTTCATGCTACTTTATGCAAGCATTTAAACTTTCCGTATGGTTGATTAACAACATCAACCGGCTAACAAGGAGTTTGGAGTTTCTTTGGGGGAGTGACAAAGAATGTAAAAGAGGTCATTGCGTAATAAATTGGAAAAAAAATGCTTGCCAAAGCACAACGGAGGCCTAGGATTGGCAAACATAAAAATTCAAAATGACGCGCTACTCCTTAAATGGCTTTGGATTCTGGCTTCAAACCGGAACTCAGTATGGAGCGAAATCATCTCTCTCTCTCTCTCTCTCTCTCTCTCTCTCTCTCTCTCTCATATGGTGTTTCGAACCCAAACCTCCTCAACTCTATCCCCGATTCTCGAGCCTCTTTCTTCATAAAGGACCTCAAATCTCTTCTACCCTTCTTCATGGTGTCAACCAAAGCTTCCGCCCTTCCTACGCCCAATAAATGATCTTGGACTAATGATGGGCCATTTAGCACTTCTTTCGTCTATCGCAAATCAATTGACCCTGGAATACGAAATTGGTGGACTTTGTGTCCTCCCAAATTAATGTTAGTAGTATGCCCTAGGCCAATGTATTTGAGACCTAGATATATGGATTGTGTTAAACAAACATTATTTTTATTTAGAGATATTTTATATAATAAATGCGTATTGGTTATTTTATTCTTATTACTAAAATGAACCTTGAATATGATATTCAGCTTTATATCATCAAAGTATGTGACTTTGATAGTAAAACTTTAAATTATTATGAATGATATTCTAAACCGTCCCTGATCATTCATAGGATGTTTGTGAGACAAACATACTTTATGATAAGCTATAAATGTACATCAGTATGTTAGTTGTCTGATGGCCACATTTTACTGATCATGAATAAGTGTTATTAAGTCATTAACATAAGTATATGTTAGAGACCATATACTGGATTGACCCATCGTGAGAATACTACATGGTTCGTGTCATTAGTTATTCTCAGTAAAGAATGTATCTGTAATCCTTAGACTTGAGATTATCTCAGTTTCCTACATGAGAAATTTTATACTTTAATATAATCTAACATCGTCTTTAACCGGGCGGTCATAAAGATTATAATTAGGTATATAATGAATTATGCGGAGGAAAGAGTTTAATTAAGATATGATTTGTTCCTCTCATAAATTGAGAGAGATATCTTAAGGTCTCTTGATGATTTGATTGAAGAAACGCACGGCCGTGCTCAAGTGAATTAATAAAGAGTTATTAATGTCATTTCATGTTCAATCAAATTCGGTGTCAAGAAAAATTTATCGACTAACATAAGGTTGACACATACCATGCCTTATGGACGATATAGATATCGTGTAACAAAGGGATACAATGCATGACATAAATTAGGTTTGATCGAATCATCTATATTTGCTTCATTTGGGTAATCATGATGTCTTGCTAGAGGCCGCTCATGATTTATAATCCGTTGTGATTATTGCCAACATTAAGTAAACCTACAGGGTCACACACAAAGAACAACTATTGAGACGTACACAGAAAAATCATAACTTATGTGATAAGTTGTATGGAGAGCTACATAGTCAAGTGACACATCAAATCCTACATCTTATATGATAAGGTGTGTTGCATATATGGTTACATAGTTACCATGCACATAGGATATGAAATTTATGGACTATGTAGGCACAAGAGATACCCCAAAATCAGATTAAGGATAATAATATTTTCGTCCAAATTTTGTGGGACAAAAAGGAGAGAAAAATCTGAAAATTATTCTCTTGTTATTTCTGTGAGAGAAATGAAGAACGGATACAAGCATATATCGTTCTTTATCCGTTCAAAGGGGTTGTTCGTGTGGATACCGGTAGAGGATGAAGCGAAGTGCGGCGTCTTTGTGATTCGGGTTGAAACCGTAGTTTTGCTTGGAGAATCGGTTTGCTTGAGGAATCCGTTCGTTTGGAGATCGGTTTGTTAGACCGGTTAGGCGAAACATACAAAGGATCGGTTTGGAAACCGGTTTGGAATCGACCAAAGAAAAGCGTCAACCAAATTCGCTTTTGATCATCACGGATTAAGCGTAATCCGAAGGTACAAAGTTATGAACTTTTCTTTGATTTAATTGTAATTCACGGATCCTTCTTTTGGGTTTCGAATTCGATTTTGTTTCGTTTTGTATTTTCCGCTGCGTTATGAACGGCAGAAACCCAACAATTAAGATTTTTTTTTTCGGCTAGCCGTAAACCAATGAATTCTCAGCGCTGGCAATATGCCTCACAATGTGACATGTCCAAGTTGCTCAACCCGAAGAGAGACGGCTAAACATTTGTTTTTAAGCTCGAGCAGGCGATTGCCTACTGGAGAGTTTCATTTTTTATTAAAAAAAAGTAAAAAAGTTTTGTTACAAGCTGATAGTGCACAGCAGGGCATTTGCACTCCTAGTTCTTTTAGGAGTGTTCTATGTGTACAAATGAAAAATAAGTTTTCCTCTAAGGCCTATTACAATAGAAGTGAAGAAAAGTAAGAAAGAAAAGCAATAAAATTTCTCTAGTGAGTTTCCTCCCATTGTTGAGCCTTATTTGTTGCTAGGTGGAAGGAGATTGCCGGCGGAGCCCTTTTTAATCTGAAGATTATTTGGTTGCGTTGCTTCCAGATTGTCCAACAGGCGGCTGCGTAGTTACGATCCCATCTTAGTTTGGTTGTATCGTCCGAAAGTTGATTCCTCTTTGTTTTCCAAAAAGAAATTATTCTATGAATGTACTTTTGCCAAATGAGTGTAGAACCGGATAGCTGGAGCCCTAAGACTAGCCAACCTCCGCAATAAACAGCCCATCATTGAAAATTGTCTACACACTATGAATCGAATGTCCGGTGAAGACAAGAAATGGTGGGACCTTTTATGGGCCTCGTGCCTTTGGAAATTTTGGAAAGAACGGAATAGCCGTGTCTTCACGCATAAATGACTTCCGGTCAACTTGCTATTGTCACAAGCAGTCCAACAGGCCAAGGATTGGTGAGAAAATTGCTAAAGAAAAAAAAACGGGTGAGTGGACTACCGGAAAACAAATCCACAAACTTTATCGATAAGGAACAGATTGACTAAACTCTATGTTGTAATTTACTTTTAATTATATCTAAATCTTTGTAATCTAAGCTCATGTTGTTATGTATGACTCTAAATTTCTCAATAATCTGTTTTCTTTTTGGTATTGTTGTTTAGGAAGTATTTAGGCTATGGAAATAAATATTTAGGGAATATTTAGGCAATGGAAGGAGGTGGATTATTTTTCATCCTTGCATTGTATATTTGGTAATTATATCTTTAATTTAGGTAACTTATTTTGATAATTAGTCATGACTCTCTCCTATATAAAGATGACTCTAGCTAATGCAGTTGTATCATAATTCTTATAATGTAGTCTCTCAATTGATTATACAATTTCTCTCTTCTTCTCTAGTTATTATTTCTCTCAAGATTTTTCTCTCTATATCCATGTTCTCCTGATTTCCCTACAAATTGGTACGAGAGCTAAGTTTCAGTCATCTTTGTGCTTTCGCAAGTCAATAATATTGCCTTGTATTATAATGAATTCAATTGCAATTTTGTTGACCAAATTCGATATTGAGAAATATGATGGCATGACGAGTTTCGCACTTTGGCAAGTGCGGATGAAGGCTATCCTGTCCAATCTAGGCGTGAAGGCCGCAAACGTCGGACGACAGAAGGAGACGAATGGCGTTGTATGGGAGATGCTGGATGATAGAGCGCTCTCGGTAATTCAGTTATGTTTGAGCAAGTCGACTCATCAAGATACTACGACAGCAGGTGCATAAAAGAAATTAGAAGGCATCTACATGGAGAAATCGGTTACCAACCGGTTATGTATGAAGTGTCGATTCCACTCTATGAAGATGGTAGAAGGTATGTCCGTTAAGCTCCATATTGGATATAACGGTTTCTTTAATGATATGGAGACAATCGGTAATGAGATGGACGAAGAGGACAAAGCCGTGGTGTTGTTGTGCACGCTGCCCATGCTTCATACCAGGGAATCACCTATCTTTGAGAATGTCAAAAGCAACTGGTTAGTAAGGTCTGATATCGATAATGACTTATCCATGTCCGTAAGCAGTCATCAAGATGTTGGGTCGTTTGTGAAGAGGTGGAGATATAAGGAGAGAAATATAAGTACAGAGAAGACTCATTCGCAATCTAAGTACAAGAAGCTGGTGTGCAACTATTACAAGAAGACGGGACATATTAAGACCGACTGTTACAAGCTCAAAATGAAGCAGAAGGCGGATAGGGGTGTTTTATCGGAAGAAGATTACATAGCTAAATCCGGTAAGGTTAAGATGCTTTTTGTGGCGAATGAAAAGGAGATATTTGAGAATAATTGAGTTCCGAGTTCGAGTAATTCACATCAGATTATCCCAAATCGAGAGTGGTTCACCAAATGTGAGGCGTCTAGTGGGGATGTTCTTTTGGGAGATGATCATCTCTGTTGCGTTGCCAGTGTTGACACAATTGGGATCAAGATGCAGGACATAGTTGTCCATTTGATCTCATTAGGTATTTCGGGTGTTGACACGGTTGGGATTAAGATATAGGACGGAGTTGTCCATTTGATCTCATTAGACGGTGTTGACACGGTTGCTAGTAATATAATTTTGAGAATGATTTTCAAAGCTAGAAGAAATCGCATTCAAGAAATCGGAAATAAAGATGTGATCATCACGAATGTTCAAAAAATCGGAAATAAAGATGTGATCGTCACGAACATTCAAAAAATCAGAAATAAAGATGTGATCGTCACGAATGCTTTTATCCTATCTCGAAGGACAAGAAGATGCTGCGCATTATCTCAAGCGTTGGAGCTTTACTTTGTTTTGTGTTTTTGGGTTGATAAAAACCAAAATCTAGAGAGAAAATCTTATTTTTTCAGCTTTTTCCGTTTTGACTTGGGCTGTGAATAGTGATTCCGTTGGGAACGGAATGATAAATAGTGATTTTGTTGGGAACGGAATGCCTCTGTCAAAATTGCGTGAAATGTTGTTTATTCCGTTATAAACGGAATAATTCCGTTTTGAAGGGAATATTCCGTCCAGAACGGAATGTTTGAATTTTGGAGTTATTCTAACCGTTATTATTCCGTTCTGAACGGAATAGCCTGTAAAAGGCTCTCTTTCTCTTGGTTTCTCCCCCACCATTAAAAGGAGAAATCAAATTCTTTTTCCAAAATCTATTCCTCCATTTTCAAAACTCAAAAAACAATATTTTCTCTCTTTTAGTATAATAATAAATTTACTCAAAATCTTGTGAGATTTGAGAGAAACTTTGTAAGCTATTTGCTAGAGCTTGTTTGTTAGTTTGGATTGAAAGAAATCCAGTTTATTAGTTGGGATCGAAAGAAATCCGGTTTGTTAGTTTGGATTGAAAGAAATCCGATTCAAGTTTTGTTTCATCAATTCGTTACGTGTTGTCAAGCGAGCGGTGATTCGAGTCTTGTAAAGAAACACTATTTGGATTAGTGTAAACGGAGCCGAAAGGCAAGGCCAGGAGAGTAGGCACTTGTGAAAGCGAAAAGATTCGTTAGCAAGAAAAGGGTGGTTATAGCTCACGCAACCACCTAGCCGAACTTCGTCAACAAGTTTGCATGTTTGGTATTAATCAAGGTTGCAAATAGCGTTTAGCGGTGTGTTGCGTTTAGGATTTTCATGTAGGGAATTGCGTATAGCGCAGTGTATAGCGTAGATGTTGCGGAGATACATTTTTATCACGGATAATATGTGTAAATATTTTTTTCCCTATATAACACTACATAATATATGCACTATAAAATTTAAAAAAAGAAATATGCAACACTAAAATATGATTAATATTAAAATATTAACAATAAAAGTTTGAAATGTTCTTGTTAAAAATTACATTTTCAAAATCAAAATATGATTAATATTAAAATATTAAAAAACAACATATCTATCCATTCAAAAAAATCCATTCAAAAAATCAATTAAAAAAAATTCATAAAAAACGCTATTCAGACTGCTACACCGCAACACGCATACACATCACCGCTATTGCGGACCGCTTCACTGCTAAATCGTCGAAAAACGCTACACCGCAACAAAATCGCTACGCGCAGCGTTTAGCTTCCAGAAACCGCTATAGCGCTGCTATTGCGCCGCTACAGACAGCTAATTGCAATACTCTATTGATCCATTTTACTTTTCTATTGTTTGATTTTAATTGCTATTATTAATTTGTATTAACACAACCATCAATTAAAAGTCAAACAAAACAAAAATTGCAATTTGCAAAAGAATTTTAAAATCACATTTCCGCATGATATAGGCTTATTTACCCCCCTATGTAATTAGTCAACAAGGCATTGTTGAAGATATCGATTGCAATGTTCCGATGTGAAGGTAGAGTCCTCAAGGTATCTAGAGGGACTCTTACATTGATGAAGGCCGAATGACCGGTGCGTTATATTTTCTGGTAGTCCAGAGTACTAGAAAGTTATTTCGCAAAGTTGGCGCAGTTTTAGGCTCGGTTGTCGTCGCCTTCTCTGCCTCAGCTAGAAGGTCAGGGTTTACGATTGGATGCGGGGTGACAGTTTTGAGCACGAGAGATCTACTATGTGGCCAGAATGCCGGAAAGCATGAGTTTTGTGAAAATTTCGTTTATGGCAAGCGGATGAGACTCAGCTTTAGTACAGTAGTTTATCGCACGTAGGAAATTTAGACGATATCTATTCATATTTGTGGGAACAAATTTGAGATCCTTTTATAAGAATTGTTCAGCATTGCATGGTTGTTCGCTCTCGACAACATAATGGCGGGACTGATCGGAAACTACTCGAGAATACTTGGTGCATGCTTTTTGGGATGGGCTCAGGCGAGAAGTTCTGGGCCGAAGCCATTAATGTTGCTTGGTGGTTGGTCAGCCATTCTCCGAATACAGCAATTTGGACCAAACAAATGTTTGGTCGGATAAACAGGTGAATTACTCGACATTGCAGGTATTTAGATATCCCGTTTATGCACAAGTCATTAAATGGAAACTCGGATATGGGGAGAAGAAATATTTTTTCTTCTTGGATACGCTTCAGGTGTGAAGACGTGTTGTTTGCGGTGTCCAGTGCTGGGACACCTTATTTTGAGAGACGCAACTTTTGAGTCGGTTATGTTACGGACAAGGGAGCAAGTGTCTGATCTGACTATTAAGAAGATTGTGACGGATAGGAAGGAGGTATAGTTTGCAATTCCCGGTCAACAAGGTGAAGTTACTTGACGTAACTGGAGCATTATGATGACTCTCATTATGATGATGATGCATCGGTTAAGACGAGTCGGGAAGGTGCTTTGGTAAGAGATCGGGTTGGATCTCCTATGAGGTATGGATACTTTGATTTTGTGTGTTGTTTGGCAATGACCAATGAATCCGTGTTTGGCAAGTTCTCGATTTGCAAGGAGGCGGTAGCCTCAGGTAAAGCGGCAAAGTGGATAGCTACTGTTGAGGAGGAGCTCGAGTTGGATATGTTGTTATTACGACTGTGTATCAAGGGTGAGATAATGAGTCAAGGTAGAGATTATTCTGCATGACTCTAAATCTTTCAATAATCTATTGCCTTTTTGGTATTGTTGTTTAGGAAATGTTTAGGCTATGAAAATAAATATTTAGGGAATATTTAGGCAGTGGAATGAGGTAGATTGTTTTTCTTGCATTGTATATTTGTAATTGTATCTTTAATTTAGGTAACTTATTTTGATAATTAGTCATGACTATCTCCTATATAAAGATGCATCTAGCTATTGTAATTGTATTCCAATTCTTATAGTCTAATCTCTCAATTGATTATACAATTTCTCCCTTCTTCTCTAGTTATTATTTCTCTCAAGATTTTTCTCTCTATATCCATGTTCTCCCGATTTCCCTACACATGTAAACGGAATTTTGGATAATATATAATTTTTGAGTGGTAGGCAAAACCTAACCCTCCTTCAAAAAAAAGATTAGTCAGTTCATTATAAGCATTTTGCATATGCCTTCTACATTCATGTAAAGATCATGTTCAGTTTACACACAAACGATTTACATATACTATTCGTATGGCCTACTAATACCACGTCACATAAATGATGTTCGAAAATACAGCACCACTGTGCAAAGTATATATGCATACATTTCTATTTCAAATTATCTGTTTTGTTTCAATCAATTTATATATTAGACTTGACAAAAAAAACATACCAACAAACATTCTAAACTCAAAGTATATATGCATACATTTCTATTTAAATTATCTGTTTTGTTTCAATCAATTTATATATTAGACTTGACAAAAAACAATACCAACAAACATTCTAAACTGGTTAATGCGACAAATAGTTTTGCTTTACTTTTAGTCAGTTCAGTAAACGCATTTGGATCCATCTACATTGGCGAGAAGCTCATGTTCTGTTTAAAAATACTTTAGGGAAATTCTTCAAAAACTCCCTAACTTCTTTGAATATTATCAAAAACCTCCTAACTTTTTAGATTCCTTCAAAAAAACCCATATAAATTGAGTTGAGTTTTTTTTGCCCCCTATGATGTTATATTTAACTTTTCCATCCAAAAAATTTCTTAATTGGCCAAAATGCCCTTACATAATTATTTTCATATTTTATTTTATTCAATTAAAAATAATAAATGAATGAAAAATGATATTTTTAATATAATATTTCATGATATTATTTTCAAGATATTTTATAATATTATTTTATGATATCATTTTTTATGCATTAATTCATTTTATGATATTATATTACATAATATATTTTATTATTATATAAATTATAATTTTATATTACATAAAATTTTATTTTCTTCTTTATTATTAATATAATTTTGTTCATATTTTAGTTCTCATTTAATATTTATAGTTGATGTAAAATATATTTTTTATTGAATAAAATTAAATATGCAAATAATTATATAAGGGCATTTTGGTCCATTAAAAAATTTATTGGATGGAAAAGTTAAAGTTAACCCCATAGGGGGTTAAAAAAAATTCAATCTACATTATAGGGGATTTTGAAAAATTTGAAAAGATAGGGGTCTTTTGATAAATTCTAGAAAAATTAGGGGGTTTTTGAAGAATTTCCCAATACTTTATTAACGTATCATACAATACGATCAAAGGACATTCTTAATAATATATAAAGCTTATAATTTTAGATATTTTTGACGAGAGCCCCATTTTAAACCCAATAATTATTTCTATATATTTAAGAAATTTTTTAATTTATTAAGTTATTTTAAGGAGTAATAATATACAGTAAATAGTATCAATTAATATTTGATATTATGATTTTTTATTAGTAATAATTAATAATATCACATATTACGATATTGGATAAAATATAATAAAATGATATTAGTCCCAACTAAAAAATTATCTTTTTTATAAACCCCTCAAATATTTTCATTACATGTTTCCCTTATAATCCCCGTAAAATAAAATATTTTAAATTCTTTCAATATTTAAAAATTATCTTATATGTTTTCATATATAAATAAAAGTTGAGAACTCACTCGATTCAATTTCAACATTATTTTGAAAGTTATTGAAACACCCTTATTTTTGACAATATTTTTAAAATTCACCTAACTCGATATTCATTTTTAGTCTCTAAAAATTATATTCTTTTTAACTATAAGAATTAAAATTAGTTATCTATCTATGATTTATTTTAGTAACATATTATTTTATTTTATATAAATCATATATTTTTTAATTTCAAATATAATTTATGATTTCATTTAATACATGTTTTGTGCTTTAAGTGCTATTTTTTAAAAATAACTATAGTATTGTATATTGACCACAATATTTCAAATTAATAATATTATCATATTATCATATTATTAATATTAGATCATTATATTAGACAAAATATACTAATAGTATATTAAAATAATATTATTAATTTATAATGATTTATGTTTGTTATATCATTTGATAACATAATGCAAAATGACATATTAGATAGCATTATTTCAATATTTTCTATTTTTTTAAATAACTATGATATTGTATATTAACCACAATATTATTAATAAATAATATTACCATATTATCATATTATTAATATTAGATTATTAATATTATATCATATTGTACTAATATTTTATTATAATAATATTATTAATTTATAATGATTTATGTTTGCTATATCATTTGATAATATAATACAAATTGACATATTAGATAGCATTATTTCAATATTTTTTATTTTTTAATTAAATATCAAATTGTATATTGACCACAATATTTCTAATAGATGATATTAGTATATTATCATATTATTGATATTAGATGATTAATATTATATCATATTGTACTAATATTGTATTATAATAATATCAATAATTTATAATGATTAATATTTGTCATATCATTCGATAACATAATACAAAATGACATATTAGATAGCATTATTTCAATACTTATTTTGGTATTAAAAAATAATAAAATGATATAAATTTTGTAAATTATGTGTTAAATTATTTTATTTTATTTTGTAAAATTAGGACATTGTTTTTACCGGAACGTGTATAATATACTTAATCAACATAGGTGTCATTTATCATATTCGTAAAATATTGAAATAATAATGGTTATATGTCTATTCTCTATAAAACATTGAAGTAACAATTCATAATCCTACAAAATTAAAATTATTATATTGAGATCCAAAGAATAATATAATTTCATTTTTCATATTTGTAAAATATTCATGTAATTATAATTTCAATATATTATATATAATTTGACAAAATAAAATATAACTCGAAGCGGAGCGAGGCCCCCTCCTCGTTACTCATATTTGCTACCAAATACTTATACAGAAGGTGAAAAATATAGCGGGAAACATATCCTGCAAAACTTAATTTTTTTTTTTTTTCAGATTTTGCCCGAGATCCTGCAAAACTTAATATCTAACAATATTGGTTATAAAGAAGTGAAGAAAAACCAGAGAGAAAATAAGTACAAAATATGATTATTTCCTTTCAAAGATCATCAAAGGTGAAATAGTACTGGGGAGAAAAATCCCTATCAAATCAATTACTTAAAGAACCAAAATCCCTTACAAATTAATTATTGAAAAATATGCAAACATGATGGGGTGATCACGCCCAAAATCACGCTCGTTGTGCCAGCACGACCGTCAACCCCCCCATCTTTTTCTTCTCGTCGTTCTTTTTTTCTCCAACACGACGGCTATATACCGTTATTGGATGATATATACAGTTTTGTCTCGAATAATATACCGTTATATCAAATCTATATACTTTTATATCATATTTAGATATCACATCTATATACTATTATATCATATCGGTATACCGATATATATATATTGTTTTATATGCAATTTATATATTATTATATATATCTTGTTTTGTCGAATTATATACTTGTTATATCATATCTATATAATGCTATACCATATATATATCACTTGTATATATTATTATATCATATAAGTATACTCGATATATATATATATATATATATATATATATATATATATATATATATATATATATATATATATATATATACTTTATATTGTTATATTATATCTATATATCTCGTGTATATACTATTATATCATATCCGTATACCGATATATATACTTGTTTTGTATGTGAATTATATATTGTTATATATATATTGTTATATCATATCTATATACTTGTTATACTATATCTATATATCTCGTGTATGTACTTGTTATATCATATTTGTATACTAATATATATATTGTTTTGTATGTAAATTATATATTGTTATATATATAATGTTTTGTCCGAATTATGTATTGTTATATCATATTTATATATTGTTTTTATTAGATTATAGTATTTTTTGAGTAATGATATATATATTATTATGGGCATGATGAGAGTGCTGCACGACGAAGTGGGAGGTGATTTATTGGGTCGAGCGTTATTAAGGCCAGCTGACGTTAGCTGATGTGATTTAGGCGTGCTTTAACGGTCGTGCTCTATCAGGTTCCTTAATTATTTGACCGTGTTTACTCACAAAAAGAACACCAACTTAATAAATTATACTTTATTTACCTTATAGATCAATGTTTGTTGGTTGCTAATGACTTGTTTTTAACTCCTCAAGAGTGAGGATTATTTTATGAAGAAAAAAAATTGTCTCAATTGAATTATGAGGGATTTTAATTTTTAAATCAAAATTCTCGTGTATCTCAATCAAGATAATTTACGACTGAGCTATGAGATTTTTTACATTTACTGTGTATAATTTGGTCCCGTTCCGAACTTTTGGCAATATTAGAGTGCTATAAATTACTTAAATTCCAAAATAATTTGGTCCCGTTCCGGACTTTGAATTTTTTTTTCCAAAAGTAATTTGTATGCGTTACACATCAATGAGCAATTATGATTCGTTAAAATGATTTTAAGAAACTATGCTTAGTTACTTGTTATTTACTAAACTTGATCAAGTTAATTACCACACAACTTATATTGTATGATATAATTATCTCACACTATCTATAATATATATTACTAGAAATAATAATATATGCTATAATTACCAATACACTTTCAATTTTATTACCATTATCAATTCCTGAAAAACACAATTTAACGTATATTTAAAAAAAATCTTTCAACCCAATGAGTTGAACATAAAAAAAAAAAAATTATTACCATTGAGAGCCATTTTTCCTCCCGGCGGCTAGCCTCTTGCTTTTGTTGATCAATCTCCTGACGAAGACGATCAATCTCTTGCTCATTTATCTTTGTTTGTTCAGTCTGCAACATAGTCCAGCATAAATATAATTAAGAAAAACCAAGGTGAGTTCCGGGTTGACCTTCTTTCTCGAGGATCAAAAGTCGAAAAACTATTGAATAACGCTAACCATATGGCATACATGGACAATAATTGCCAAAATTGTTGTATATTTGCCGAGAACGGCTGGCACGGACCCCAAAAAGGAATTGCCAAAATGAATAAGAATTAACAATAGCAGTTAGCAATGCATGAAAAGATAATATCAAGTTCAGGTTGCACATTATACTGTTATTTTTTTGCTGCCAAATGTTGACCACTGGAATTGAAAAATATATAGAGAAAAATACCCTGCAAATATTGACTTTTTTCTATCAAATAAAAACAGGGAAATAAAAAAAAAAAACTTTTCTGAATAAAAAATAATAACTTTTTTCTGAATTCCACCGGAGTATGGACTCACATCCTGGCGAGCTATTTATCAACGAATGAAGAAACCCACTTCTTCAGGAGATAGCAGAGCATTAGATCGAACCTCCAAGCTCACGAACGAATCAAATGGGACACCAAATGAGCGGCAACGTGTTGGACACTTTGGAAAGAAAGGGACGCGAGGATTTTTCAAGGAAAAAAGACTCTACACAGCCGTGTCGCTACCTCCTGCCTGGACCTCACTGAGCAATGGTTACGCCACTGTAGAAGTCAATCTCCACACACAGACGACCCTCAACTCAAGACCGGAGTTTATTCCTTTCTTTCATTTTCATCTTGTTTTCTCTTAGCCTTCTAGTTTCAGTAGTTTGTAACTTACAAACATTGTATCCCTAATATTATTTAATGAAAAACGCAACGAGCGAACGCTCGTAGTTTTCCTCCAAAAAAATAAAAGTGAATTAACTTTTTATTTTATCCCCTACCCTATGGTGTTAAATTTAAAAAGATGGTATTAAATTCTTTTTATTGACCAAAAGACACTCCTAATCTTACTTAATATTAATATATCCTTTAATATTTTTGAATATTAAAAAAACAAATGTTTTAAATAATAATTAGAAGAGTATATAAAAAAATTTAGTAACGTTTTTGAAGATTTATAAAAATCTAAATGTGTAAAATAATAAAATTTAATAAAAATAAAGAGTGTACATAATTTAAATGATAAATTACTATACAATTAATAAAAAAAATCGACAGTAGTTAATATAAAATTGACATAAAATGTAATATATTATAGGTTGATTATTTTGCTATATTATTTTAATTATTGTTTTAAATATTCATTTCATTTTTTATATTATAAACTATCCTAAATAATACATGATATTATTACTGTTAATTATATAAATTAAAATATAAAAAATATTAGAGGATTTACTAAGATTAAATATAAAAGAGGGTATTTTCGTCACGAAAAGTTTTTTAACCCTCTCTTGTTAACTTCACCATAGAGGGATTAAAAATGTCATACCCATTTTTAGAGTGTTTGTTACAAAATCAATAATTGAGGGGCTTTTTTTCTGAATATTCTGGAAAGTTAGGGGGACTTCTAGAAATGTCCCTCAAAACTATGATTATTTTCGTATCAATTTGCTCGCGAAAAGGTGAAATATTAAGGAAGAAAAATGTCCCACCAAATTATTTTAACCAAAATTCTTAGACTTGAATTATTTAACTACGTTTAAACTCAAAAAGCAATAAAATATGCATTTGCAGCCAATGTTGGGGCTAAATATTTCAACATCAGTAATAAATCATATTTATAAAAAAAAATGAAGGAGAACTATAACTGATCATCTGATTTATATGCTCTTTTTAAATTTTAAACAATGCTAAACACTCAATTCGAACTTTTCGTCTCGTGAAAATGTGAAGTTGATACCATAAGACTATACTAATCTAGTGGTAGTAAGACCATATTTATAAAATCATGTTTAATTATTTAACTGAAAAATTGTCCCAAAACATCAATGCTTAAAATGTTTTGCTAAAATTATATGGAAATATGGGTTGCATTCTAAAAAAAAAGTAGATGGAAATAATTCATTTTTTATTGACAATAGCCACATCCACATCTAATCTTATCTGACCCCTTAATCTAGAAAAAGTTAGGCTAATACGGTAATACCATAACTAATAGCCTATCTTAGTGGTGGTAAAATAATTCATTTTTATTTGCAAGTTTTAACTAAGCACGTTAATTGGTTCTTAATTCCTATTCCCGGACTTCGAAGTATCTCTCACAATAATTACAAAGATCAAACTAAAAAACAATTGATCACCAAAAAAAAAAATTGTTCTGCCTTAAAATACCATCAATGACCAGTTTTGATTGCTAAATTTAAGAGATTATATATGGTTACTTGTTTAGCTACTTTAAACTTGAGGAAGTTCCTCAAAAGTGGAAATATATTGTGTGATATAATTATTTCACACCATCTATAATATATTTTACCAAGAACGATAATGTATGATGTAATTACAAATAAACTATCAATATTATTACCAATGAAAGCAATTCTTTTTCAACATTTTCACGTCGACTGATTTCTTCCTTGCGCCGGCTAAGCTCTTCTTTAAGCATCTTCTTTAACTCTTCATTTTCCTTTTCAATTTCCAAGACGACCCCCTCAGAATTGAAGAATCTAAGTAAAGTAAATAGTATATACATTATTTTATTTAGCATGATTTTATTAATTTCGAAACTTAGCTTCAAAAATTAAGCTACTGATGCATTACGATAGTCACCAAGCTATGGGTTAAATATAACCTTCCAAATGGTCAATAAAAAACCTTCAAAATTGTGATTTGCAACAAAAAGAAGTATTTTTCTTTCGTGGGTAAAGGCTGAGTCACATTACCTCGGGAAACAACTTTTTTTTAACGAGTCTTGTTAATTTCAATCGATATATCTTCAATAAATATTATTGTGTCATTTTAACATTTTAACAAAATCAGTTCAATATAGTATCAGATGCAGCAGTTAGTTTGCTAAAACCCAAGAATCAGATAATACAGAATGGGAAATGTGCCGAACATTATTTCTATGGTATGGACCATATTTTTTCGAGTAACACAATTATGATGCTTCTAGTGAGATGAACTTTAAATAAATCAGTTCACATTAAATTTATTAAAACTAATATTTTTTTGCCAACGGTTGATAGCCAAATGGTCAAGGCACCACTCGAATAAGAGAGATCCTGAAGCCGAGCTCGGATTAGAATTTTTTTTTTTTTTTTTTTTTTTTTTTTTAAGATATATCAGATACATATGAGCCCCCCTATGCAATTAAAAAAATAATTTTTAGGTGAAAGATTAAATTCCCTAGTGGACATTAGCTTTCCATCATTGTCATCAACAAACCATGCCCTACAAGAACAGTTTGTTGCTTCATTGAAGATCCTTGCAGTGTCACTGAAATTTAAAAGTAACTTTTATGTGTTATAAACTTATAAACAAAGTGACTCTTCTAGAATATAAAGATGAGATAACTAATTAGCACATTGGAGAAAAAAATAATACAATTAGAAGTCGAAATAAACTTGACCACTAGTAATGATTGAGATTGGTACCTCAAAAACCTAGACCAGGAAAGGGTAACAAATTTATTCATTCCATGTTTGGTAATTAGCTCCATTATTGTTGATCGATAACTTCTTAGATCATATGGTATTAGTATCTCAACTTCGAACTGAATACAAACCAAAAAAGAAAGGAAATTTGCAATCAATTATCCAATTCTAGTGTTACACAATTTAACTAATTTGATCTATTTCTAAGCTCCATAATATCGAAGGATTGGGATATAGATCATGTCTAGCCTAGAGTACCTAAGCGGCAATTTCGTTTAGGTGATAATGCTATGCTCAGAAATTAACTTGAGAATACATTATTTGATTTTTTTACTGTTGATATCAGGATATAAGACGGAAATAAGTTATTTTCAAAAGAAAATGACCATACATTCTTCGCTGCACATCTTGGAACATAAATACTTCTACATATACGCGAAAACAAATCCGCATTGAAGTCGCCTGTTAAAATCTCAAAATATTTAGTCCATCTTTTTGTATGTAGTGAATAATAATTAAAATCTAGAGATTTCAAGATAAAGGAATTAGAACTATGATATTTTTATTTCATTATTGGTTTCTTGATTAATATTATTGATATTTGTTAGAATAGTTAGGAAAATTTGGAGATGGTAGATGGAGTAAGAGTATGAATAAGGACAGAGAAAAAATTAATGAAGAACTCTTAGTAGTGATTGATGCAAATACATACAATAGCTAGCTAGAGATCCTCTATTATAGAAGAGAATTGAGTGATTTTCTGGAAATCATTTTCTTAAACTAGAAATACAGTATAGAAACTTCAAAAATAAAATACAGAAAAAGAAATAAAACATGTACTTCTATTCTCTAATTAAGTAGCTCCTAAATTGCACCTATTTACATTCTCCAAGTCTTTACTAAATTGTTAATACTTGAAAGGAAACAAATTATGGTGAGATATAGACATACATAATGTAATTGTCCATGGCAATATGCTATCATGTATTGCATACGAAAAGAAACTAATGAATTAAGATTACATATAGAGGTGGTCTTTTGCATGCTATTTGTTTCTCAACATATATCAATTTCTATAAAATTTTGCATTTTATAAGATGCAACAACATTTTATGAAACTTGGGTGAACAGTGAACTGATGAAGTAATTTATGTTCTCACAAATATGATCTTATTTCAGATGTAGCATTAGTACGTGTTATTGCAGCTCGAATCAAGAGGAAGCTATATGGAAAGGCGGCGATGTGTATATGACGATTACGTAAGTGTATTTTTTGCATTATTTTCAGTTATATAGATTCCATCAAATTATTCAAGCGATACAATATCTGAATTAATGAAAGAGACAAAAGTACATACCATGATGGGGGAAGAGAATGATCTTAGTTGTTTCCTTGTCAAAATGATTAAGCGCCCAGTTAAGAACGGGCTCCCCGTAGTAAGACTTATGCCCCGCTTGCACAAAAACCTTATCTAGATTGTCACCCATCGTCAACAAGAACTCGGGCTGGTATTACCAACGCACCGAAAATAACAATAGCAGTTGTAGCAACAGAATCGCAAATCAATTGTAGAAGCCAAGCAAGTAGTTCAAACTTCTCAGAAACTTTTCATCAATTTGGCCAGCGCCGGAGCCTTATAGAGACCGGAGGGATCTATGCCCCCCCTCCCAGATTTCGACAATGCAATATATATTCGTACTGATTTAGTGAAGCAATTTTTAAAATACATATATTTATATGCATTTGCCCCTCAAAAATCTTATGCAGTATTAATTTATAGAGAAAAAAAATTTTGGCCTCTCAGAAATTTCAGTCAAGTTTCGTCACTGAAATTGACCTCTCACCTATTGATAATGAGATATGATGCATCCAAAGGAGGAGAATACAATTATTTATTTGACTTCAAAAGCTAACAGGCTGGCAATAGATGTGGGTGATTTTTATATTAACTAGATGGGACCCTCGCTCCGATTCGGAGTAGAGAAATAATTCATTTTTTTAAAGATACTATTATGATATTTTCTATTTTATGGTATATATCATAAGATTTATAACTAACATGATATTCTTATTTTATAGGAATATATGTCATATGAAAACTATTTAAAAGAGAAAATATTTTATAATTATATATTTAAAGGGGGCATCAAGGTTATTTTTTGTTTCATTTTTGGGAAATGAGAATGTATGTGATATTTTGAGATTTTGCAAGGACACATATGCAATTTCTATTTATAGAGTGCATATGAGATTATATTGAAAAAAAATTATATAATATGTACTCTTTAAGTTTTTTATGGGCACAAAAATGTCATTTTCAGACCAAATTGCTATTTTTCATATTTTCTTAATTTATAGGATAAAAAAATGACTAAGAAATTGGTGAATTCTTGATGAAATGAAATATTTATATACATTTTTGGGTCATTGTTGTAAAACGGGTCAAAATACTTTACAAAAATAACTTGCTTCATGTTTATATATATAGATACGGCATAGAAAATATTGAAAATAAATCTAATATGCAGTCCTCATTTTCGGTTTTTCCCCCTCTATTCGGTCCGCAGAGATAAATTTAATCAACTTGAAGCTCTTTATATGAGATTTTTTTGCATGATATCATAACAAATTGGACAAATATGTAGCGTTTATAGGCTGAGCTTTGATGGAATGAAGCTCTTTTGATGCTCAAAATTTCGGAAGAAAAAAATCATTGATGTGGACACGTGTCATGACCGGAAAAGTAAAATATTTGTATATACTATAGTATAATAAATAAAATCATAAAGTATATATGAATTAAAAAAATATATTACAAAAATATTATTCTATAAAATTAAATATTATTCTGTAAAATTAAATAGTATTTTACTAAAATAAACCACGAGATAGAAAACTAACTTTATTTTCTATTATGAAAAAGTATATAATTTCTAGAGATTAAAAAAATGAATACATAAAGATTAAGTGAGTTTTCAAAATATTGAGAAAAATAAGGGGCGCTTCAAAAAGTTCCAAAACAGTATCAAAATTAAATCATGTCAGGTCTCAACTTTTATTTATATGAAAATATATAAGTTAATTTTTAAATAATGAAATGATTTAAAATATTTCATTCTATAGGGACTCTATAATGAAAATATTTAAGAAGTTTATGAAAACAATTCTTTTTCAGGGTGGGGCCCATATTATTTTATTGTAATTTATTCAATATCATAGTACATTATATTATTAATTTATTACTAATAAAATATCATAATCTCAAACATTAAAAAAATGGAAATATAGAAATAATTATTGAGTTCAAATTGGGACTCATATCAAGAAAACACATATGATGAAAATATTTAATGAGTTTATGAAAAGATTTTTTTAGAGTTGGTACTCATATCAAGAAAACACATATGATGAAAATATTTAATGAGTTTATGAAAAAGATTTTTTTTAGAGTGGGGCCCATTGTTATTATAATTTATCAAATATCATAATATACTATTTTATTATTTTATTACTAATAGAACATCAAAATATCAAATATTAAAAAATATAAAATGAAAATAATTATTGAGTTCAAATTGGAGACTTATATCAAATAAAATTACATATGGGTTAAACTTGGTACACATAGCAATTAAAAGTTTGCCACTTGTCAACAAAACCCAAAATCATAAGCTTTATATATTAGTAAGAAAAATTGCATTTTCATTTAAAAACCCCGAAATTACCGGTAAGCAAGATGTGGCAATAACTAATCACATGCTGACTTTGACTTCGGCAAATTTATCAAGTCTTTATAAATTATGAACGTGTTTCCATGTGATTTGCGTTGCCATTAAGCAAGCTGTTTCAAAATTTTATCTTTAATAATAGCATATAATTATAGGCACAGCGCGCATACCGCCACTGCCAATGACTAATCTAACTAAACAGTCATGAGAAATTTCCCTTGCGAACACCCTACCTGACTCAAACCCCAATCTCGGGTCGGTGGATAATGCTAATTCTTTTATATAATAGCAGTGAGCTTATTATTTTTACGATTTTATATAATGTTTGTTAGATATAAGTTACTTTGTATACTTCTTAAAAAGTTGTGTTTCAGACATGATTTGCAATTATGCCCTTTCTTTATATACTAGAGCTGCTATCGCTCCGCTTCGAATGAAATTAATTCGTATTTAAAAAAAAAATTATTAAGTTTCAAAATTCTCACATTACTAAATTATTATAATGAATAAAGAAGTTCTTTCACAGGTTTCAATAAACGTTTTGTAAAATAGTAAATTATAGTTTTAATTTTACATGATCATAGATGATAGTTGAGGTTTGTGGTACTATGTATATTTTTAGTCATTTATGAGGGTTACGAATAAAATTATATTATAGTCTTTAGGCATGTGAAATTATAGTATAGTATTTCAACATGTAAATTTATCATATTTTTATAGGTTATTTTATGTATGATAAATATTTACATGATTATATTAAACTTTTAAGGGTGTATAAGATATTTTGATATATTGTAAGGGTGCAAATGAAATTATGACTCTTTGGATCTTGGCCAAATGCATCACCACTTGACTACTACTATTTTATGACGACTACTACTATTTTATGTTTGGTTATGCATTAATAAATATTAGAATATCTTTCCTGGACGCTGTTTTTATGTATATACTATATTATAATTTGATAGAAGTCAATATTTGCCTTTAGAAGCCCCCGAAGAGCTGGTTTGACGGATAAAGAATCTTGAAAATAGTAATTTTTTCTCTTACAACCACAAAATTACCTTTTCAAATTTGCAATCTTGTTAAGAAAAATATTAATTCTGAATGAATTATCAAATCTAAAAGAGAATAAAAACTGAGTCAAATTAAGGACATAATCATGTGATATTTCCATATTCAAGTCCCTAAAAAGCCGGATCCAGAGTCATGATCAGAAAAATCAACTAATTAATTATTATATATACTATTATGATAATATATCATTTCAAATCATAATAAAAGAACAGCTGGATGCATGAACCATGCTTTTTTTTTAAGTAGAACTGTTCTCGAAAAAAATTAAGAAAATAGTACTTATATGTAAAAAATTAAATATCAGTATTACCGACAGCCATTTTGGCGGAACAGAGTGTCTACCGTCAAATATTCTGGTGGGCGGTAAAGAGCATTTTTACACTTTTTCTGATCCCGAACATTAGAAAAAATATAAAAAATGCTTTCTACCGTCAGCTATCTTGACGGTAGTACTAAATACTTAATTTTTTTCACATCAGTACTATGTTCTTAATTATTTTTTGAACGGTGCTACTAAAAAAAATCCATGAACCAACATAGAAATTTGAAGCACATGGCCTCTTTTTTATTTATTTATTTATTATTATTTTTTTTTTGCTTGGGAAGCACATGGTCTGTTTGCTAGCGTAGTTTTGAGTGAGAATTAGGAAGCCATGGTGGCAGAAAACTAATGTGTGACCATCCGAAAGCTATGAGTTCAGGAAGTTACGTAAAACTAAATGAAGTAATAACAAAAAAAAAAAGGTGTTTGATTAAAACACAGGAAGCTAGACAAAACTTGAAAATAATTGATATCCATCCGAACTATGTTGTAATGCATATTTTGATTTTAAAATATCGGACAATTATGACACAAGTGATAGTTAAGTATTCAATTATTTTTTACTAAGGCAATCTATGTCATATGTAAATTTTAAAGAAAATAATTGTTAATTTATTTGTTAAAAAAAATATAGTCAAATATAATATTTATTTTTAGTTTGTCTTATTAAATAGATACAAAAAAATATTTTAAAATAACAATCTTCAAAAAGTTTATGCAAGTTATTTTTAAAATTTAGTTTATAATTGCAAAGTTTTACAATTCCATAAATTCTAGTGAAGTGTGAATCAAACTCCATCCTACCCGAAACGTAGAAAAATCCACTGTGAGGTCCATTATATAAAAAAGCTGAGAAAAAAGCCATGTTTTGGCAGTTTTGAAAGTTTCAAGACATCAAAACCACGAATCCTAAAGGGTGTCCCCGAACACAGATCAATTCCATGGGATCCTAGTGAAAACGGGTTCCAAAACTAGGGGTGTTTATTTGGCCGGTTCGGTCCAAACTGATCCGGTTTAACAAAATCGAATCGAAACCGAACTAAAAATTAAAGAACCGACCGGCTCATACGAACTGAACCGAATTTTAACCGAACCGGACAAACTTATTTTTAATTCAGTTTATTTGGTTTAAACTGAATTTTAGTTTGTACATACTTTTATACTAAAAATTAATTAAAATCATAATAAAAGTTTAGCTATAATTTGAATTATGAAGTCCACAATCCATATTACCACATTTCATAGAGTATATTATCAAAATATGGTATATATACTAATATAGTTCGGCCGGTTCGGTTATACCGATTTTTCAAAACCAAGGATTGAACTGAACAGGATAAACCAAATAGTAGAAGTTTTCAAACCGGACCGGACTGAATAAACCGAACAACCAAACCGAATTGTCCGAAATTAACCGGTTCGGTTCGGTACCTGAATAAACCAAACCGAATGAACACTCCTATCCAAAACTTAGTCTCCGAATAGGCCCTAGCCTGTTCTCTAGTGCAGTTTTGTAAAGGGACAGAAAGCTACAGATGCAGGAAGCTGAGAAATGAATAACAAGAAGCTATGGGTGCAGGAAGTTATGTAAAACTGTATGAAAGTATCAAAAGAGGTGTTCTATCAAATCATAGGAAGCTATGAATATAATATTGATATTTTGTTATTTATTTATTTATTTATTTTTATATAAATTTTTTTATTTTTATAGTTTGTTCTTATGGTGTTGTATATAGCAAATGATCTAAAATGTGCATGTTATCTCAAAATTATCTCAAAATGTGCATGTCATTTCTATTGTATAAATCAACATTTAATTATCCCAAATTAAGCATAATTAAAAATTACTCAATATCAAACTAAACGGTTTAGTTAGGCCACAATCAATAACATATCTAATATTACTCAGAAACTAATCACTAACTATTGCATAACAACAGTATCCTATTGGATATCTAATAATTATAAACATTATATAATAAGATATCTAATATTACTTATTAATAATAAATATGTACACTAACATTATCTTGCCACAGCAACATTACTGATAAAACGACACATACTATACAACACAAATTATTATAATAAGCACATTCTGTCACTTATTAATCTTTGATCTAATCTGCAGTCAGTACTTGTTGGTATCCCATGTGAGTGCTAAGTTCATCTCCAATTTTGAACATGAATAATTCTATTGAAAATTGGGCAAAATCAAAATTTAATTCACAAAATAGAAGAAAAGAAACCAAATCACGTGAAATTAATTACTACTGTCCAAAATACTAAAAAAGAATGTATTAATTTCTTATTTTATTTGTAGTATTAATTTTTATTTCTAAAAAATCTTGTTATTTATTTGTAGTATTAATTTATATTTTACAGTTTTTTTGTCATTTATTTGAGAAAATTTCGTGCCATGAAAATTTTCTTGTCGTTTATATTATTTATATTGAAAATGTGGAGAAAGATATTATCTATATAGAAAGAAAAAGAATTAACTTGCATTTTTTTATCATGTAAGAATATGGGTGGATCCATGATTTAATTATTTTAATTTTTCTCTCACCTTTGTTATGCAAAAATCCACTCAAAGTGGAGTTTCCGGAAACTAAACTGAGGGGAAAAAAAAAGCGGTGGTACAATCCGGCACGGGGGGTAGATGCATACTCCAACCTAGATTGGAGAGCGTATTATGATATCATATCCACATATGCGAGATCATCACGAGCAATCATGGCTACAAGTCTACAACCTCATGCATACCTCACAAGAGACGCTCAAGGAATCTGATGGGCTCGCTAAATGGGCAAGGAAGAATCAATGCGAGACGCGAAGCTCCACGTACCTGCTACCTAGAGAAAGCACTGCTTAATATTTCCTTCCTTTTCCTTTTTAGAGTATTTGCATTCGTGTTGTGTAATGAGATGTACTGTGTTGGTTGAGGACTGTTTGCAAAACATAACGAAATGCCTAAGGGCTTCAACAGCAAAAATAAAAAATGAAGAAAAGAGTCAAGTTTTGCTTGGTTTTTGAAGTTGTGTCAGGTTTGTCAAGTTTTGAAAACATTCATAGAACACTACAAAGTTTTGGAATTCAATTCCGTGGAAAACTGAGAAAACTACACTCCAAAACTCCACTAAACGAAGATTTCTCTAAACCCTCTCTGTTCTTTTCGGATCTTCCGAGCTTTTAATCTACCAAGTAGGTTATGAGTTTAGCCAAGGATTTAATTTATGATTTGTAATTCTAAAAGAAGTGTTTTATTCTTTGTTGTATTGGATTAAAACCGATACGGTCGGTATCGAAGAGAAAAATTTTTCCTAAACTTGTGTTTCTGTGAAATTTGTGTTTTATTCCCTTGCATTGAGGTACTAATCAGGTCGGATTTATGGTGTTAAATTGAGTGCTTGAGTTAAAGCTCAATACCGGATAGAAGATGTTCGACAAAAGTCTTAACTGAGGAAATTTATCTGAAACATCTCTTTTTTTCCCAACAATTTTAACATGATTTTTCTTTAATTAAAATAGAAAATTGTGATATTATTATAATTTTATTTAAACTTTGGTGCTTTATTAATAGTATTGTGAAGAGGTATTCTAGGAGAGAGATCTATTTTATCAATGGCAGCAAGAGAGTTTCAATCCCACCTTTTTAATTTACCAGTAAGAAATAAACAAATCACTTGAAATTATTGAAGAGCTATCTATCATATATTTATAGATGATTTTTTTGCAAATTTCTCTTAAATAATTGAAGTTCCTGAAATATTTAGTAATATATATTTTTAAAGTTGAAAAAAGGGCGGTTTAGTATTTATTATATGTTCATGATCAGTAGGGGTGAAAGGCTTGACACTGTAAAAAGGGTATTTTTAGCTTAATTTGTTCTATCTGCTAATTAATCATTTTGTGAATTTACCACTCACCCTGCGCACAACATCAATTTACCAATAGATAAATCTTCATATACTTTATTGGAGAAAAAACAAACAATGATTCGAAAAAATACATCATTTGTGCTAAAGACACAAGAAATACATCACACGTACAATGAGACACACTATATTGGTCTAAACTGCATCACATATTCAAATAAATTCACACTCAACAAGTAAACATTGAAAATAATAAAGGTCATGGATATGGATTGTGGATCCATCCCATTCATGACTTGAAGCATATCATTCCCCGCGCTTGACCAAAACACTAATTGTCTCTCCTGTAAACCCATCTGCATTAGCAAAGTATAGAAAAGAAATGAGAACTACAACCAGCAAACAACAATAACAATATCTAATCTTAAAAGTAGCATATATCTTTCTTCCCTGTAATTACAATTACATTTTTCTTTTCTTTATGAAGTGCATATATATATTTATGTGTTCATTTGACAACCTATAGTTGGACAATAATACAGAATGACATGGTTTCCGTGCGACTTTCCGTGTCACCCTTAAGAAACAAGCATTGGTAAAGACATGCTTATTCCCCCGCATCTGGATTAGCCCGTTTTCACAGTTTAGACTGCTCCCATTTTCTCGCAATCCACTTTTGGTAAAAATAATGTCTTGGTCCGAGGCCCTGCGGAGGTACAAAGCAAGCAGTTCGAGATCGATCATAGGCCAGTTCATATTCCCGACCCATGGCATATTTCAAAAAATTGGGATGCTTTGACGACATTTAGACCTAATTTATCTGTTAAACTCTTCGAAAATAATGACATTAATATATATAGACAGATATATAGATATAAAATTTACCTTTCATGAATGATTTCATCTGGAAACTTCATCAGGCGTTCAACAATTGGCCAAACATCGTTAACAAGATCAGGACGTTTTCTTCTCTGAGCATCAGCACACCATATGCTGATCTTGGCCACCTCCTCTGCATGATGAAGAGGCCACTTCCCAGCAGACTCATCAGTCATTGTGCATAAGTTATCATTTGCGATTGTCTCTTCAACATTTTTACTAATGTTTAAGCGAGACTTTCCTGTTAGGAGGTGAAGGATGAGTACTCCGAAGGAGAACACATCAGATTCTTGCGTCATTTTCTCCATAGTTAAATATTCTGGGTCCATGTATGCAAGTGTTCTTGTAGCCTTTTTTATGAGGCCAAAATTGCTGAGCTTACACGTAAAGTCGCCATCGAGTAAAATATTGTCTGGCCTGAGATCTCCGTGTATTATAGGGTTTGGTTTGCTCGAGTGTAGGAAGATCAGCGCAAGACAAACTTCACCTATTATGTGTGTACGGACTTGCCAAGGGAGAGGGGCGGTGTTATGTGCATGGTTAAGATAGTTGTGCGGTGTTATGTGCATCGTCATTTTTGGGGCAATTTCACCGTCTAGACTATTTAAGAGTGCCAAATGGCCGAGATTAGCAAAAAAAAAAAAATTTCCTAGTTCCGCCAGACCCTCTGGCGGAACTACTTTAGTTCCGCCAAGAAGGTCTGGCGGAAGTGCTACCTACCCAAATATTTTGAAAATCATGCTATCTAATTAATTATTCTTCAAAATAGTGCTACTATTCAAAATAATTCGGGTTACTAGGATGCCTTACTCTACTAAGAATACCTACCTGCAATTGCAAAATAAGTATTAGTTGGACTACATTGATTGCTTCCTAATAATACTAGTATAGTATCAACTCTACAAAATAAAAAAAATGAAACACTTAGATTCTTGGGATTTTACCACTTGTTTCAACACGGATAAGCTTAGATTGCTTTGAGATTTGAATTTCTTTATTGCCACGGTTGTGCCGTTCAAAGAGCCCTTATACACACATGCATATTCGCCTTCTCCAATTTTCAACGAATTACTAAAATTTTGAGTTGCTTGCTTAAGTTCTTCCAAGATGAACTTAGTAGTGCTTAATGCCTTGTTTTGCTGGAGTTGATCTATCTCCTGACGAAGACGGTCAATTTCTTTCTCATTTATAGTCCAACGTAAATAATTCAGAAATGTTATATAATGATTTATTATCATATCAAACATATGAGCATAATTTCTAAAATTGTTTTATTTTAGCTAAGAAAAGGCTGGCAACACAAAGGAATTTTAAAAATGAATAGCAATTGACAATGATTTTTTGAAAAGATCACGTGTATAGTATATTAATATTATAATACAATCAAAGTATAGTACTCATATTTATGTGAGATTTTCCTCCAAAAAAATAGATATCATCACCAGTGAATTATCAATTTTATTACCATTGAGAGCAATTCTTTTTCAACTTTCTTGCATCGGCCAGTTTCATCCTTGACCGTCTTCTTTAACTTTTCAATTTCCACAAGGGCCTCTGTGAGCATCTCAGAATTAGAAGGACCATAACATCTAAGAAAATGGTACATACATTATTCAATTTCGCATGCAATTTTTAATTCAGAAAATTTAGCTTAAAAAAAAGACGCCTTGTATGGTGCCCCTGAATTTCCCTTCATATGGTCCTAATACATCAGCTAATGTCATTGGATGGATTTGGACCTTTGATTCCTACCCGGTAGAGGCCTTGAAAGTGGTTTATTTTATTTGGTCCAGGATTCCCACGTATGGCCTTTTTGATGAAGGGATGGCATTTAAATATTCAATAAAGGGTGGGAATTGGGCTGCACTGTGAAATGATGACCTTTTTCAATCAGATGCCATTAATTGGGGGCGTCTGGGTTTCTTCTTGAAGTCAGATTTTGGAAAAAAAAAAGATTGAATCTTCAGCTCCCATTGCGAGGGAGAAAAGCTGAAGCTCAGAAGAAGAAGGGCTTCCATGGAGCACCATCTGGCTTTAGAGAGAGGAGTGAACCATTGTTCCAAGTGAGTCGTGCTTTGTAGCCGAAAGAAATCGGATCTACTGGGATTTAGGAGTCGACATGGCTTCATCCTTGCAACCAATCAGGTACTGCCTCATAGTTGGCTATTTCGTGGATGGTGGTACCGTTTATGTGTCCGCATATTAAGAGAGAAGGACCATGGAGTCGCGATCCTCTCCAGTCCGGTACGATAATCGGACCTTCCTTCTCTTCTTTCTGCGTAAATCATCCTCCTTTTTTCTTCGATTTTTTTCTTCAGATTCTACTTTTTAGTTTGAAAATTCCCACCATCTTTAAATGCATCCAACAGCCTTTTTCTCCTCCATCAGTCCCACAACCCTTTGATATTTTCTTCTTATTTTTTGTTCTGAATTTTTGTCTTAATTTTGTAAAAATCATATGAAAAACAAGATTTTTAGGGTTTCAAATACCTTGAATCTTAATTTTTGCTTCATCTGATAATTGGTCAGATCTGATATTAATCAAGCTTTATTTTAATTCTAATTTTAATTACAAAATATGATAACTGGTTAGTTCAATTTCTAGGTTTTGGGTTTGCAGTAGATTTGAATTTGTGGTGTTTTTTTTCCTTTTCTTTTTTAGGTTTTTTTTTGTGTTATTTAATTCTGTTTTGATTTAATTTTGCTTTTGATTTTTTTTTTCTAATTCTGATCTTTTGATTTTTAATTCTGATTTTTTTCCTTTTGAGGTGGTACTAGTTATTATTTTGTATATTAATTAACATAATATTAGAACTTTCAGTTTCTATGTTAGATTTTTATTTCATTTTTGTGTGTTGATAATTGTTACTTTTAGGTATGAAATATAAGAAAAATTAATGCTAATTACTCGAAAATTTTATTTTGTTTTCAATACAGGGGTGATATGCATGCAGGATGTGATTTTCATTATTTTTGTGGCAATTTCTTGGAGCACCATTATGGGCATGTTTGATCTGAGGTATTTTAAGATGCATGGATATTGCAAATACATAGATTCAATGATCCACTTGAGTTGGTTGATTAGGTGTACTTTGAAATCATGGATATAAAAATCAATTGTTTGATTTTGATGAAATCCAGGATTTGAAATTTTGCTTAAATTAGTTGTATGTTGATATTGTTTGATGATTACTAAATAACTAAATTAAATTATATTTGCATTTCAGTTGTTAATAAATCCCAACCAAATAATATTGTTTTTGTTTCATATAAAATTTATGTTTGTCACAAACTAAAATAAATTGAAAATTATTTATGGTCCACAATAAGTGTCATCCAGCATATAGTCGTCATGACCAAACAATATATAGCCATCAATACTATTAAATTGTTACGCACACAAAATATAGTCACATTACCATTCAAACAAAATATAACCATCATTAGCATTCACTACTATTAAATTGTTAAACATACACAAAATATAGCCATCATTACCATGTGCTATTAAACTGTTAAACATACACAAAATATAGTCGTCATTACCATTCATTACTATTAGAATTAGAAAATAAACAAAATACTAAATATATTCAAAATGTGACCATAAACGATACCATAACATCATCTAGAAGAATGCTCCACCGCCACTTGTACCACCCATATCATCCGTACTATCCATACCATTTGTACCACCCGCACCATCGATATCACGCGTACCACTTGTACCACCCACACCATCCGTACCACCCATACCACTTGTACCACTCACACCATCCGTACCACCCATACCATACATACCGCCCACACCATTCGTACCACCCCTACCACTTGTAACATCCATACCACCATAGTGGCGGATCATGAAGTCATTCATCCAACTGATTTTCTCACTTGTACTATATGAAATAAAACAAGCACCATCACCTTCATTGCATACCTGATAGCTTTGCGCGTGGCATAAGGTTGAATGTGGATATTGGCTTGATATGATTTCCATTGCTGCTTTGATTTCTTTTGCAAGAATTATAAGTGTTCTAGTGGTATTTAAACCTGGTATTTAAACCTTGTAGAGCCTCTTTCATTTGTACGAAATATTGCTCTAAACCGTCTTCTTCGCTAGATTTTCTTTTCCTTGATCCTCCATCACGAGGACTAGGTGTAATAGAGCGTTCACGGGGAATTGTTGGCTCGGCACCCGACGTTGTGGCCTGCACATCACCACCATCAACATCATCTCCGATGGAATGAATAATGAGAGACGATGGATCATGATTTAAATCTTTTGCGGATACCCCAATTGCCAACTCATTTCCGCAAATTATTTCCATCTCGTTGTAAAGTTTTATTGGCTTGTTTATGAATTTTTCCTCCTTTGGTTTCGACTACAAATAGATTTAGATAAAATAAGAAAGCAAATATCAGTACTTTACTACTTTTCAACTAAATTATAATCAACTAAAAGTGAGAAAATAAGAATCAGTAATGACCTCAATATAAGTTTTGTGTACATCTTCATCCATCACTATCATGTTTATATCATGGTCATAAGTATTTCCGCTCATTAACTTGAGCCTTTGAATAATTTTCCAATTCCTCCTAATGGTTCTAAGATGATTTTGGACATTTGTCTCGGAGTAATTCGTTTGAAGTTTTGCATTGACATGGCATGCAGCAGCAGATATTGTAGCACTTTTGAACCCTTTTGCTGGCTTGTTGTCATTTAAAGCTTGCTCGACCAAAAACTTCAATAAACACACACTTGCTGAAGGACCCCAAGTAGCATTTTTGCCTTCGTTTTGCTTTGCCTGTAACCACTTCCTCATCCATCTGTTAAGAGATCAAAAGAAACAAATGAACATTAAATCATCATTAAGTAATCCTATTTGATCATAAATAACCTTGTTTAGATTCAACAAGCCTATTTAAAATCCCTAACAAATCATAGAATCTAATTAACATAAATTTCATACACAATCACACAATGGTCAATAATAAGTGTTTTGTATCATACTAATTATGGCCCAATGGAATTTCCAGTGCATCAAAATTAAACCTTTACTATTCAACATTCATTCAGTCACATAGAACCACATGATTTGTGCAATTGACTAGCTGACAAGCACTAGTGGATGCAACCAACTGAAAACAAACGAAGTATTAATCACTAATTAATTGAGCACTAACAAAAATTAGGAAATATAAGGAAAAAAATAAAAAATAGAACACATTATCACCATGTTGGACTGATTTATGCCACAATTTACCTGGCACTGGTGCCAGATCAAGTGATTTGGCCTTTTCTTCTTTAATTGATACACAAAAAGTCAAGCTTCTAATTCCAAGATGGATAAGTCTCACCATTTATAAAAAATAAGATGCAGCTCACTCAATCGCATGAATATGAAACCCTTGCTCACTTTAATCGAGAAAAAAAAGTGAAATAAAAAGATTAACTCAGATAGAGAGCTTACGATTTTTTGCTAATCGTCCCTTGGAGGGAGGTCAAAATAGCTTGTGAGATATTCTACGGATTTAGGTCTGGCCGAATGAGTGGGTAGGTGAGATTGGTGAAGAGAGGAAAGAAAGGCGGGGGACTTCAGAATAAAGGGGAAGAAAATGGCGGGAAACAAATAATATTAGCGCCTGGATTAGGTCGTCCGTGTATTCTGTAATACGAGCTTTTTGGCTGGAGTACAGAATACGCGGATCTTGATCTCAAATCCTGGATCATATATAAATCAAACAATGGATTTCGACTCAAATCCAGGATTCATGATTACAAAAATACATCAAATCAAACATGCCCTATATGAATTGCCATCTAAATACCTGCAATTTAGGAAGGAAATCAGGTGAATAGATTCAAATTTTTTATCAATGAAATAAATATTTGGAAAGAAATTTGGTTATTAAGTAACAAATCATTTTCCCCATATTTTCAATATAATTACCACCCCCAAATTAACTTTCCAAATTGATAATGTAATTGACACCACAAAATCATCCCTAATTCAGGGACAATGATCGGGTCGGAGTCGGACATCCCGTTATAAATCTTATGCCGGCATATGCGGAATTCATGTTTTCGTTTGAGTGGTTGTGACGGGGTTGTTAGACTGCAGAATAATACATGGGAGAATAATTAACGCTCGAAAAAATTTGTATATGATAAAATCTTGTATAATAAATGGGTTAATACGTGGGTGAAGTCTCATCGTTGTCGTCATCTCCCGAATCTATACAGCTATAGTCGTCGTCTGACTGGGAATCTTATTTGGATTCGGTGTCCGTCGAGTATAACCTGATGATACGTGGTTGAATGATGTAAGTAATTCTTTCACGAGTCGAATTATATAAAGTTAGACAGATTTTCGCCAAATTGTTTGTCTACCCGGCTTGTTAGGGGGCGCATTGATTGCATGTACCGGTGCAGCTCTGTCTGGCGGGGATGTCGATCGATCAAGCTGTTGGCTATTGAAATAGGAGAGGAAAATTGACATTCAAATATCAATCCTCGACAAAATTGAAATTGTTAGAGAATTTACGGGGAAAACGAGAACCTGGATGTTGTAGTGTTGCGGCAACTCGTATGCTGCGTGGGTTGAGTCGTGTGGTCGCTGGATCAAGAGGGAAAATGAAGCAATGTAGTTAAATTGAAAGAGTGTTTGGGGGTAATTGGTTTGAGAATGGAAGAGGGGAAATCATAGGATAGAAACATGAATGTTATCGAAACATGAATGTACTGAGCAAATTCCATTAGGGCTTGGTTTTGTGGTATGGCGTGAGACGATCTGCCCTAGGTTTCGAGCTAGCCAGGGTTCTAGTTGCAGCCGAAGTAGGGAGGACAGAGAGTGAAGAAATCTGAATCTTCACTGTATGATCTCCGGCGAGTACAAACCGGGGTGTGATTTCGTCGATATGGTGTGAGGTTGATTTGGGATTGAGAAATTGGTACGAGCTAGGGTTCATGGGTTTTGATTTGAAAAAACTGAGCTAATGCCGTAGATGAGAAGGGAGGAAAATCGTGGGTACTGTAGATTGATGAGACAGGAGCATTCATTAGGCAGGAATTTACTGTGAGGTGGTAATCCAGCTTATTAGTCTCGCACGGGAGGTAATACAGCCTCACAGTGGGCTCCACATGGTTTGTGCACCAAAATTTATTACAAACTTCCAACCTGTGACGATGCATGATGTATAGGGAGATTATCGAGAACGAATTCTCTGTGGCCTGCTGCATAAAGCCTCACAATCAGAATCATTCATTATGTGAATCTCACACCTCATCAAGGATGATGTGTGATTCTGATTGTGAGACTTTATGCAGCAGGCCACAGAGAATTCGTTCTCGAGATTTGAGGGGAAATAGAGAGGCATAGAATAATTTTCCTAAAAAAAAATAAGTGGGTCCCAATTAAGTGCTTTTCCATTTAATAAACAAAAAATATGTGGGCTCCAACTAAGGTATAAGACGGTAGATTGAGAGGGATTTTAAGCAGGGGCCAAGTATATGGGCTACAAAATATTATATTTTAAAAGAACAAATAGTTTATTTTGCAAAAGCAACTAATCTATTAGTCCAAATAATATATTTTTTGAAGAACACAAAATTTATTTTGCAAAAAAAATTGCGGACCCACCAACCCCAACACGCTCTTCCCATTTTGAAAAAAAATAATATAATTAAGCTACCTCATATAGCATATTCTGAAAAAAAAAAAATACTCTGTTTTGTAAAATTATCTATGCTAAAAGCCCAAGAAAGAAAGAAATAATAAAGAGATGTGCCAAACATTTCTGTTTCGGACTATATCTTGTTAGTGAAATAATTATGACGCTCTTGGTTGAATTAATCATAGTAAACCAAAAGTTTAATTTAAATTTAATAAGTACAATAGTTTAGGTAAAAGATTAAATTACCTTGTGGAGATTAGTTTTTCTTCCTCCCTATGTAAAAGCCATACCTTGCAAGAAAGATTCGGTGCATCATCGAACACCTTTGAAATTTGACTGAAATTCGAAAGTAACATTAAGTGTCTTTTTTAGAATATAAATTAAACGGCTAATATTTTTTCCATGAGTTTTACATTTACTAACTCGTGCATGGGAGAAAAATAATGTAAATAGAAAGTCAAAACATGACCACTAGTTATGATTTAGATAAGTACCCCATTGTCCATCTCCCGGCAGTTGCAACAAATTTATTCATTCCATGTTTGGTAATTAGCTCTACCATTTATGCATAAAACTGTCCTACTGCATCTGGTATCAGTACATCAACTCTGAACTGAATACAATAGAAAAAATAAAAGGGAAAATTGCAATCAGGTAATCTACTTGTTTAGTTGGTAATGTAATGATTTGTTTCAGGAACCAACCAATTTTGGTACTATAATTTGGTTTATTTTATGTATATTAGAAAATAAGTCGCTAATTGGTTATTTTTTAAAGAAAAATGACTTCACCTTTTTCTCTTCACATCTTGGAAGGTAGTCACTTTCACTTCCATCCCGGAATTTATCCACACTAGTAGTGTCTGTTCATATGCCAAAAATATGCTTTAATCTTTCTTTCTTTAATGTAATAATGAGAACTAAAATAATAAAATTGTACAGATTTCAAAATGGAAAAAAATATAGAACTACAGTTTTCTTATTGCTGCCAGACCATGAATAAGTTATATCAGAGCAGCACACATAAACTTTTGATTTTAGCATTACTTATAAATTATAGATGCAAGAAGATTAATTCGAAGGAAAAACAAATACAAGAAACAAATGAAAATACATACTAGAATAGGGGACGATAATGATCTTAGTTTTATCTCTATCAAAATGATCAAGCGTCCATTCAAGCATGTGCATGGTCTGCTTAGGATGCATCGACAATTCCACAAACACCATATCTAGGTTATCACCCATTGTCAAGAGAATCGCAAATTATCTGTAGAAGCGTGGCAAATTTTAGTTCTGAGAAATTTTTTATCAGTTTAAACTAATTTTGTGAAGATTGAGAGTTGTGCATTATAAAGGAGAAGAATGAATACAACCTATAATGACTTGAAAAGCTGAGAGACAAATAATAGTTGTGGACACGTTTTTGAAATTAATTGCATTTTTTCTTACGTTGATAATTAATTATGTTGACTTTGAATTTGGAAAATTATCAAAGTCTTGCTAGTAAGTTGTCAGAGCAGCACATGGGAAGACCACACAATATCTTATTTTGCCAGAGAAGCATCCCAGCCAGGAGATCTGGACGACCAACCTGTGATTGCATTAAGTTTGGTGCTACTACTTATGATATCATTTATAATGATTGAATGTAATCTAATGACACCACTTAGGAAGAGACGATGTAAAAACTACTATTTTATTTAACCGAGGGGATCAGCGAACAATGCTAATTTTGTCTCTCACAATACAGTGCCAGGCCTGTATCAACTCTCAAAAGTATAGTCCCTGCGGTTTATATAAATTTTTTGTTTATCATTGTTTTCGGTTTATATAATTTGTTAGTTTATCATTGTTTTCCGTACTTTTCTATAAAAATATAATACATCTTTTTATAAAATATCAGATTAGTGTGTTAACCATGGTAAGTCTTCTCTCTTGATCTCTCTGACATTCTTTCTGGTAAATAAAGATTACAACCACACTGTTTTAATTATAATGCAGTCTATTGTTTATTGATGTAATGATTGATATTTTAATAGTACAAAATGGGCAGTTCAAAGAGAAAATTAAGTTGTCATAAAAGATGATTCATTTCAAAAACAACAAATATTACTCTATTCAAATACACAAGTTTGTTGAAATTCATGTGATAAAACAATAGAAGGATCAAACAAGTAATTCTTCAAAAATATAATCATGCAAGCACATAATAACTTAACAAAAGAATAACCAATGCTATTATGATCAAGACTACAATTTCACTGTAAAATATATTTGTTTTTAATTATCTCATACCAACTTGAGAAAATAATAATAAATCATTAAGGTTTTCAAATGAACTGCTCCTAAGCACAACATTAACAAAAGGAAAAAAAAATGATTACTAAAAGCAAAAACTTTGCTTATACAACATTAGCTCCAAAAATAAATAGAGATGAGAAGAAAATAAAAAGGAAAAGAAACCTTCAACATCTTAAGCTTTGATTTTGTGATCTCCCAGTGACTTATATAAATATTGGTATTTCTTCATTGCTTGCTTGATAGTTCACCGTCCACACTCAAGGTTTTCAATATGATTTGAATTGGTTGTGTCTGATCTGTAAATTTATCCAAGAGTCATTTTTGGAAAAAAAAAATACTAACCTGTATCTCTCACTCTTCCATACTTGCTCATAACCTTGTGAAACTTACAAGTTTCCTAGACGGTCTTGTCCCGCACCTAACTAACTGACACAATACTGGTGCCCTTGTATGGCTATCCTTGCACAATAGTATAATTTATGTTCTCAGACTTCGACTAAATTATGAAAGAAATCAAAAGTAATAACCTGTGGTAGCAGTCGTGAATTCTATCAAATACTTTCTGGTGTACTGAATTTGGTAATATGTAACTAAATTAGCGAAACAATCAATGTAACTATATTTTTTATTTCATCAAAAACAGAACACGTGTAAATAAATAAAGATAGACCATTTTTTTATAAAATACACAAAGAATAAAACACTACTGGTGAAATTAGCAGTTACTACTATCACTTCATTACCTCACCTTCTTTATAAATTGATTAGGGTAGAACAATTGAGAATCATCACCTTTCTCCCATCATGGGTTGCTCTCTTACTTAGACTCTACAGAACCTGCAGAAACAAAAAAAAAAGCACCATCTAAGACCTCTTAATCAATCTACAAATATTTTGTACTATATTGAAAATAAAAAAAAATCAAAAGAAATACATACACAAAAAAACTATATATTCCTTGATAACAATGATACATTCCTTCGATTATTTCGGCACGCTACTTTTATTAGATGGTTCAGCAATCATTGATATATATATTTTTTCATTTCAGACATTAGATTAAGATAGTGGGTCAATACCATACATTTTATTTGATCGAATAGAAGAATAAGATTTAAACCATGATTAAGAAATGGGGAAAATAGATTTGCGGTGGCATATGTTTATTTCGGCTATTCATTCAACCTCCAGGTTCCAAACTTATTCCAACAAAAAGAAGAATAGCAAGGAACTCTTTTGACAGAAAAATATAATGCAATTGTTTGAACATTTCCCCTCAATTAACTCCCAAGAACCATGATTTTGCCTCATCTATTCTAATTGCAAAAAATTGCAAAGAATAATCAACAAATGTACATAAAACCTACCAATGAAAATGGAAAAAATCTGTAGATTTTGTAGTAGAAGGTTGATTTTGGAGTAGCTTGAGGAGAGAGACAGAGAGAGAGAGCGGAAAACCCGAACTTGAAAGACAAAATCAATAGATACATTACAAAGATAGTGAGCTCCTTGATTCCTTCGTCAGCTACTCGGAAAATGGGCGGATTCCGCCGGAAAGGCCGGAGAGTGGCCCTAGAGAGCGGACTGCTTCTTCTACCACAGAAGCTTCACGATCTCCTCTCGCGGACTTCCCTTTTCTCCAATGATGGCGGTGGGGGATCAAGGGAAGTGCGAGAGGGAGAGAGAGAGTGGATCAAAGGAAAATGAGAAGAAGGGGGGGGGGATCAAGGCCAGAGACGAGCGACTTAATTCGAAACGTTAGAAAGTTGGTCTCGACAAGAAGATTATACGTCTCACAGGAGGTGGAACCATTTTTCTGTCTTGCGTGAGAGGGAAGAGTGAAACGGGGGGACGGGCGGGGGAGAGAGAGAGGGGAAACCATTTTTGACTCTTTTTTACTGTTTATGATTTGTGATGTTTCTTATTATTAAATCCGAAACATAACAAATCTTCCAACCATATTCATCCACATAATCATTATACAATTAAATGCCACACAAAATCATATTTTCCAAGTAATTGATGGTTCTGATTTTGCCACGTTTCTTTATCAAACGGTCACAAAAAGATGGAGACGTGGCAGTTTTTTCACTTTAGTGAATGATAGAATTTAGGGGGGTAATTCTTTTTCCAAGATAGCATTTCCTTCCTTTCAATTTGTATAGATAGCATTATTATTTTTTTAATATACAAATATATTATGTGTTGGATACAATATTGATGATGGATGATGAACTTCAAATTAAAACAGCTAGTCAATTGGTTGTCCTCTCTAATTATGTTTCTATTAGCTGCCTAAGACTATATAAAATATGATGGTAATATGTTTAATTGAGTCACGACCAAATAAATTATGAATAAATTTTCAAATTAATTGTAATTAGTGGGCAAAATTAGCTTGGTACAAGAATTGTAACTGGTAAGAATATAGACCGTGTTGCTTAGCTGGATAAAAGACTAGAGATTTGTGAGTCACGCTCAGACGAAAGAGTCAGTCAATGGTTATGTTTTCTCCCCCTCCTCTAGAAAATCATACGAAATTATATGCTACTACTAGTGAGCTGAGTCATTTTGAATAAATTTTATCCAATAGTTAATACAATTGCCAACAAAGAAAAGAAAGAAAATCACCTATTATTCAAATCTAATATATTAGCGAAAATTTAGCTTTATGTCCTATCTTCTTATCAAATTTTGCATTGTTAAATAAGCTACGGGGTGGGGTAATTATATGTTCATGATCAGTGCCCTGATTTGAAAGGCTGCCATTGTGGAAAGGGCATGTTTAGAATTAATTTATTATATCTGATAATTATTCATTTTGTACCACTAATAGACCACATGTTTATTTTCATGCCACAGCACTAATTTACCAATTGATAGATCTTCATATACTTTATTGGAGAAAAAACACAGATTGATCCGAAAATACATCATTTGTGCAACACACACAAGAAATATATCACAAATACAATGAGACACACTAGTCAGGATACATAAAAAATTCAAATAAATTCACACTCAATAAGTAACTGTTCAAAATAATAAAGGTCATGGATATGGATAGTGGATCCATTCCGGGGCTGTTTGATTTGCGGAGCAGTGAGAGACAAGACATGTATATACCGGCCGAGCGCAATATTATGTGTTTGATTTGAGTGCTGAATGCTGAGTTCTCGTTTGTGTTGATTTATATATCCCCTATCTGATGTCCGGTTCGAAATGAGGACAACGCGCGTGCCTTCCTGTGTTTTTTTTTTTTTCTCATTTCTCCTACCGAACAAACATTTTTTTTCTTTCTGGTTGGGCGTAGCCTCACCTCCAAGCTCCAACAACATATCAACTCATCAAGAAGATAGCCCCCCTAAAGAAGGGATAATGATTTTAGAAGTATAGAGTTGATGAGATTGCTAAATATGGCCTGATTTGAGGGCCTAAATTCAGACGTCTTCCCCAATTATTTGCCATAGATTTTTTTTTATCTTGTTTTCACTCATTTTTTTTTCTTTTCTTAATGACTTTTTTTTGAATGGGGGTGCTTGAGGTGGTTCTTAATGATTTTTTACTCAATTTTTTATCATCTCTCTCTCATTCTCTCTTCCTCCGTTTGTGTGTCAATTTTGCAACATGTGGCAATGATTTTGATTGGTTGAATTGATCACTTCAATATTCTTCCTGGCCAAATCTTTGGAGCTGGTTGCACCTAATGTGTTTGATGAAATGTCTATAAACTCTAATCGTCTCTCATAAAGATTTTTTTAAATAGATTTAATAAAAAAAATTAATTTTTTTCAAAAAATATTAGAAAAATATTTTTGGAAAAATATTTTATTATAGGGGCAAAATGAGAATTTTAAAAATATTAACTACCAATTGGATGGAAAGTGGATGGAAGGAGTTTTTTTAAATGAAAAGTATATCATAGGCTTTTTTTTTTTTTTTGAAAATCCGAAAAAATAGGAGATTTTTTGTAATATTCAGAAATATTAGGGTTTTGTCTGTAAATTTCCCATTAATTAATTAGGAAGTACCTGCATTTTATATATGTCATGTGCAATTTTCATTGATGAAATTTAAGAGAGAGCATGCAATCGCATACCCTCCCTAAAAAAAAATGTTTAAGCATGGTCAGTATCTCTTTCAATTATTTTTTTTCTTATCTTCTATTATAAATCATGGCTTGTAACTAAAATTGGACTTTGATTAATAGAATTTACGAGAGACAACAAGCTCTCCGTAATTTTAAAAAAAAAAAACATCATTCTCACGTTTTTAATAGAAAATCAAAACAGAAAAATACAAATTGTCCACACAGCTCTCTTACAAACATGAACTTGATGATTCAGTGATAATAACAAGATTGCTAACCTCATCAATTGATCAATTGATTACAGCCAAGAACATGAATAAGAAAGTGCCATGAAGAAACCATAATCGTCCGAGTCAACTTTAATCTTCACAGTCATGATAGATAGGTCTGGTATCCTCATTTCCATTTGTCGCCACAATCAGACCATCCAAAACACCAGATGCACCCTCTCCAATTTTTAATGCCCTGTTCTGCTTGAGTTGATCAATCTCCTGACGAAGACGTTGTTCATTTATCTTTGCTTGTTCAATCTGCCAATATAAGTGTTCACAAATACTATCTGAATATTAGTAGTCTACTATCGCATCACGTAAAAGGACAGAATTTTCATTATTAAAAAATTACTATCTCAGCTAATTTAATTGTTTTGGTTTAATTTTAGTCAGTTCATTATAATCATTTGGCACCGGTTTTCTACATTCATATATTTCAAGCAAAATACTCAACCACTAAGCTCTTACATTATATAATATCCGATGCAATCTATAATATAGTTTATTATAAATGATATTGTATGATATAATTACATTACTATCAATATTATTACCATTGATAACAATTCTTTTTCAACATTTTCACGTCGGCTAGTCTCTTCTTTGACCATCTTCCTTAACTTTTCCCTTTCCTCGAGGACCGCTTCAGGATTGAAGAATCTAAGTAAATAGTATACATATATTAATTTATTTAGCATTTTTTTTTAATTTACAAAATGTTAAAAATTTCAAATATTAGGCTACTGATGCATTATGATCAGGGCCAGCCCAGGAGCAAGCCCGTCGGCTAGAGCAACCACATGAGCCGGGGCAACTATTTAGGGTTCTTATTTATTGCTATTGGAAGTCTTGTCAAACGAAATTATTGTCTTTTGTAGTGGAGATACAATAAATCTAAAGATCATGTGTTGTGTTTGAGACCTAGAGATTAACTGATTTAGACTTGTAGATTTAGGAATTCATATTTGTTGTTCTTTTTTCAGCTTCTCATTGTTTCCCATGTGGTAGAGAGGATTTTCAAAATAAATAGATTTTAGTTTAAACTATTTTTATTTTGAAACAAATAAATTTTTGTTTTGGAAAATTATCAAAGAATGGTTAGACATGTATCTATATAAATATATGATATATCAATTATGTGGATATGAATGGAGAAGTTATATCATGTGCACTTGTACATGAGATGACAATAAATTTAATGTGTCATGTAGCATGTTACCATCAAATGTAACATGTGTCATTTTATTATTATTTCATATAAAAGAAATAATAATATCAAAAATATTTGTTATGATAAGGTATATGCGTCATGTCATGAACATATTAATGGATATGTGTCATTCTCATAATATATTTGAAAGTAATAATGTCTTAGGCCAAACTGTTTTGTCATGTGGGAAATGGATTATGTATCAGACATTATATTTTTGTATTAGATGTTTTATCTCATAAACTTTTTCATATAATAATTGTGCGTAAATGTTGTTAGATTATTAATTAACCATGAATATGTGATTCTGATAGTAAAATCATAAAGCAAAGTGAATACAATTCTCAATTATCCCTAGTCATTTATGAGATGTTTGTAAGACAAACATATTTGAAAATCTCAAATCATATATAATAGATACTAGTATGTTAGTTGGATGATGATCATGTTTTACTGATCATGGATATTGGATATCAATTCATTAACATAATATATGTTGGAGAACATATATTAGATCGACCCACTATTAGAATATACATGGTATATGTCATTAGTGTTTTCTCATAATCTAATGTATGAGTAGTCATTTGACTTGAGGTCATCATGGATTATCTTTATACTTTGACATAGTCAAACATTGTCTTTATCCGGATGATTATAAAAGCTATGATCGGGTATTTAGTAAACCATGAGTTGGAATGTGAATGATCAAGATAGAATTTGTTACTCTCGGATACGAGAGAGATATCTCAGGGCCCCCTGATAAATTGAGACTGAAGGAAAATACACGGCCGTGTATGAAAGAATTAGCATGTGTTGTTAATATCTTTTAATTTATTCAGTCTAATTATAATTCAGGAAAGAGAATTGATCATAATAAGGAGATGACATAAAATCATGCCTTATGATCAATATAAATATCGTTTAACAAAGGGACTAAATACATAATTGATGTATAGGTTATGATCACGTATCACTCATTTAATTTGGGTAATCATAACGTCGTACTAGAGGCTACTTATGATTTATAAACTAACTCAGTTTGACACAGAAAATCAAAAGGAAGGTGAAGAGGTGTAAGCATTAGATGCTATAAATAGATGAAGGGTTCGTCTGATTAGGTCAGAACATTCTAATTAACCCTAGCGCCTATCGTGATCAGATCCGAAAGAGAAGCAGGGAGATCGTTTGGAGACGGATCGCGAATCCCTACAAACCGGATTAGCCGAATCCGATGTATAAATAAGATTTATTTTCTGATTTGATTGATAATACATGGATCCTCGGTTATGAAACGGGTAAATTTTTATTCCGCTATGCCTTTGATGATTACGCGTTTCCTTTCAATATTAAGGAATATTTGTCATGGCATGATATATATGTCATCACATATATCATAATGTATCAACTCATAAACTCATGACAATGCATGGTGAAATATGTGTCATATCATGTAAGTGACACAATTTACATAATGTGTCACCTCCTAAACACATAAATAATATATGATGGACACGTGTTATGTAAGGTGTCATGTTATGCATTCATGATAATGCATGATGTTGACACATATTATATGAGATGTCATCATGATAATACATGTAGTTTTCTATAAATAGAAGATATTACATGACATGAAAGATATGAAGTGCATAAGTGAATGACTGATATGTGAAGAAGAGTGAACATAAGAAAGAAAGAGAGAAATAGATACTAGTTTAATCCACTCTGAGATAATTTTCGTACAGATCCACTTGATAACAAATTACTGCAGAATTTGTATATCAAGTTCCTCAATAGTCTTGAAAAATTCTAATAGGTGTTTGGTCTGATTTCGTTTGTGTAAACGCAGTCAGAAAGGACTATTGTATCCTGGAAGGCTATTCATTGACCTAGTGCACACCAATAGTTATACCTGGTGGGGATGAATAAGTTTTTAAGGACAGCGACATTGTAACACGAACAGAAGCCATCTCATATTACGCCATTATTTTTCTCTAAATTCCCCACACCCCACCAACACCATGGAGGTATTGTTTGGAGAAGATGAATTGGCTGTATTAATTAAAAGCTATGTTGAATGGATACGGATACGGGGATACGGAAAATCTCAAAAAATTCAGGATACGGATATGGCTATATATATCTATTTTTTAATTATATTTATATAAAATAATAATAAAAATAAATTAATTACTAAAATAATCAATATTTCAAATTTAATACCAAAATTAAACATATACTTGATACGTAATGTTCGTAAAATTCAAGATTTGATTTAAGGAAAGTCAATTATTTCTGACTTTCTTGGGAATTTATTTTTTTATTTTTTTTAATTATGTGAGTTGTAGACAAAATAAAGAATGTGACTTATAAAATGCAAATAAGTCTTTATTGGTTTGAATGTGGATTAAAATTTGATTTATGAAAAAAAATGGTTAAAGAAAAAGTATAATGGACCAAAATGTATAGTGAAAATATCCCAAAAGTATCCTGACAATCCTGCCCATATCTCAGAAGTATCACAGCCGTATCATAATGTATCCTGAACGTATCCGAAATTATTTATTATTAAAATAATCGGATACGCCACGTGGCATATCCGAGACGTATCGCAGCCGTATCCGTATCGGATACCCATATCCTCATGATACTTCCCGGTTTTTTAAGTATCCACGCAACATAGATTAAAAGAGATCTATTGTGGCGTAATTATATTATAATGCTGTGATTTTCATCTTTTAGTGTAGTTTTGTAGAGAATGTATAAAATGCACAGTAAAATGGCCAAACTAAATCTGAATATACTATATTCAGTAATAAATGTGGCTAGATTTTATTGGCCCTCAATTTTCTACTTATTGATACTAAAATTGAGATGCCTATATGTTATTGGCACTTATTTGATTAATACAAATATTGTAAAAAGAATGTTAACCAAATAAACCAATTGCTTATGTTCACATGTGAATAACATCAATATCATAAAGTTTTGTCTACATGCTGTCTAAAAAAACAACATAAAATTTTATTTTCTACCATAGGTTAAAACATTATTTTTTTGTCTGTAAATTTATTTGAAATCTCCATATCATTATGAAACAATAATTTTTTTCTTTTGGATTAGAAGAGAAGTACACTAGATAAAACTTTGCACTTTTCATAAAATTTGACATTAATTTTGTAATTAATTTTCATGATAAAGTTATGTAATTACTAGTTTTATATAAAGTTCAAATAAAAAATTTAAATGGATGAAGGAATTTAATTCATAACACCAAAAGTATATTTTTTATAAATAAAAACTAAATGATGTTTACCAACAAAAAAAATATTATTTTGACCATAATATTTCTAGATAACTAATAAAAAGTTCTCAAAAATAATTGCTCTAATAGATGTTAAAATATATATTATAAATTAATTTTCGTTTTTTATTATTTTACATTTTTATTATGAGGGGCAACATCTCAATAATTTCTAGAGCCGCTAACATGTCAGACTAGGGCAACTCAAATGACGGGGCCGCCCCTGATTATGATATATGATAGTCACCGTGCTGACATGGGTCAAATATCACCTTCAAAATGGAGATTGGCAACAAAAATATATCAAAGTATTTTTCTTTTGTAGGAAAAAGGCTCATCGGCATTACCTCGGGAAACAACTTGTTTTGACGATGTCCCCATGTAATTTTCACAAAATCAGTTGAATATACTTCTAGTTGCATCAAATACTTGTGATTGGATAAATATCCTTGACAAAAAAATCTTGAGTAATCTATAACAAGTCAGAAACTAAGGGATATATGGTTTGAACACCGTGATTCTCAATGGGCATGTTTGATTTGAATTATTTTGAGGGATTTATATTCTTGAATCCTGTATTCTATCCAAATCCCTTGTTTGATTTGTAATATTGAGGGATTTAGGGATGAGAGATCCATGATTCTGTACTATGGCCGCAGATACGGGATGACAGAACCAAATCCATGTATCTGTTCCCCTTCTCTTTCTTTCTTTTCTGCATTATAATGGCTTGACGAATTATCGGTAATTTCCGATTTATCATCTGACAGCATAATGATCATACAAGTTTGAATTATCATCTCACAATACCTCGATCAAACACGCCCGGGAAAAAAATGGTGTAGCAAATAACAAACTAGCACATGATATATTTAAACATTATATAAAAATAATAAAATGGTATATATAATTTATACCAAAACAGTATAAATAGATTTCATTGTATGGATGCAAGATTTGGAGATATGTCTATATATCAAAACAAAATTTGAGCTGGCATATTGCGGATTAGGGGTGTTTTATCATAACCACTGAGAAGAAATGAATTTAGGTTTGTTGCAATATTTTACTATACTTATGGGTTGAAGTAATCAGGGTAAAATAATTGTTTACATTAAATTTCATGAAAACAAAGATTTAGACGAAGACATGCTCTTTCGAAAAAAAAAACATTTAGATGAAAGACTACACTACCTTGTGGAGACCAACTTTCCGCGCGATGTTTCAACAAACCATATCTGGCAAGAAAGTTTCGGTGCCTCTTCTAACACCTTTGAAGTTTGACTGAAATTAAAAAATAACTTTTTTGTGCTCTAAATGAAGCAAAAACTTTGGAATATAAATATGACAAAAGTGTTAATCTTCCTCAGTTCAGTTTTCAATTTTCAAAAATAGTCGATTGAGAGAAAAACAATGCAAATAGAAGTCGAAACATGATCACTGGTTATGAGTTAGAATTTAGGCTGGTACCTATTCCAGTAGTTATCAATAACGAATTTGTTCATTCCATGTTTGCTAATTAGCTCCACTATTGATACTTCATATTGTACTCCTGAAATAGGTATCAGTGTCTCTGTCTTGAACTGAATACAAACCAAAAAAAAAAAAAAAAAAGTCAGAGGACTTCGTCATTGTTTAGCTAGTTCTGTAACTTAATTAATAGTATTTTTTTTTTTTTTTTTAGGACGCCGAGTTTTGAATTCGGGTCGTATGCTTAAGAGGTAAGTGTTCTTGCCAATGAGTCACTGCTCTTTACTTAACTTAGTTAATGGCATATTTAGGAAATAATTTGAGAGTACATTATTTGATTTTTTATGCGCTTAGTTGATTTATTTGATTTAATCCAGAAAAAAGACCACCTTTTTCTTTGCACATTTTGGAAGATAATCACTTTTAGTCACCTCCAGGAATTTATCCACATCACTGCCGCCTGTTCATATGCCAAAATATGATTTAATCATTTTCTGTACATACTAATGAGAACTAGCGCAGTAAATTCTCTAGATTTCAAAATAAAAGAACTATCCTTTTTATTTCATTATCAATATTTATTTGTCTATGGCAAGCAGCTATCATGTATTGAATACAAAAAGGTACTACAACTAAACATGAGATGACACGTATAGAAATACATACTATTTGTTTCTCAACATATCAATTTGATAAAACTTTACATTATATAAACTACAACAGCAGGGAATTTATGGCATTTTGATGGACTGAATTTATTTATGTTGTCAAACATGATTTTATTTCTTATATAGTACTAGTAGGTGTTATTGCTGCCCGGATAGAGGTAGAGGTGGCAAACAAACGGATCGGGTCGGGTCTATTTGGACTCGGGTCAATGCGGGTTCAGGGTCGTTCGGGTCACGAGTGTTCGGGTCATAGATCATTTTGGTTTCGGGTCGTTGGGGTAACAGGTCATTCGCTATTTGTGTCGTTCGGGTTTCGGATCATTCGGGTTATGGGTTGTTTGGGTTCTGGGTCATTCTCGTTCGATCTTCGAATTTTAGGTAATTTGTGTTCGGGTCACGGGTCAGTTTGATTCAATGTCAAACTCGGAATCTAGACAAATGCCACTCAAATAAGGGACAACAAGTCATCCAGATTGACATCTCGGTCATCAGGTCTATCTTTTTCTGATCAATTATGTTAAAAAAGACGAAAAATTATGGTTAACCTTAAATGATAAGATCTTGACATTCCCGAATATTCAGAAAAGAAGTATCATGAGCCCATTTCAGGATTTGGGTCAGATTTGGGTCACTCGGGTCGAGGGTCGGGTCAGATTTTGCTAGCTTTAGATAGAGGAAGCTATATGGAGCGGCGGCAACGTACATGATCATTACATAAGTGTTTGAGCTAAGTATTATTTATAAATTATAGATGTCACAAAATTAATTCGAGAAAAAAATAATAGATGAAACAAATAAAAATGCATACAAAGATTGGTGAGTATGATCTCAGTTTTATCCTGGTCAAACTGATTAAGCGCCCATTTAAGAATCGGCATTCCATAATCAGGATCACTCCACACTTCCACAAATACCTTATCCAGGTTGTCACCCATCATCAACAAGAACTCGATCAAGACTCCCACAGCAGCAAATAATGAAAGTAGTTGTAACGAGAGAACTGCAAAACAATTGTAGAAGCAAGGGGAGTTTTAGCTCAGGGGGACTTTTATCAGTTTTACCTCTCTTTTTGAGAAAGAATCTGTGCATCTAAAGGAGGAGGATAGAAGATTCATAAAGCCCCCGGCCTTTGAAAGCTAACGGGCAGACAAACAGACAAGAAACAGTTGTGGCACGATTTTAAATGGGGTAAATAAGTAAATTATCCTTTTAAAACCTTAAAATGAACTGGAAGCAAGATGGCAATCAATTATCATGTTGACTTTGAGTATGGCTGTATGGCCCGAACTAAACCTAACATGACGTCCCAAAAAACCGGATCCAGTCACTGGAAAAACAACCAATTAGTTATATTATATTATGTTAATATATCATTTCAAATCATAAAAAATAGCTTGATGCACATGAATCAAGCATCATGCAAGCATTTCAAAAGAAAAAAAAAATCTGCCCATGACTGGTTCAAAGTTTTCTTTGACCTTTCAAGTTTCATGTACGATTTCATTGGGAAACTTCACCAGACGTTCAATAATTGGCCAAACATCATTAATGAGATTAAGGCGTTTACTCCTCTGAGCATCAGCACACCATACACCGATTTTTGCCATCTCTTTTGCTTGATGAAAAGGCCACTTCTCAGCGGACTCATCGATCATTGTGCATAACTTATAATAATATTCATTTCTGATTGTCTTTTCAGCATGTTTACTAATATTTAAGCTCGACTTTCCTGTTAGGGACGTGAAGGATGAATACTCCGAAGGAGAATACATCAGATTCTTGTCATTTTTTCGGTAGTTAAATATTCAGGATCCATGCATATGCAAGTGTTCTTGTAGCCTTCTTAATGAGGCCAAAATTACTGAGTTTACATGTAAAGTCGGCATCGAGTAAAATATTGTCTGGCCTAAGATCTCAATTTACTATTGAGTTTGAACGGGTGGTTCTAGGTATTATGAGAGTAACTAGGTTTCGATGCCTTACTGTATTTAATGATGCAACTAAATTGACCACAAATACATCACAAATCCAAAGAAATTCACACTCAAGAAGTAAACATTGAAATATATAATAACACACGTTAACCAGAAATATATCAGAAAATTACAAATTACCCAAAGGAAACATATTAAATTGACTGCAAATACATCACGAATGCAATGAAACCCACACTCCATAAGTAACAACAAAATAATAAACACACATTAACCACAAATGCGTCACAAATGACAACAGACCCACTAGAAACTTATTAAATTGACTGGAAATACATCGCAATGCAAAGAAATTCACACGCAAGAAATAAACAATGAAACTAATAAAGATTTTGGATTCAGGCTGTTGGTCCATTCTTGAATGACGGAGCGAATTCATCACTAGAAGCATATCATTCTCCCCCAAGATCAAAACTCGCATCGCCTCTGCTTCAAAAATAACCAATCCGCTTTAGCTTAGGATTAGATAAGGAATTAAAACTATAACAATCAAATATAAAAACCAACATCTATATCTAATTTAGCATATATGATTATTCCATGGAATTATGTTTTTATTTTTATATGAAGTACATTTTCACGTGTTCATTTGATAATCTATAGTTGGCCCTTGGGTACTAATCTAGAATGGCTTATTTACAACTTATTTTTTCTTTATGACTGTTATATCATCTTAGGTGTTGGACTGTTGGTAAGTATATGCTTATATATTTAAAGAAAATGGGAAACTCCGATAAAATTTAGACCAATTGAGTTTTTCTCCGTTGAACTCCATATTCGAAAGAATGATATAAAATATATAGATAACCATGTAAAATATGTACCTTTCATGTATGATTTCATCAGGAAATTTCACTAGACGTTCGACAACTGGCCAAACATTGTTAATGAGGTTAGGACGATTACTCCTCTGAGCATCTGCACACCATACGCCGATCTTGGCCACCTGAGCCGCGTGATGAAGAGGCCAACTCCCAGCAGACTCATCGATAATTGTGCAGAATTTATCTTTTCCAATTGTATCTTTAATAGTTTTACTAAATTTTAATCGAGACTTTCCTGTTAGAAGGTGAAGGATGAGTACCCCCAAGGAGTACACATCAGATCCTAGTGTCATTTCATCGGTAGTTAAGTATTCAGGATCCATGTATGCAAGTGTTTTTGTAGGATATAATTTCGTGGTGTCCGTATCACCTTGTTTTATTTGTCCAAAATCACTTAATTTACTCGTAAAGTTGGCATCGAGTAAAATATTGTCCGGCCTGAGATCTCCGTGTATTATTGGATTTGGTTTGTTTGAATGAAGGAAGATCAAGGCTACACAAACTTCACCTATTATGCGTGTACGGACTTGCCAGGAGAGAGGCGTGGTGTTACCCGCATGGTCGAGATAGTTACGAAGAGTCCCCCTTGATAAGAACTCATATACAAGAGCTCGAGGTTCTGAACATACTCCTATGAGGGTAACCAGGTTTGGATGCCTTACTGTACTAAGAACAACCACCTGTAATTGCAAAATAAATATGAGTAATGTGAAGGCTTAGGACTCGCCTAAAACTAGTATCTAACTTTACAAGAAAAAAGTCGAAGCATCCCTGTCACAAAAAAAAAAAACCTTTAAAAAAGAAAAGACCAACAGACTATCTAGATAACTCGAGATTCTACCTCTTGATTCCATACGGACAAGCTTGGCCTGCTTTGAGAATTGAACTTCTTTATTGCGACAGTAGTGCCACGGAAAGTGCCCCTATACACACTTCCAGATTCGCCTTTTCCAATTTTTAACGAATCATTAAAACTTTTAGTTGCTTCCTCAAGCTCTTGGAAGGTGAAAGTAGTGCTTAATGCGTTGTTCTGCTTGAGTTGATCATTCTCCTGACGAAGACGATCATTTTCTTGCTCATTTACCTTTGTTTGTTTAGTCTGCAACATAAAACATAAATATAATTAAGAAAAACCATCTCAATAACCCTACCATATGACATGACATACATGGACAATAATTTCCAAAAGAGTCCTTCTATTTAGCCATCATGATACCACATTAATATGGCCGTGATGTCATATAATATCAGCATGTAACCGATTATCACCAGTAATCAGATTAAAATTATTTTGAAGTTTTTGGGTGGTTTTGTCAGGTCTCGAAAAATGTGCCTTTATTTCCAGTTGAATTCCCATCAAATATTTTTTTTCAAAATTTTTCAAGTCATCAGACCTGATTATCACCAGCAATCAAACGAAATTCCGCCCATTTTTTTTCAAAAAATTTCAAATTGAACCCACATATATATGACATTTCTCTCTCTTCTAAAGCCATTTCTTGAAAATAAAAATCCCAACTGCTGACCACTCAATGGCGGTGTCTCTGGCGGCCTCTCCGGCGATCTAAGCGGCAAGCTCTCCGATGATGACCCGTACTTTCTAGTTGCAATTAGATGGTGATTAAGTATCATCATTAAGAATAACTACTAAAATCAACAAAACCGCCACTAGTATTGATGTTGAAACTCATTCATGAACTCTTACATTCTCTCTTTTACCAAATCTTTTGCTCGATTCGTCTATTTTGTAACATTAACATTTTTTTAAGTAAAATCTAAATTGAGTTATTCTTCTTTTTGATGTTGAGTTAAAGTTGTGCATAGATGGAATGATTTCCTTCATTTGTTTCAAAGAAATAGAAGTTTCTAAAAGGTACAAATTTGAATACTTTATTCCAATTAATATTTTTTGGTTTTTATTAATCTATATGTTTTATTTTTTTATTCTTCATTTTTTATTTTTCTAATTGGTATTTCAATTTTTTATATATATTTCTAGTTGTTTTATTTTATTTTTTTTCTTGCATTATTTATTTTATTTTCTTCTTTTTTATATCTCGTTGTCATCGATTACCAATAGTAATTGAAGCGAGATCTAGCAGTTTTTTATATCTGTTGTCACCAATTACTAGTAGTAATTGAAACATATCCAATAGCTTTTTTTTCTTTCTATTTTTAGTGTTTTTATTATGTTTTATATTTTTTCAGTTTTATATATTTCTTTCATTTTATTATTTTTTTTCTAATTTTCTAATTTTGCACTGTTTGTTGCTTTCTTTTATTTTCTATGTTCTTTTTTATGAGTATTATTTAAAATTTGTTTATAAAATTAATTTTTCCAATAGTTATTTAATTTTTGTATTAATTATTTGATTTTCAGGTATTAATACAAGGAGAGGATTTGGATGTTTTCACATATTAACTCATGGAAAATTGATGTGTGGGATTTTATTTCATGAAGAATGTATTTGTGGAAAATAAATTGTATAACTTTTATTTTGAATGTAATTGTAAGATTTGTTTACTAAAGCAATGAATGAATTGTCATTTGGTATTATTTTGTGCATAGTTGGTATTATATTGGTGTTTTTAATTAATATTACTTATAATAATTATTATTATTTATTATTATTTCCTATTTATTTTCTAGCAAGCGTAGTAATTGCAACCAATAATCTATAATATATGAAATTAAATTCATGCATAATAATATATTTATCTAAAAAAAATCTAAATTAATCCTTATTAATTGTGAATGTGATTTTTGATGGAAAAAATGTCATATAATAATGACACATTTTATTACTAAAAAAATTTCTAGAAAAACTCAAAAATCACCTAAATATTAGCAATACGATTTTTTTCTTGATTATCAATACATATTAGTGGACAAAACCATATTTGACTGATCAATTTATACATTTGATGATGTCACAATCACAATTTTGAGGCATGTTGGGGCGGACATAATTTTTCTTTCCAAAATTGCTGTATTTTAGCTACGGACGGCTGGCAACGGGGCTTTGGGTACCCCAAAAAAGGACTGCCAAAATGAATGAATTAACAATGCATGAAAAGATCACGTTCAGGTTGCACATTATACTGTTAATTTTTGCCGCCAAATGTTAATCACTAAATTAATAAAATATAGAGAGAGAAAAATACCCAGCAAATATTGACCTTTTTCTATCAAATAAAAAAATGTAAATTTTTAAAAACACCCATTACTTTTCTGAATATTTTTAAAAAAAAACCTCATTTAAAAGTGAATTAAAGTTTTATTTTACCCAATATCGTGTTTAAAGTTAACAAAGATGGTGTTAAATTCTTTTTATTGACCAAAATAACCTCCTAATCTTACTTGATTTTAATAAATCCACAAATATTTTTGAATATTTTAAAAAGGAAATAAATGTTTAAAATAATAATTAACAAAATATATAATAAATTTTAGCAACATTTTTGAATATTTATACAAATTTAAATGTTTAAAATTATAATTAACATATAATTAACAAAATAAATAGTATATATATGAAAATAATAAATTATTACATAATTCTAATTTCTTTCAACAGTATTTAATAAAAAATTAGCGTAATAAATAATATATTATAAGATTTATTCTTTTATATTGTAAAATATTGTAAATAGTACATGATACTATTATTACAGTAATTATATAATTTATTTTAATAAAAAATATTATAGAGTGTATTTTGGTCAGGAATTTTTTTTAAACCTCTCTTGTTAAGTTTAATAAATTTTAGAGTATTTTTATATTGGTTCTTCGACTTCGAAGGATATCTCTTACTTTACATCAAAGATCAAACTACAAGATGATTGTTCACCGAAAACATTCGTTATGTCTTACAAATACGATGACCAATTTTGATTGCTAAAATTACTAAACTTGACGAGGTTTCTCACAACAGGAAATATATTGTATGATATAATTATTTCAAACCATCTATAATATAATTTAGAAACGATTATGTATGATATAATTACCACTAAACTATCAAATATTATTACCATTGAAAGCAATTCTTTTTCAACATTTTCACGTCGGCTAGTTTCTTCCTCTCGCCGGTTAGTCTCTTCCTCTCGCCGGCTAGTCTCTTCTTTAACCATCTTCCTTAACTTTTCATTTTCCTCGAAGATCTCTCCAGGATTGAAGAACCTAAATAAACATTACATTTATTAATCATGTAATTTAGAATGATTTTTTTTAAGAAAACTTAGCTTCAAATAGTAAGCAACAGATGCATGATGATACTCACCACATCGGGCAATATCACCTTCAAAATGAGGATTTGCAGTCTCAAAAAAATAAAAAACATTTTAAAAAGTCTCAAAAAAAATGGGGATTTGCAAAACAGAAGTATTTTTCTTTTGTACCGAAAACGGCAATTACATCGGGAAACAATTCTTTTGTTGAGTGCTATATTAATTTCAATCAGACAGATATCTTCACTAATAGTATTGTGTATTTTAAAAAATCAGTTGAATATAGTATTAGTTGCAGCAATTACTTATGCTTGTTTAAATTTCCTTTATACAAAGTCAGAGTAAATGATCTCTGACAAAAAGAGTGATTAATTTTTTTTATTGAATTCAGGATTTGCAGTGTAATATAAATATTTATTCATATCAGCCAGATCTAGAGCAAGTATATTGTACTAGTTGGACTAATCAACGGGTAACGGTAGTATATAATTATAGAGAATTTTGCATCAAGGCCCCTACATTTTCCCTAAATTGTAAAGAATTCCCCTACATTATGCGACATTGCAAAAAAAAACCTATATTGTTGTCAAAATTGCAACAAAAAAAAAAAAACTACCGTTAGTTAGGTGTTAACACAGTTATATTTCATTGTTTAAACCTTAACATATATGTTTTAGTATTAACATTTTCTTAAACTCAGTAAAGAAATGCTAATTATCTTAATTATTTTTAAAAAATGATAATTAAATTTAAAAGTTTTATTTAAAACATAAATGTTTTAGTATTAACATTTTTTTGAACTCAGTAAAGAAATGCTAATTCTCTTAATTATTTTTAAAAAATGATAATTAAATTTAAAAGTTTTATTTAAAATAATTTTCTTAAACTTAAATTAGAAAAAAGTACACTTAATTTTAACAATATTTTTCAAGTGAGAGAGGGACTAATTAAACTTATTTTTAAAAATTTTAACATTAAACTTTAAGATATAAGTTATTTTAAAGAAGAGAAAGAGATTCAATAAACTTAATGGAAAGTCCAGCATACAATTTACTTACAATTTTCTTAGTTAAGCTTAAAATATTATTATTTCAAATAAAATCTATTAAAAATAATTATCATTTGTTAAACTTAATTAATAAATGTTAATTAAATTTATTAAGTTAATTAATATATCTTAATTAAGTTCAAGAACTGTTAATTAAGTTTTATAAGTCTAGTGAGTGAGAAAAATGTTAGTTGATATTAAAAACATGTTTTTTATGTTTAAATTATGAAATCCAATGGTGTTATCTCCTATCTAGCAGTACGGTTATTTTGCAATTTCGATAATAATTTAGGGGCTTTTTTTGCAATTTCAGAAAAATATAGGAGCTTTTTGAAAATCTCTCATAATTATAATAGAACAATATATGATGATATGTAAGTGGTTAAAATCCTAGTAGTGTTTATATTTGAGAAAATATATAAAAAAATAAAATATAAAAAAAAATTTTTAAAAAAAAAAAGGGGGTTTCTAAAATTTTGAGTTAAATCTATCAATTGGGGATCTACTTAAAACTAATTTTCCTCTTAATTTAGATAATATAGAGATGGGTATATATGATGATATAGCTAATTTTTTTTTGAGTTTAAAATATAATAAGAGAGTATACGTTTAAATAGCCTAGCTAGCATGTGTTATATTTGAACAAAATAAATTTTAGTTGAAAGAGTAAAATTACCTTGTGGAGATTAGCTTTCCATCCGTGACATTAACGAACCATACTTTGCAAAAGTAATACGGTGCCTCATCGAACACCTTTGTAAGCATGCTGAAATTCAAAAAAATAAAATTTTCTGTTCTTAAGGAAGAGAATTTTTTTTCGAATGTAAAACTCTAATATTCATCTCTTCAATTTTTACATTTACTAACTAGTTCAAGGGAGAAAAACAATGCAAATAGATGCTGAAACATGACCAGTGGTTAAGATTTAGATTGGTACCTTATGACAGTTGAGCCGGATTCAGTAATAAGTTTGTTCATTCTATGCTTGGTAATTATCTCCCTTATTGATGCTCGATATTGATCCTCACTTGATGCTCCATATTGTCCAGGTATTAATATCTCAGCTCTGAACTGAATATAAACCAAAAAAGACTTTACTCGTTAGCTGATTGATTCTACACACAATGGTATGTTTACTTAGGAATTAACTAGAGGATATATTATTTGGTTTGTACTCTTAATTGATTTGATGTATTTTAGGCTTCAGTAAAAAAAAAAAAAAATCAAACGTGTGTTACTTCCAAAAGAAAAAAGGACCACCTTTTTCTCTATGCATCTTGGAAGGTAATGACTTTTAGCTACATCTCGGAACTTATTCCCATCATGGTAGCCTGTTTATATGCCAAAATATGCTTTAGTTCGCCTATTTTGTACGTAATAATTATAATATAAGAACTAAGGCAATGAATTTTAGAGATTTCACAAAATACAAAAACAACTACCAATTTAGTATTATTACCAATATATTTAATTATCCATGGCAATCTGCTTATTTATACAAAAAGATATCAGAAATAAACATGAGAAAAAATATAAAGTGGTCTTTTCACTACTAAAAATAAGCAGTATAGGGGCAAAATAGTTCTGTTGCCTCAACTCTGACTGGCGGATGCCTCTCTCTAAAATCCTTTCAAAATCACCAAATTTATTCTAGCACCTCTCTCTCTCTCTCTCTCTCTCTCTCCACGCCTCGATTCTTAATCTTTTTCAGATCTGATCGTTAATTCTTAGTTATTAGATCCTTCTTTTGCTAATTGGAGTTCGTTCATGCTTACCTTTCGGTTTTATGCACACTTTTAGGGTTTGAATTAGTTTTGATAATTAGTCAATAGAACAAGAAAAAACACAAAATCAGCAAACAAACTGAACAAAATTGCAAATTGAAGTTGGATTCTTTGCTCTTTACCTGATATACTATTTTTTTTATTCTTTTTGTGAAAATTAAGGAAGCCCAACAACAAGATGGGCGTCAGTTCAGTTGCACTTGGATCTGGTGTAGGCATTTTAGGAAAAAGAAGAAGAAAACATAGAACACACATAAATGTTGTCTTTATTGGCTACATCAGTACGTCAATATACCGTTGCTCAAAGAGCTTTTATTTGCAATTACAACACTGTAAAATTGATATATTTGCTTTTATTCCCTAAAATTACGTTCTTTTTTTTTTTGTGTGTTTAGAAATAAAACACAGACGCTGGTAAGTCTACAACAGGAGGGCAGATTCTTTTCTTAAGTAGGCAAGTTGATGATAGACCTATTCAGAAGTACGAAAGATAAGTCAGAGAAAAGTCCTAACTACTCCATCCCTTCGACTCTTCAAAGCTCCTCCCACAAAAGTTTCGTCTTCTGTCCCTCAATCTCTTTTTATCTCTCGTTCTTCTCTCTTTTGATATTCCCCATTGATATTGGGTTGAAATTGATACGGGTTTTTGTTAATGAATTTGGGTTGAAATTGACTCAATTAAAGTTTGATTTTAGGTTAAATTAGGAGTAATATTTGTTAAAATTGATTATTCAATTCGTGCTCGCTACTTAAATTAGATTCTGCTGTTTTATTTTATTTTTCTCTTTATTTTTTCGTTTTCTTTTTAATTTTTTTCATTTCTTTATGAAAGACATGTTCGTTTTAATTCTCTTCTCTAAGTCAAAAGAGGGATTTTTGTTGGAACCTCCCTGATTTGGAATTAATTTCCATGTGGCAACGAAAGGAAGTTTTTTTTTTTTTTTTGTTCAATTTTTCAGTTTTGCCCTTTAGATTTGGCTCGACTTTTTTTTTTGATAAAATGTCCAGGTCTTGCCTGATTGTGTGAGGCTCCATCTCAGATCTTGTATTCTGGCATATTCAAGTATGGTTAAGATTGTTCCCACATTTCAATAAGAGATTTAAAGATTTTAGTCGACTTTTTCTTTGAAAAAAGAGATTAATGTTTTGAAATGTACCAATTTCTTTTATTTTGTTTCTTTCTTTCTAGCTCTAATTTGCATTTTTTTTATTGATTTTTTAGTTTGGTTGCTATTGATTGATTGTTCATATAGTATTTTGATCCAATATTTTCACTACAAGACCTGTACTATTGACTGGTACCAAAGGAAATAAATTAAAAATATGCAACATCCTTCAATAATTTAAAGGATCTTTGTACTAAAACAGGGGTAAAATAATCCAGCAACTCTGCCTTCTTTTATTATTTTATGTGTATGTTTATTTAATTCACTATGTTTCTAATTGATTTCTACTTAAATCTAATAGGATGGATCTAACATATATGTGAACCAACCTTGAATTAACTTGAATATTTTTTTATGTTCCATATTAGGAGGTTTAAATCCATGATTACAAGAGTAAAAATGCAAATATGTTTGTTCTTTTTATGAAGGTTTGTTCTCTCAATTTATCTTAACTGATTAATAATATGTTGCTTTTGCAAATTATTGCTATTTAGTGTAATTTCAACTATTCATAGGAGCTTATTTGCACAAAACAGGCATTACCTATTGATTGATCTGACATATATGTGAACCAACCTTAATCTCGAAATTTTAATTGTCTAGATCAATTATTTTAATGAACATGATTTTTCTTTATTATTTGTCACAGAGGAGCTAGTATTAAAAAATCAAACCTTACAAGGACCAAAGTGCAAATAACACAATTTTCTAGCTCAAATATTTCTAGGTGCAATTTGAGTCTCTTTAAGTTTTTAAATCCTTTTCTTTTATTAGAGCAATTACTAACAAAATCCTATATTTTGTGGTACGTTTTCTACCATTTTTAAATTTACATTATTTGTTGCTCATTAGTCATTACTAGTAATTTATTTACTAAATAGGATTTAATTAATTCTTTTGTTAATCTATCAAATTATATTTATAAAATAAATTATTATTGGTTTTATTTTTTTTGAAGTCACAAGAAGAAATGTGGCGGTACATACAAGAAAATAAGTGGCCCGGTAGAAAATCAAGACAACATGAAAGCCATGCATTCTTGCTTAGATGTCATTTTGACCGGAACAACTTGGTTATTTGTTTGAGTTCTCATGAGGTCTAAAAGAAAGGCTATGCTAGAAAGTTGTTCTTAGGTTTTTAGGTATTAACATGTATGTTACATAGCAAGGCGATTTAGCGGATTTAGTGTTATGTTTTTAGGTTTCACACAAAAGATAGGGAATTTAATATATTTGTACTCTTGATTTTGGGCATTTTGATAATGACAATCAAATTTAAATATTTTGTTATGAATTTTGGTTATATATTTTATTGTTTTATTTTGTAAATTAAAATATTGCAAAAAAAATTACTATTTCAGTTTAGTGGCGGTTTTGAGCGCCTTAACTTTGAGGCAGTCTTGGGCAACTTTGAATCAGTCTTAGGCGACTAAACTTTGTGGCAGTCTTGGACGCCACAACTTTGAGGCAGTATATGACTCGCCTTTATATTTCTTGGGGCGGCTCCAATAGAGACGTTTATGAGGCAGACACAAAACTGCCTTTATATTGTGTTAGGCGCAAAAAAGTGCCTCTAAACATAAAAAAGTTCGTCTCTCTCAAGGTTATTTTTTACTAGTGTTTGCATAGTATTTGTTTCTCATTCTCAACATTTTGTGTACAATTTCACAATTTAAAAATGTAACAACGAGAATATTATAATATACCGACCATGAGCTGTATAATAGATCATTAATTCAACATTGTACCTATGTACAAAATAAATATATGTATTATATTATAGTCAAATATATACTTCAAATAAAGTAATCATTTTAGTTAATAACATTAAATATTAATGCGTCAAACAAAATGCGTTTTTTAATGCGTAGAAATATTATGTAGTAATTTTTATTATTATGATGAGCTAAATAGAAATAATGCAATTAGGAGTCATATCTATAGACCATTAAAGTGTTTTTGGGTAAATATTGTCCTTTTTTTTTGTTATGTAAGCAATTTTGATTCTAGAACAACAAAATTAATGAATCATTTTTTTCTGTCACATCAAATTGAGAGGAGAAATCAAGAGAAGAAAAACAAATGGCTATCTTATGGGATTTTGGAATTTGGATATCCTATAAAATCTTGTTTACAACTTAGATATTATCTCCAACTCGATGCGCAAATATAAACTAAAAGTATATGCTTCAGATTTTATGATTTCATTCACATAATTTCAAACTCAGGATTTGGCGGTACCAAATCATGCCGCTCCATCACTATAGAGCTGCAACAACGTATATGACCACACAAGTGTTTGAAGTAGTATTATTTACAACTTACAGATAGCAGCGCAATTAATTCAAAAGAAAAACAATACATGAAACAAATGAAAATGCATACCAATATAGGGGATAAGAATGATCTCAATTTTATCCGAGTCAAAATTATTGAACATCCATTGAAGAGTGGGCTCTGCACTAGAAGGAGTAATCGACAGTTGCACAAACACCTTATCTAGATTATCCCCCATCTTCAACAAGAAATCGGGCTGGTACTATCAAGACTTCAAAGCACAAGATATTGGCAGCACTTCTGGAAACAAGAAAAATTTAGTTCTGATATACTATATCATCAATTTGTTATCTCTTGTTGAAAGAATGAGAGTTGGTTGGTGCATATATATAAGGAAAATTGTGAGAAACTAGAAGGTGTCTCGCTCCGCTTCGGAGAAATTATACTAATAATTTTATATTTTTGGTTAAAATAAAGTTTTTTGAGCAAAATAAAGTAAAAATTAAGAATCATATATATAATTAGATTAGATTATATTATATTATATTAAAAAAAGTAAAAAAAAATAAAAATTTTACTAAGCGAGATTAGAACTCTGATGTCATAGAAATCATGTTTACCTACTTAAGCACTTTACTAAGAGTCTCTTTATGATATTTTGAAGCTTCATTAAATACAATTACTCATAGCAGGCAGCAAAATTAATATTTTCTTGGGACTATATTATAATTTTCAATTTCATAGGGGGGGCTCCCACCGGTCCCCCTAGATCCGTCCATAATAATAATAATAATAATAAAAATTTAGTCTTTACTCAAAAAAATAATAAAATTTAGTCTTCCATGTTATGTTCGCGAACTACTGATTATGTTGTTATTAATTAATATTTTTTCAAAAAGTGTCTACATTGTACTAAAATATTAGAATATATATGCATCAATATTGTTTAAGTCACCAAATTATAAATATGTTTCTAATAGGATTTATTTGTACATTATATATAGTTACGAACAAATAATTTGCTAACAACTTTTCTAGATAAATAAGAAAAAATAGCCATCTTTTAAAAATTTCAAATTATTATTATTATTATTAATATTTTGATAACTTCCCTTATTATTATTTATATTATTATAATAATAAATGTTATATCTAGATTGTTGTGCTATAAACTTTTTGGGGATATGAATCAAAGGTGTATTGAATATATGTGATTTAATGACATTCCTAGAGAGTTTTAAGTTTTAACAGGGTTAAGTTGTTGTTTCATAAAGAACAATCGTGATTTAAATCAACGGTGCAAATGTGCAAACCTGCTTCACGCCAAGTACCTTCCCCTTGCCTGCTTCACGCCAAGCACCTTCCCCTTACCTGATTCACGCCAAGCATAGTTGTACAAATAAATTATATTATCATAACTTTTTGTAACAAACATAGTTGTATAATTTTTTACTTGTATTTATATAAATCTATTTTATATTCTTATCTTTTGCATGCAAATTTTGTTAAAACATTATTTTTGTTCAAGTTTAAAGCCTATGCACGTATATCTAACTTTTTATTGCGGAAAGACATAGGCCATGCTAAAAAAAATGAATTATTACTTATTATACAAATTATTCTCTGATCAAGTCCAAACTTATGTTTCTCAATTGTTGTGTAGCGAAATTTATTTATTTTGAAGATCTACTAACAATTTATCCAGTCACACTTGTGAAATTTTATAAACTTTGTGCGTTGGCAGGCAAGTTTAAAGGACCAACGTAGAGCTGATAAGAACAAATTGCATCCATGAGGTCTCTCTTAGCATCCATTATGAATACATGTGAATCTAAAAAATCGAAACTAGGAAAATGCCCACGACTTCGTTGCGGTTTTTTACTCTTTTGTTTCTCACATTCTCAAAACTGAATTTGCTGTAGAAGTTTTTCATACCAAATTTCTATAAAAAAAAAATCACACGGAATAATACTATTGACAAAATAAGATCAATAACTAAGAAATATTTGCAAAAAAGCCCCTGCATTCTACCTAATTGCAAAAATGTCCCTACATAGTATTAATTATATAATATAATATAATATAATATAATATAATATAATATAATATAATATAAACAAAAAATTTAAAAAATAATATAATATTATAGTTTTTCTTTTATAACATTTAAGCGAATTCAAGTATTATATTAACTTATTTTTATCAACAAATTTTCCCAAAACGTAATATTATAACAAAAAATAATAAAATAATTTTTACTTGTAATAAAAACAATAGTATCATGGAAAAAGCAAAAAAGTAAAAAATAAAAAATTACCCAACATAATAACAATAATAATAAATAATATATTTTTTTACTACAATTTTCGGTAATACAGGAGATTTTACGCAATTTAGGCATAATTGAATCTCTTGTATTTTTAAAATAGTAAGAAAATTATATTATTTTTTTATATGTTTTTTTTTACAGTTTTTGTTTTCATAATAATTTTATTTTTCAACTTTTTTTATTGTCTATTATTATTATTATGTTCGGGGTAATTATTTATTTATTATTTTATTTTTTACTTTTATTTTTTTACTTTTTTCCTTTTCCATGGTACTCTTGTTTTTATTAGAAGCGAAAATTATAGTATTTTTTTATTTTTTGTTATTATATTATATTATATAGTGAAAACAATATATAGGAAAATATTAATATATTAAAAAGCATAAAAAACAGTATATACAAATTCAGTCTCGTTTTGACGTGCTCTGGCCTGTCGGGATTTCACAATGCCCTTCTTAAAAAACAGTTTTTACTAAAAAAATTCAGATTTTTTTGTTAGAATTTTTTTTAAGATTTTTTTAAATAATTTTGATAAAGGGTTTAATGGGCTTTTCAACCAGGCTTCAAATGCATTTCAATAAGAAAGATTTCAATAGGCTTTCAATTGTTCTTTTAAGAAATGGGGTTTTAATTGTTTATTTCTCGAATGAAAGTTTATTTTTAGGCTGATTGACTAGCTAATTGATTGGGCTTGGGCCAAAAAGAGAACTACTTCCACGTCAAATCAAAGAGAGAAAAAAATGGAAAAATCAGTTTCGAACTAAATAAGTAAAAAAAAAAAAAAAAATTTAAAGTTTGTAGAGTTTGAGAATGTTATTTGTACAAATTCAAATTTGGTGTTTCTTTACAAAAAAAATTAATATATAAATAGTCATTTAAAAAAACATTCAAATGTCATCTACATATGGACCTTTATTTCGCTCGTGGAATTTGATGAAAATGATTCGGGTGGAAGAGGCGAAAATGGTTTATAAATCAAACAACAATAGCATATATTAATTCTTAAAAATATCACAAATATAGCGTACACGCACGTAAATTATTTTCGTTATTTTTCTGGATGACTTTCTCATTTAGTTATAAAATTAGTGCACAAGCATATTTTTTTTTTTGAAATATATACTGCGTTTATATATCTGGTACCAAAAAAATGCTGTGCTCACTATCAATTATCTGAAAAATAAGAATATTATGAAAATATCTTGGAAAGCTACCATACTATTGACCCATTTCCTCAAGAAAAAAAATAGAAAATATCTTTAAAAGCTTACCCTATAAAGTAAGGCTGCAAGAATATTATTATTATTTTTTCATCACTTTCTCCTTTTGAAAGATTTAAGAAAACATCATATATTTTTTTAATACCATCTTTTGTACTCTACAAAATGGTTTGAAATTTTTTATCCTCACTAAATATTAATTTATTTGGGACTAAAATATCCCATCCTAGTTTTTTATTTTCAATATTTAAGTTTTTACAATAAAAAATAATAAATAAAAGAAACATTATTAATGTAAATACGTGTACAACTTTACTTATAATCCTGTAGAGACTATATTTCTTGTCAAATTCCGGATATATTAATATCATTAAGCATATGATTGATTATTTTTCTAATTAGAAAATATCTAAGAAATATGTTTAACTTTTGTCTTGTTGTCAGATTCTTATTGGTGAAACATGATTCTTTTACTTTTCTTTATCCACTATATTTGCCCTCCACGTGGCAAAAGAACTTGAATTAAATTAATAACTGAGAACTTCATTAATTAGCCTTCCAACTTTTTAGCCCATAAAATATTAGAGATAAAACCAGAAACGATTAGCTATGAAATATGGAAAAATGACAGTGAAATTTTAATCAATGAGCAATATCACACAATCAAAATTTAGTGAAACTCTATATATGATGTTTAAAAGATATTGTATGTCGCATAAGTCAAATATTTCTTATATCATTAGTACCTTAAATATCAAACATATGAATTCAAATCTGTACCTGATTTGTGAAAAAAAAAAAAAGTGAAAAACACAAACTTTAAACTAGGGAGACATACTCTACGTACGTGTCATACAAAAAGTTTGTTATCAACCAATTAGACATGTTAATATTTCTAATCAAATTGATTATATTATATTTGATTAATAAAAGATGACACATGGAGCAAATATGGAGATTCGAACCACTCCTAAGCTTGACACAAATCCTAAGCAAAATCCAACCAAAACTGATTATATCATACTATATTCAAATTCCAAGTGTGCTTCAAAGGGTCATTAATTTAACACATCATTATTAAACAATACAAGAGAACACTTTCTGTGGGGACACGTGTAGGGCTGAGATCACCTGATACTTCATCCTCACTGCTCAAAAATAAAATGGAGGGCTGTTAAACCGACACGTGCTCTTTGATCCAATAGCAAGCTACCACGTATGTTTTGAGATATTTTCAGCCAAAGCAGATATTTTTCGAAGGAATCAGAGAAAGGGAAGGTCGACAGGCGTATAATTCAAAGCACCATTTGTTTTTGTTGAGATAGGATTTGGTACATATATCCGGATTTGTAGCACAGATGTTGGTAAAAGTCATTATTGTTGTTGTAGCATATGAATGATTTTGTGTTTTTTTGGAATGAATAAGGAAGTTTTGTTTTTTCTAGTTTGGGTAATTGGTTAAATATAGTAAGTGTGATGTTTTTGTTTGAAACAGTTGTGGTGAGTGTAATTGATAGCTACAAGTTTTAAAAGAGATTATATGAATTAATTTATTATTTGTCCGTAATAAATAAATAATTTTTATTTTTCTCAGAATATCAATATTTTTAAATTGGTAATATAATTGGTTGTTACACAATAAAATTTCATTAAAAGAATAATAATTTTTTTGGTAAATTTTTTTATCGGAAAATAATATTGGTGAAAAATAATTAACGTTTTTCCGTTCAATTATTTTCTCACTTAATAATTTATGATTAAATAAATTTTTAGTACAATACATATTTCATTACGAAGTAATATCTTACACTAGTCATACACAATACTTAATTTCATTATCAATAACTTTTTCCTTTCTCTTCAACGAATTAAAATATTTTCACAAATTTCACATAAAATCATAAATTTAACACAAATACAAAATCGCACTAATATATCTATAAAAAGTAATTTCTCGCTACTAAAGTTATCTCAATTGATTCCAACAACTAACTGCCATCAATTTTGGGGGGGGGGGGGGGGGTACAAAAGGGAGTAATATAACAGACCATCTCAAAATGTCAATGCTGACACGTGACGCTTTAAAGCGCAATCAAGGCGTAAGATATAACTGACAAAATCCGGCCTTGGTTTTCCTTTCTTTTCTATTTGCTTCCTTGACCCAAACCGGTTGGTTTGTTATATACTCAACCGACCGGCCTTGTTTAAGATGAGAGAGAAAAATACAAGTATGAATATATTTAATCTTTTCTTAAATTATCATATAAATGCCCACAAATTAAATATAACAATGTGCATACGTGCGAATTAAAATAGATAATATGCATATTTTTGTTGTATTAAATTTGTATTGCATAATAAATAAATAAATAAATAATTATTTAAGTCAGATATCACAAATAATTTATCCCATAAGTAGCATTCATAAAATCTATTTTTTATGTTTAATTCTATAGTTTTTCTATAGTTATATTTATATACAATATATTAACAAATTGTATGATAATATATTAAAATATTATTATTTTATATGAGTTGAAAAGTTAAATTTGTGAACCAAACCAAACCGGTTGGTCCGGTCCGGTCCGGTTTTCTCAAAATGGCTTGCATAACTTAGCCGCTGTTTTTCTTGGCAAGGTTAAAAACCAACCAAATAAAGATGGTGATTATCACAATACCGAAACCCAGGCACATCTTCTACCGTTGGATTAAAGAGGGTGATTATCATACTTCTTAACACTAACGGATCCGTTAACCCCAAGTCTGTCATTCGTCAATTCTAACTGATCTGACCATCAATCTATTTCTCCATCAGTTTTTTTAAGAAAGAAATCCCTCTCCACCAACGATTCATTGTCTTCATTCCCCCTTGTTCTTTCTATTCTCTCTTCATTCACCTTTATGCTTCTGATTCTCGTCTCTCTCCCCTCCATGGCTCTTCCTATATTCAGACGATCGGATCTTAAGTCGGTTATAATACAACCTAATATACTAGAAGAAGAACCAGGTCAAGAATTGAGAAGGTCCATTTTTTCTTTCTTCCTTGCTTTTTTTTTTTTAAATAACATGAGGTGCTTGTTATACCTATCTTTTTTTTTTAAATAACATGAGGTGCTTGTTAAGACTATCTTTAATTAACTGAAAGGATTTAATCGATTAATTAATTACTGGAGAGGTGAAATTGCTGTTTGGATTAAGACTATAAAAAGCTGCCATATCATGACGTTTCATGACATTATTGGTACTCCAATGTGTTCCAAATTACCTGATTTTTCAAGGTATTTCATTATACTTAGTCTTTCCATTCTGAATTTGTAGATAAGTAAGTTGCTTCGTTTGAAATTAACGAAACGAGCCACTTGGTGCGGGGATGTGTATATGCAGTGAATTCATTTGCAAAGCAATTGCTATTTGGCAGTGGGAAAGTAATAAGCATGTTGGTCGCAGTCATCGGTGAATGAATTGGAGCCGTGGCTGGAAATAAAATCGGCGAATGAATTGAAGTCCTGACTGAAATGAAGTCGGTGAAAGAATTGAAGGCTAAAACTAATCTTTTATATATGCATCAAACATAAACTTGTAAGTGTCTTGTATATATTATAAGCCTTGTACGTCGTGGCATTGTAAATTTGTTATAACACTCTCGTTCTTAGCCTCAAGTTTTCCAGTACAGAGAATGCATAATGTATATTCTATTTCTATGTAAATATTGTTAATATACAATACTGTTACAAATCTACATTTTCTTATTCCTGAATTTGCATGTTCATATTTAACTCACATAAAAGACATTATCATTGTACTCCATAGAAGATGGTTTCTACATGCAAGATAAATGTATGTTTCAGTTCATCGAAGGCAAAATTAGTATCAGTTTTATTTTTTTTCCTTTTCCATTTTTTTTATAAATACGTCTATTTCTAAGAGGCAACTTATTCAAAACAAAACATATCTGGAAACTAATAATCATGTTTTGCTTGCTAAAGGCTCATGGAATTCTCAGAAATGAACTCATTTTTTTCTGATACGACACTATTATCTGCAAATAATAATGATCTTTAACTGGATTAGATTTGTCTTGACTTTAGAACTATAATTTAATCGAGAAAGAAGGGAAGGAAGATTCCAAAATTGATCCAGGGGGTTTCTTTTCTTTCAAACGGACCAAGGGATTGACAGACAGAGTTAGTTTAACAGAAAGAGTTGAGTTTAGTAGGTCCGTTAGTTTTAGAAATCATAATAATCACTGTGTTTAATCCAACGGTGGGAGATGTGCTTGGGCCTTGGGCACGCGGCTGGATATTGGATATGATCGCTCCCATAAAATAAGGCTCGTCTCCTGCTAGGAAAGGAGACGCGGAGTCTCTTGTATTTAACCCCTCCAACCATTTCTCAACTCTCATCCAAACTCCAAATCAAACTCATCATCACCATTCTTCCTCCTAATTGCATATCATCAAAAAACAACACTTCCTCCCCTAAAATGGCAGATAATAAATCTCCCCAAAACCAATCTCCGTCGAAATTCCCCTCAACGAGCTCGAGTTTTTGCTCCGACCAAAGCTCAGTTTCTTGCTCCGCGAACGCAGGAATTTTGAACAAGCAAATCCTCTCGCTCATATTCCGCCGTTTGAACTGGGACCCACAAACCCTATGTTCCATCTCGTGCGCGAGCTGGCGTCTCAGAGCCGTTTCGGAGCGAGTTCTCTTTTTTGAGCTCTGTCAGTCTCGCGCTCCGAAGCTCATTTCCACTCTGAACCTCTTGCCGAGTTTAGACTCGCCGCGTGTCCCTGGAGGCTGGCCGGCCGTGGCGAAACTGCTATTGTTCTGTTGTGGGTGCAATCCTTCGAAGTTTTTCAGAGTGAATAATGGAGTTGGAGACCATTTCGCTCCTGTGTCGAGGTTTTCTAAGGCTTCTGGAAAAAGTTTTCTGAGGAAGAATTGTTGGGGAGATGTTCTTTATGTGGACTTTTTTTTTTTTAGCATCCGTTTCGAAAATAATTCAAAGAAATAAAGATTTGTTTTGAAAAAAATTAGGTAACCAAGACTACCGCCACCTATGGTGGCGGTAGAGACCTTATACCGCCTTGCACCTACGGCGGTAGTGCCTAATTTTAAATTTCCCGTAAAACAGGGTAATTAGATACAAATTAACCTCTACCGCCGTGCTCTTTTGGCGGTAGTGGCATTGTTGTAATTTTTTCCCGACCCAATCGGGTATCAAACCCGTATAAAAAAAAAAAAAAAAAAAAAAAAGGAAAAATAGCTCTACCGCCTGGACCTTCTTGCGGTAGAGTTGGGGGTCCATAAAAGCCCACCCGAACCCTTCTCTCTCTCCCCCATTTCTCCCCCAACAGTGAACGAACGAAAGGAAAAAAAAATTTACACTCTACCGCTAGGGGACCCGGCGGTAGAGTCTTCTCCCTCTAATAACCCACCCAACCCCTCTCTCTCTCGCCCCATTTCTCCCCCAAACACCCAAAAGAAAAAAACCAAAAAAAAAGAGCCATTTTTCAGCCGAAAATAGAAGAAAAAATTGTGAAAATTGAAGCGAAAAGAAGAAGATTTGTAGAAAGAATAAAGAAGAAAATAGAGTGAATTCAACGAAAGGTAAGATATTTTAATTTATTTTTGAGTTTAGGGTTTAGGATTATTTGTTTAAATTGATAGAAATTAGTATGAAATAAGTTTGAGTTTGTTGAAATTAGTTGTATTTCTTTGAATAGATTGCTTCAAATTGATTAGAATTTGTTTTATTTTGAGTTTTTAATTATGTTTTGTTTGTCTTGAGTTTTTAATTAGTAATTTTTTTTGTTGTTGATTTGTTTGTAGAAGGAGAGGAAGGAGAAAGAGAAGGAATTGCAAATTTTTGCAATTGAAATTTGAGGTAATTTTTTTTTTCATATTTATTGGTATATTATGTAATTACGTTAATTTAATGTATTTATTTTTAAAAAAAATTCATATTGTATTTATATATGATTTGTTTTAGTGTAATTTATTTTTTTAACTTGTAGTAGTTATTATTATTAATTTTTGGGTTTAGTTCATGAGTTTTTTTTTTAAAATAGCACCCGTAACAAAAAAAAATTAATTAACTAGCACCCATACGGAAATATTATTTATATTTTGTTAGTAGAAATAATTATTAGTTATTTTAAATAATAATTTTTTTTTATGAATTTTTTTTAGATGTTTCTCCTTGTAGTTAATTTTATTACAAATTAAAATACTTTGTAGATATTTTTATTTTAGATAATTATAATTGTAAAATTGTAATCTTCATTTTAGTAATTATTTTATTATTTTAATTTTTAGAATTTTTTTTTCATATTTATTGGTATATTATTTAATTACGTTAATTTAATGTATTTATTTTTAAAAAAAATTCATATTGTATTTATATATGATTTGTTTAGTGTAATTTATTTTTTTTACTTGTTATTTAAATTATTTATTAGTAATTAATTGTAGTAGTTATTATTATTAATTTTTGGGTTTAGTTCATGAGTTTTTTTTTTTTAAAATAGCACCCGTAACAAAAAAATTAATTAACTAGCACCCATATAGAAATATTATTTATATTTTGAAATTTATGATTATTTAAGAAAAATCTTGTTGTTTATTAATTCAAATATTATTGTATTTAGGGAAAAAACAAGAGTAAATTCTTGAAAGAAAATGGCACAGAACGGATCAATTCTCGTATATTATGATGGTCGGGTTGTTCATCTATCGAACGGAATAAACTATGATCCACCTGAACCGTCTTATATACCAGAAAATACGAATGTAAACAGAGATTATTACGAATTGTGTAACGAGATTTGTGAGAATATCGGTTGGTCTTATAGTGATGATCTTATAATCCGAGGTAGATTTCCTTCCGTTCAACGTGACAACGGGTTAAATTATAGGTTATTGAAAATTACGAACGATACACAATGGGTTAAATTTGCGGAACACGTTACGAGGGTTGGGGTTGAATTAGAAATATATGTTGATCGTGTCCCGAATAAACAATCACATGTAGGAACTAGTAGTAGATCGAATGTAGTTTCAATCGCAAACAAAAATGAATTGGACGAGGATGGAAATGAATGTGAGAATGAAGACATTTTTGCGGCGTTTGATATGGCCCGGGCGAGTAATAATATTCTTCCAGAAATAGATGAAGAAGAAAATGAATTGGATGAGGAACCGCAAATGGGGTCAGAGGACGAAGAGGAAGAGGAAATTTATGAGCTTAACGAAGAAGAAAGGGTAGCGCCATTCCGATATACGGAAACGGGTGAAATGGTTAGTGTAGGGACTTTTGACGATCCGCCGGCGTAAGAGTTCAAAGATAGTTCAATGTGGGAATATGCAATAAATGATGTTGTGTCGGGTAGGCGTGTGACCTGAAAGGGATGATGAAATATTGTATAAGGGGCATACATTCGAAACAAAATTGGAACTACAATCGGTTTGTAAGAGCATACAAGTGTCAAGCATCACCGAGAAATAATAGTCGACCACTCAAGCAAAGAGAGATACATTGTAGTCTGCAAGCTTAAAGATGAAGGTACAGGATGTAATTGGAGGATGCACGGTTCGATTAATAAGAAAAATGAATTATGGGAGATTAAAACATTTAACAACACTGTGTTATTTTCGAAAAGTGGTTGTTGGTTAATTCTAGATATAGTTAGAGCGGATTTAGAAATTAAACCTGTAACCATAATAGAAACAGTTAAACTAAAGGTTGAATATACCATTTCATATTAGAAAGCGTGGAACGCGAAGCAACATGCGATTCGATTCTTATTCGGGGGTTGGAGGGAGGCATATAATTTGCTTCCCGAATTGATGGCGGCAATATCATCAGCAAATCCTGGTACACTATATTTTTTTAGAACGGGAGATCCAAATAGTGCGGGTGAGCTCGAGTTCGAAGGTCTTTTCGGGCATTTGGTCCATCACTCCACGGTTTTCAATGGTGCAAACCAGTCATAACAGTAGATGGAACATTTCTAACCGGAAAGTACCAAGGATGTTTTTGACGGCAATTTGTAGCGATCTAACGTCAATTATATCCTCTGTTTTGCGTTAGTTGAGAGAGAGAAGAAAGAGACATGGGAGTGGTTTTTTGATTGTTTGCGAAATGTAATCGGAAATCAAAATAGTTATTGTGTTATTTCGGATAGGCATCCTGGTATAATTAGCGCAATGAGAGGTGATAGATGGAAACCCCCTTACGGTTTTCATCGTTATTGCATGCGGCATCTCGAAGCAAATTTCAGTAGCCACGCGACGAACAAAACAGTGATTCCGTTGGTACCGAGATTAGTATGTGCGCACAATAAATATAAATTCAAAAAAATTTGGGAAAAAATGGAAGCGAAGTATCCTGAGGGGACTGAATGGTTATCGAGAGTACCTAAAGCAAATTGGACACTCTCGCACGATAATAATGGTCATCGCTGGGGCCTAACAACTAGTAATAACGCTGAAATTATGAATTATGTTTTCAAAGGTATAAGAAAGCTGCCGGTTACGGCAATTGTTATGGCGACATTTTACAAGCTGAACTGTTATCATGTGAGATATCGGGCGGATGCGAAAGCCGGGATAAACAGTGGTCGGATATGGTGATGGAAAAAATGGAACGGAGAAGAAATAAGGCCGCTACGCATATCGTTACGTGTTACAATTTAGACGAAGGTGTTTATCCGATGGAGACACGACCTCGTCGGACGACGAGTGGTATCGGAATTCCGGGAAAGACTTGGGAAGTTAACTTCAATGAAGGTAATTGCGGGTGTCAGAAACCGATGATATATCACTACCCGTGTTCTCACACCATATCTGTTGGCATGATAAAGTAGTATCATCCGAGCCCTTTATTCATCCATGTTATTCCTTGGATAATCTGAAACATACGTATGAAAGAAGTTTTTATCCTGTTAAGGAAAGATCACATTGGAGGCCACGCGAAGAATTCTGTAATTATACATTATATCCGGGCGATAAACTCGTAAGAAAAGATACTAACGGAAGAATGCAACGTGGACGGCGTCGGGAGATACGTTTCAAAAACAGTATGGATACCATGCACAAATCTGTCGGTGCAAAGTGTTGTAGTGTGTGCAAGTTGCCGGGTCACACAAAACCAAGATGCACACAAAGGGGTGGAGGTCGATACAATGGGCCGTAGTTTGTTTCGAACTTTGTATTATTTTAAGAACTTGTTGTTTGTTGGAACTTGTAGTTTGTTGTTTTAGTTTATTTCGAACTTTGTATTATTTTAAGAACTTGTTGTTTATTGTTTTAGTTTGTTTCGAACTTATATTATGTTGTTATGACGAACAAAATAAACATAAATACAAAACATAATATATAAATAGTCCATCCAAACATAATACATAAATAGTCCAAAAAAAATACATAAAATTACACATAACCACTAACTAGGTGTGTACCGTGCAACACCGCGTCCAGCACCCATTCTAGTAGTGCGTCGCACACCATGTCCTCTGACAGGCTCTTGAGTAAGTTGGCTGACGCCTACGCCCTCGTCACGGTCCTCATTTCCACCGTCATCATCGTCACTATCTTCATCATACTCATTAGGAGTGTCGAGATAATGCCATGGAAGACCGGTAGGGTATTCATTACCCTCAATATGCCCTTTTCGCATGCATCCCAACATATCCGCATGACGCTTCTCATTTTCGCCCCGTTCCATCTCTTACGAATGGCTTTCAAACCCTTTTCACACGCCTCCGTAAAATGTGCCATCTAAATTTAATTAATAATGTAATATTGTTAAAATGTAATATTATTAAAATTATTAAGCTATTAAATTATTTCACATACCGCTTTTCTTTTGTCGGGAACAAGAGGACGATATGAGTCTGTATCATGCGAGATGGTCGACTGCACCAATCTCGCCTCCGATACTTTTCCGTACCACTCCATATACTCCAAATGTTTGTCCGGATTATATGCCCTTCTCTTAAATTTCTCCGAGTTGTTCGTCCAATATTGCCACTTTTCAAACTCCCAATCCTGAACATATCTCGCGTGAACTGTAGGCCAATCACCTCCGCGACCGTTAATCATCTTTTCCAAGAGATGATTGTATTCACACTTTCCTTGAGGGGGTATCCTCTTGATGAAGCCCGAACTGTCGCATCACCCGTTGCGGGCGATAATGCTCGACGATCCACATGTAAATCAACTTGGACCGAATAAGTGCGGAATCTCTCTCAAACTCGCAAATGGGTGGAAGTCTCGTGCGGTACTTCTCGTAGGGTCTCCACTCAATCTGCGACTCATGAAGGTTATCCAACTGGTCTCGATTGCCCCACAAATGAGTCGCTCCGGGTCTCTCCTTCACCGTAGCACCAATCCAAATAAATCCAACCGTATCGTTCTCATCCGGATCATCGAAGATGTTTAAAACATCCGGACTAGTGCCGAGGGGAGGAGTCGGTCGTCCGAACTTGAAACGCGTCCAAGCCCACATCTGAAGTAACATAATACAACCCCCCATATTCTTCCGTTCAGGCGCCGTACTCTTGCACAACTCCCGGTATAAATATCCTAATACCGCACTCCCCCATGCCCATTCATCTAATCTCTCCATATCCTCTAAAAATACAAGTGGAATTGCCGATATACTATCGCCCGACGGGTCCGTGAATAGAATATCACCGCATAAAGCAAGTATATATGCGCGGCAATATTGTTGTACCGTCAACTCAGGGGCTCCGACCTCCAAATTAGAGAAATTCTGGATAAACCATCTTCTTTTAAGCAATACCGCGCTATCATGCCGGTAATCATTTATCTCGGGTGTTATCCCCAATAAATCCGTAATTTTTTGGCCCCAATTCACATCTTTATTACTTACACACATGGCCGCTCCATCGACTCTCAAACCCAACAAACACGACACATCCTCTAATGTAATCGTCATCTCCCCATGTGCCATGTGGAACGTGTGCGTTTCTTTTCTCCACCGTTCTCGCAATGCGGTTAAACAAATACCGTCTAACGGTATATATCCAATCTTCGCTACTTGGAACAAATTAGCCCTTTTTAGATAAGGGATATAAAGGTCGTTCCAAGGCACCTTCATAAAAGAAAACGAAAATAATAAATATATTTGCAAGTATTATTTTATATTATATAATTATAAAATAAGTACCGCAAGGTGATCTTTGCTGAAACGGTAGGGTTCGAATGATATCAAGCCTTCTTCTCTTGTAAACTGGCTAGTCCTATGTTCGGCTTATAGTGTGTTGAGCGAATATGTTGGAGAATTACTTTCATCAATCATATGACTTTTTCCTTTGTCCGCTCGACTAGGTTGACTAGGTCCGCCTCTAGATGCCATCGGTCACTATTTCTAAAAATTAAAATAATAAAATAATTACTAAAATGAAGATTACAATTTTACAATTATAATTATCTAAAATAAAAATATCTACAAAATATTTTAATTTGTAATAAAATTAACTACAAGTAGAAACATCTAAAAAAATTCGTAAAAAAAAAAATTATTATGTAAAATAACTAATAATTATTTCTACTAACAAAATATAAATAATATTTCTATATGGGTGCTAGTTAATTAATTTTTTTGTTACGGGTGCTATTTTAAAAAAAAAAAAACTCATGAACTAAACCCAAAAATTAATAATAATAACTACTACAATTAATTACTAATAAATAATTTAAATAACAAGTAAAAAAAATAAATTACACTAAACAAATCATATATAAATACAATTGAATATGAATTTTTTTAAAAATAAATACATTAAATTAACGTAATTAAATAATATACCAATAAATATGAAAAAAAAAATTCTAAAAATTAAAATAATAAAATAATTACTAAAATGAAGATTACAATTTTACAATTATAATTATCTAAAATAAAAATATCTACAAAGTATTTTAATTTGTAATAAAATTAACTACAAGTAGAAACATCTAAAAAAAATTCGTAAAAAAAAAATTATTATGTAAAATAACTAATAATTATTTCTACTAACAAAATATAAATAATATTTCTATATGGGTGCTAGTTAATTAATTTTTTTCGTTACGGGTGCTATTTTAAAAAAAAAAAAACTCATGAACTAAACCCAAAAATTAATAATAATAACTACTACAATTAATTACTAATAAATAATTTAAATAACAAGTAAAAAAAATAAATTACACTAAACAAATCATATATAAATACAATATGAATTTTTTTTAAAAATAAATACATTAAATTAACGTAATTAAATAATATACCAATAAATATGAAAAAAAAAATTCTAAAACTTAAAATAATAAAATAATTACTAAAATGAAGATTAAAATTTTACAATTATAATTATCTAAAATAAAAATATCTACAAAGTATTTTAATTTGTAATAAAATTAACTACAAGTAGAAACATCTAAAAAAAATCGTAAAAAAAAAAATTATTATGTAAAATAACTAATAATTATTTCTACTAACAAAATATAAATAATATTTCTATATGGGTGCTAGTTAATTAATTTTTTTGTTACGGGTGCTATTTTTAAAAAAAAAAAACTCATGAACTAAACCCAAAAATTAATAATAATAACTACTACAATTAATTACTAATAAATAATTTAAATAACAAGTAAAAAAAATAAATTACACTAAACAAATCATATATAAATACAATATGAATTTTTTTTAAAAATAAATACATTAAATTAACGTAATTAAATAATATACCAATAAATATGAAAAAAAAATTCTAAAAATTAAAATAATAAAATAATTACTAAAATGAAGATTACAATTTTCCAATTATAATTATCTAAAATAAAAATATCTACAAAGTATTTTAATTTGTAATAAAATTAACTACAAGTAGAAACATCTAAAAAAAATTCATAAAAAAAAATTATTATGTAAAATAACTAATAATTATTTCTACTAACAAAATATAAATAATATTTCCGTATGGGTGCTAGTTAATTAATTTTTTTTGTTACGGGTGCTATTTTAAAAAAAAAACTCATGAACTAAACCCAAAAATTAATAATAATAACTACTACAAGTTAAAAAAATAAATTACACTAAAACAAATCATATATAAATACAATATGAATTTTTTTTCAAAATAAATACATTAAATTAACGTAATTACATAATATACCAATAAATATGAAAAAAAAAATTACCTCAAATTTCAATTGCAAAAAATTTGCAATTCCTTCTCTTTCTCCTTCCTCTCCTTCTACAAACAAATCAACAACAAAAAAAATTACTAATTAAAAACTCAACACAAACAAAACGTAATTAAAAACTCAAAATAAAACAAATTCTAATCAATTTGAAGCAATCTATTCAAAGAAATACAACTAATTTCAACAAACTCAAACTTATTTCATACTAATTTCTATCAATTTAAACAAATAATCCTAAACCCTAAACTCAAAAATAAATTAAAATATCTTACCTTTCGTTGAATTCACTCTATTTTCTTCTTTATTCTTTCTACAAATCTTCTTCTTTTCGCTTCAAATTTCACAATTTTTTCTTCTATTTTCGGCTGAAAAATTTTCTTTTTTTCTGGTTTTTTTTCTTTTGGGTGTTTGGGGGAGAAATGGGGTGAGAGAGAGAGGGGTTTTGGGTGGGTTATTAGAGGGAGAAGACTCTACCGCCAGGTCCCCTAGCGATAGAGTGTAAATTTTTTTTCCCTTTCGTTCGGCTGTTGGGGGAGAAATGGGGGGAGAGAGAGAAGGGTTCGGGTGGGCTTTTATGGACCCCCCAACTCTACCGCCAGAAGGTCTGGCGGTAGAGCTATTTTTCCTTTTTTTTTTTTTTTTTTTTTTTTTAAACGGGTTTGATACCCGATTGGGTCGGGAAAAAATTACAACAATGCCACTACCGCCAGAAGACCTGGCGGTAGAGGTTAATTTGTATCTAATTACCTTGTTTTACGGGAAATTTTGAAAATTAGGCACTACCGCCATAGGTGCAGGCGGTATAAGGTCTCTACCGCCACCATAGGTGGCGGTAGTACTAGTTACCTAATTTTTTTCAAAACAGTGCTATTTGCTGAATTATTTTCGAAACGGATGCTAAAACGAAGCTCATTTCCTCTCTGAACCTCTTGCCGAGTTTAGACTCGCCGCGTGTCCCTGGAGGCTGGCCGGCCGTGGCGAAACTGCTATTGTTCTGTTGTGGGTGCAATCCTTCGAAGTTTTTCAGAGTGAATAATGGAGTTGGAGACCATTTCGCTCCTGTGTCGAGGTTTTCTAAGGCTTCTGGAAAGAGTTTTCTGAGGAAGAATTGTTGGGGAGATGTTCTTTATGTGAGTGATCCTTGTGAGCATGCTTGTCCAAATGAAGGAGATGAGATGGATTTGGGGGCGTATAGGTAAAATTACACTTTTTTCTTTTTTATGTTTATAATAATGTGGTAAATTTTTGCAATAGTTCGATTTTTAGAGGGTAATTTACTAATTTTATAGATGAAGGTTAGTTTTATGAATGAAGGATCCTCTGTTTTACTTGTCAAATGGTATTGGTACACAATTTATGTTCTTATTTTATTTTAATTTGGGGCATCTAGGTAAAATTGCACTTCATTTTATCTTTATAATGTGGTTCATTGTTGTAGTTGTTAGATTTTGGTGATTACTTTTTCTAAAAGTAAAAAGTGCATTTTGATTTTAAGTGTAAATATTCAATGGGTGCAATTTTTTTGGGGTTTATTTTACTTCAATTTTTAAAGTGAAATGGATGGACTTTGTAAGAGACTGGTTTCCTAATATCCTTTGGAAATCAAGATATTTTGTAATTCATCAATATAGAAATCAAGATATTTAGCTAGTTATTATTTAATATAGATATCATGACCCATTTAATTATTCTTTAATATGTACATCATGGCCCATTTAGGAGTAAGTTCTTACAAGACTTTCAATATGTCTTTATCATAATAATAATAATATCATAGTGATTAATTTAAACCTAACAATTTTTTTGAACAAATGTAGGGGAGTATTTTGCGGATTTGTGCGGTCACGCACTCGTGCCTTTCTAATAAAAAAGCACATCGAGTTAGAAACTAAAGTCAGATGCCGATACTGTTCGGCACGAGTCTGGAGCATGACTACTGCCGGACTCATGCTGGAGTATTTTGTCTGTGTTAATGGACATATGCATGGGAACTGCTGGCTGGCTCATCTATCCAGCGATGATGATGATGATGATGATGATGATGATGGTGATGGTGATGGTGATGGCGACGAGGAAGCAGAATGTGATGGTGATGAGACAATGGCTTGGTGAAATGATGTACAATTTAGTTAGGGTTTTTCCCTTTTGTGTATTTTGGCTTTGTGGCAGCGAGTAATTTCGTTTCTAGCTCATAGGAATCTGTGTGGAAATTTATAATTTAGAGTAAGTTCAGTAATGTATAGAACGAGTCATTTAGAGTAAGTTCAGTAATTTATAATTTTTTTAGTTCAATTATTTGATTTTCAATAATTAATACAAGGAGAAGATTTGGTTGTTTGTATAAATTAGTTCAAGAAATATTGGTTGTATGAGAGTTTTATTTTCATGACTAATGTATTTATGGAAATTGAATGTAAATTGTATGAAATTTATATTTGTTTGTTTCTCAATTATTTTGAATGTAAATTGTATGAATTTTTTATTAAGCAAATAATGAATTTCATTTATTTCATTTTGTGCATAGTTGGTATTTTATTGGCGTTATTAATTTATATAAACTAGGATAATGTTCGCGCTACGATACGAATATTTTTATTTTAGTGTACAATTAGATTAGTATTTCATGCTATTTCCTCGATTTCGTGACATGATTACATCAAAATATTTTTAAGTTGTTGAGAACTCTATTATAATAATTTATATACTGAGTTTAATAAATAACATGTGAATTTTTTATTCACGTGGTGCATACTATACATAATTTTGACAACTAAAAAAATCAGCAATAAGAATATGAATTAATATTTTAAGAAAATTGGTCATATTAGTTTTTCTTATGTATCACATTGTTTATTTTTCTTATATAGTTTATTCTCTTTTACAAACAAAACGTTAGTATCATTAATTTCTGTTTCTTCTCTATTTTTTCCATTTTTCTCTTATTATGTTCTAACGTGATAATAATATAAGAAAACTTAACAGAATAAGTAAAGTAATTGTATACTCGTGTTACGCTGCAAATATTTTCATTTTTTTTATTTATTTCGATATATAATAGATGAACTTACAATTATAAAAATTACATAAGCTCTCGTAACTTTTAAAATATATATATATATAAATTAAAATAACATTTAAATTGATTCATAACACATAAACAATATAGAAAATATATTTAGAGTAAGTTCAATATTATTTTAGTTATAATTTTTATTGCATTATAAGGTATTTTATCTAAATTCGTAATAATGGATAAGTTTATATAATTATGGTATTATAAACTAATTATATAAATAAAAACTTAATGGAAAGAATAAATTAATTTTTTAATAAGGCATTATGAATTAATCTTTATAATCTCAATTTAAGTTTATTTTCAGTTATTTTTTGAATTTATGTTGTTGTCTTTTGATATATTACATTTAGAAAAATATATAAGTTATAATCACCCTTAGGTGGAGCTCGAAAAAAAAAAAATAATACAATTTATTTCGAAGATTTTAGTGTAAAAAGAAAAAATAATACAATTTATTTCGAAGATTTTAGTAGTAGCACCAAAAGATCAAGTCAAAGATATTTCATTATTTTTTTTTTTTTTTTGAAAAGGGAAAAAAATACTTATATGTAACATTATGTTTGAAGAAAAAAATATAATGTTAGATATAAAGAAAAAAAATGTTGTGTACAAATATAAGAAAATATAACATGAATCACATAGCTATCATTAAAACATATAATATATTAATTAATGTAATTTACGTGCGAAGTGTGTAACTAAACTTATTTTTAGGGTTTTAAACTTTATATTATTTTTAGAGTTTTTAATATTGGTTGTATTAATTCTAACTAATTAAAATAACAAAAAGTAAATATTAAATAAAAGTAAATAACTAGAAATAAAGTGATACCGAACACACGAACTTGTTGACGAAGTTCGGCTGGATGGTTGCGTGAAGCTTAACCACCCGTTCTCGCTAGCGGCTCTTACCGCGTTCACGAGCGCCTACTTTCGGGACTTGCCTTTCGGCTCCGATAATCACTAATTCAACTAGTGTTCTTGTTACACAACCACGATCTACTTTCGCCTTACAAAACTCGTGACGAATCGATGAAACAGAAGCTTACAAGTGATTTCTTTCAATCTCAACTAACAAACAAACAATAATCGCTCGCTAATTTCTCCCTAATCTCACAAAACTATTGAGTGAATAATATTCAATATCAATGAGAGAGAGATCTTGCTTTTTGCTTAAGAAAAACTGGTGAACAATTTCAGATTGGAGCAGCTCATATAAACATGGAAGGAGCAGCTTCAGACAATTCCGTTGACAACGCAGTTATTCCGTTGCCAACGGAATACCAACGAGGAAACAAAATCAGCCAAATAAATGCTAAAATGACTAAAAATTTGTGTATTCCGTTGCGAACGGAATAACACAGTTCTTTAGCCAAAAACACTGAGAGGTTGCATTCCCAATGGAATGGAACCCTGTCCATTCCATTGGCAACAGAATGAACAGGTTTTATTCCGTTGGGAACGGAATAAACCTGTTTCGCAAGATCTTTCTCAATTTAGTATAGAATAATATAAACTCGAAACTTTACTAAAACCTAGAAGAACACGAAGAGATCCAAAATTTGATATCTTGAGAGAATGCGTGGTGTCTTCTTGTCATTCCGAGATGGGAGAAAAATGATCTTGACGATCACAACTTCATATCTGATTTCTTGCACGTGAATTGAAAATCATTATGAAAGATATATTAGTAGCTCGGAATAGTTTTAAATATCATCAAACTGAGAACAACAAATTCCACTTTTGATAATTTTCAAAACTATTTCGATAAATAAGCAATTTTAATTTCTTCTCCCCTTTTTGAAAAATATTCAAAAGAAACACAAGATGGGAGAACAAAATAACTCTCCCTAAATATGTGCTCCCCTTAAATCAAGAATCCATTATGAATGAACATAATTAAAAAGACAATCACAAACACATTCTAGCATTAAAGTATAATAAATAAAGCCACAATACAAAAATTGCAACGCACTTTCAAATTAAACAAACTACCACACACAATAAAGGAAACAAATTTCAAATAGTCATAACATAAAACTAAAACTTAATAATTATTTTAAAAAATTTGATGTTAGAAATATAATGTTTTATTATGAATTACTATTTTTTTAAGACAAAAAGGAAAAAATTAAATATATTTTAATAAATGAACTTTTTATTTCTCTTTGCATTCATATTTGAACATAAGTATACGCCATGAATCATTAGAACCATTTGATTTAAATCTAACAATCAAAAAATAACTTTCATCGTTCTCACATTATTGGGATAGAATAGCAAACACCAAAACCACCTATCATTGTTGTACATATTAGTATGATATATAAATAATGTTATAAGAAATCAAAGTAATTAAAAATTTCAATGGTGTGGATGTAATCATGTTATTTAATCCAAGGGAGAAATAATTGATGTTGTGTGGATTCATGAGAGGTCTCAAAAAATCTTTGAAAAAAAAGGGGTGGGCAAATTATTATAACTAGGATAATATTCACGCTACGCTTCAAAATTTTCATTTTTGTATACAATTAGATTAATATTTCGTATTATATTCTCGATTTCGTGAAACCATTACATCAAAATATTTTTTAAGTTCTTGAGAATCATATTATATTAATTTATGTCTGCTGAGTTTCATTAAAAAAATGAAACATCTTTATCCACATAATGTACATATATTGTACATATTTTGACAACTAAAAAAATCTGTAATAAGAAAACTAATAGTTAATATTTTAAGAAATTGGCCATAAAAGTTTTTCTTATATATCACCTTATTTATTTTTCTTCTATAGTTTATTCTTTTCTACAAACGTAATGTCAATATCATTAATTTCTATCTCTTCTCTAATTTTTTTAATTTTTCTCTTATTATGTTGTAAAGTGATGATAATATAAGAAAACTTAAAAGAACAAGGAAAGAAACCGTATAATCACGTTACGCTGCGAATATTTTCATTTGTTATTTATTTTGATATATAATACTTACAATTATAAAAATTACATAAGTTCTCTATAACTTTTAAAAAATATATATATAAATTAAAATAGTATGTAAATTAATTCATAACACATAAAAAAATATAGAAAATTTATGTAGAGTAAGTTCAATATTTTTTAGTCATAATTTTGTATTACATTATAAGATTATTTATCACATCTAATTTTGTAATGATGGATAACTTTATATAATATCTCATGGATTTATAAATTAATAATATAAATGACAACTTAATGGAAAGAAAAAAATATTTTTTTAATAAGACACTATGAATTAATCTGTATGATCTCAATTTAAGTTTATTTTCAATTGCTCTATAAAATTATGTTGTTGCCTATTGATATATTATATTTAGAAAAATGTGTAAGTTATATTCATCATTAGATGGAACTTGAAGAAGAAAAAATAACATAATTTATTTTGAACATTTTAGTGGAAGCAACAAGACGTTTCATTTTTTTTATAAAAGTGAAAAAAATATTTATATTTAACATTATGTTTGAAGAAAAAAATATAATGTTATATATAGAGAAAAAAAATTGTATTTATATAAGAAAATATAACATGAATCTTTTTTTTAAATGATATTACCACTAATTTTTTCATTGTCGATCTCATATAACTATCATTGAAATATGTAATATATTAAATTAATGCAATCTATTTCTTAATATATTATTTCCTATAGTGAGAATCCAAGAACTTAATAGTTCTCTCCAAATCGGAAATGTAATATAAAAAATAACAACGTAACAAATAATATGATTATGTATTAATAATCACACACATATTACTATAAAATATCAAGAAACTTGAAAAATTAAATAATAAAATTTGAGAATTTTTTTGATCGGACGACCTAGAAAAATTGATAACATGATTCAATGAGAAGCCTCAAAAGGGGGTGAAAATAGTGTTGCAAAAATCCCCGATTTGGACCGATTAATCCCCGATTAATATCAAATCTTTAGAAAATTGGTTGGATTTAGCCAAATCTTTTTGAAAAATCTTTTCTCCGATTTGAACCTGATTTGGGCCGATTTTTATGAGATTTGGTTCTATTTTTCTAAAAAAGCTCAAAAAATAATATTTGTAGACTCTTCGTATCTAGACTTAGAATTTAGTTCTTACTCTTCGTGTGACTTGCAATTCAAACGACGAGCAACGACTAACTTTTGGTGGGCAACGACTAAGAAATTATACTGTTACTTTAACGTGTTATTTAGTAGTTGAATTTATATTATTTTTTGTTGAGAAATTATAGTGTTAGTTTATAATTTTATAATTAAAATATGATAATTTATACTAACATAATCGTTCGATTAATTACCGACTAATCCCGATTTATCTGATTAATCCCAAATCCCTACCTTGCCGATAGAGGAGCAATTTGCGACTTTTGCAATATTGGGTGAAAATAATGGAGTGAAGTTAATTTCTCTGAATATTTGAATTTATAATTATTGATAATTAAAAAAATTGATTTATTGCTTGTACAATAAAAAATAATAAATAAAAGAAACATTATTAATGTAAAATACTTGTACAACTTTACTTATAATCCTGTAGATATATTTCTTGTCAAATTCCGGATATATTAATATCATTAAGCATATGATTGATTAGTTTTCTAATTCGAAAATATAAAACTAACAAATATGTGCAACTTTTGTGTTGTGTCATATTCTTACTCGTGGTACATGACTAACTCTTTTACTTTCTTTAGCCACTATATTTTCTAGCCCTCCACGTGGCAAAAGAACTTGAATTAAATTAATAACTGAGAACTTTAATAATTAGCCTTCCAACTTTTTGGCCCATAAAATATTAGAGATAAAACCAGAAATGATTAATAACTATGAAATATGGAAAACGAAAGTGAAATTTACACAATCAACATTTAGTGGTATTGTCCAGACAATGGTGACATGATAATTATTTGAAAAAAATATTCTGATATTGTTCTGGCTCTTGAAGTCGGACAGTTCGAATCCCAGTTAGCGCATATTATTTCCGCAATTAGGTTTATCACTACTAAGTTAGCCTAGTGCTTATGATACTAACCCTACCTATCCATAGGTGATGGGTTCGAATCCCGCGTATAGCATGATTGATTTAAAAATTTAGATGTATGCATATGAGCCCATTAAAAAGAGAACAAATATCAAGCGATCGCTTGTAGTTCTCCCTTAAAAAAAAAATTTAGTGAATCTTTAAAAGATATTATTGTATGTTGCGTAAGTCAAATATTTCTTTTATATTTAGTACCTTAAATATCAAACATATGAATTCAAATCTTTATCTGTTTTGTGCAAAAATTGAAGTGAAACTTATAGATATATAAATAAAAAATCAATTAATTCAAATAAATAATCAGATGCTCAATTTATGAGAAAAGTTCATTTTTGGCCCCTAAATTATTCAATTAGTTCATTTTTTGCCCCTCAACTTTTTATTGATCCATTTTTTACCCCTCAATTATTGAATTAGTTTTTTTTTTGCCCTTCCATCCAATTTATTTAATAAAATAAGAAAGGAGAGAGAGGGATTCGAACCCTCGATAATTCTGAAAGAACTATGCGTTAAATGCTTACGTGTCCGTTAACTTGACACATAAGCGATGATTTGGCATGTATTTATGACGTGGTAATGGTGACATGATAATTATTTGAAAAAAATATATTTTTTTTAATTTCTTTATTTCTATCTTATATTTTTTTTAAATTGCCCCTTAAGTTTGATTTGATATGAATTTTTTCATTAATTAATTCTTTTTCAAAAAAATATAAAATAGAAAGATTACATGTGAAAGAAAGGAGAGATTAAATTTTTTTTTTCCAATAATTGTCATAATACAATTGCCACATCATAATTATATGTCAAATCATCATTTACATGTTAAGTTAACGGATACGTAAGCATTTATCGGATGAAATAACCAAAAAGAGACTAATTCAATAATTGAGGAGTAAAAAAGGAACCAATAAAAAGTTGAGGACGAAAGTTTTTTTATCCTTAATTTATTTATCTTGACCAAGAATTATAGTTAATATATATAACTAATGTATATCCACTCGTTATTTTTATCCGCCTACCTATACTTTCTAAACTACTTACATTCAATTACGTACAAATTATCTTTCAGTCTAGCAACTATTTTGGTCATTATTTTGTAGCCGTTTTCAATATAAAATCATATTTTTTGAAAATTTTAAAAATAACAAGAAATATCATAGAATATAGAAAAATAATACCAACCTTAAACTAATGAGACATACTCTACGTACGTGTCATAATGAATATTGTTATCAATCAATTGGACATGTTAATATTTCTAATCAAATTTATTATATTATATTTGATAAAAAAAGATGACACATGGAGCAACTATGGAGATTCGAACCACTCCTAAGCTTGACACCCATCCTAAGCAAAATCCAACCAAAACTTATTATATCATACTATATTCAAATTCCAAGCGTGTTTCAAAGTGTCATTAATTTAACACACCATTATTAAACAATACAAGAGAACACTTTCTGTGGGGACACGTGTAGGGCTGAGATCACCTGACACTTCATCCTCCTGCTCAACAATAAAATGGAGGGCTGTTAAGCCGACACGTGTACTTGGGCCAATGGGAAGGTAACACGAATTTTGAGATATTTTGAGCCAAAGTAGATTTTTTCGAACAAGTGAAAGAAAGGTCGACACATGTATAATCTAAAGCACCTGATACGGGAACCATTTGTTTTTGTTGAACATAGGATTTGGTATATATATCCGGATTTATAGCACAGATGTTGGTAAAAGTCATTATTGTTGTTGTAGCATATGAATGATTTTGTGTTTTTTTGGAATGAATAAGAAAGTTATGGTTATTGGTTAAATATAGTAAGTGTGATGTTTTGTTTGAAAGAAATGTGGTGCATGTAATTGATAGTTACAAGTTACAATAGGCGTATATGAACTAATTTGTATTTATAATTTTATGCGTCAAAAAGAAATAATTTATATTCGTCAGAATATCAATCGTTTTAAATATGTTAAATAGTTGGTTGTTACATAATAAAATTCTATTAAAAAAATAATAATAATAATAATATTTGTTAAAAAATTATCAAAAAGAACTAATATTGATGAAAAATAATTAACAAACTTTCATTCAGTTATTTAATAAATTTATAATTAAATATATTTTTAGTATAATACATTTTAATTTATGAAATAGCATCTGAACACTAGTCGCACACAACACAATATTTACTCTGATATTCAATAATTTTTCCTTTCTCTTCTACCAATTAAAATATTCTCACAAGTTCATTATTTATCTAAGTTACATAAAAACCATATATTAAACATAAACATAAAATCACACTAATATATCTTTAAAAACATTTTCTCTCTTCTCAACTGTTCCAATAACTTCCTTTACCAACATTTTTTTTGGGGGAGTAATGTACCAATACCATCTCAAAATGGCAAGAGAAGGCAGATGCTGCCACGCTCGAAAAGGGACACGTGGCGCATCACAGCGCAATCCAAGGCGTATGACATAACTTGTGTTGTAATTCCGACACGTGTCGGCCTTGGTTTTTCTTTTCTTCTGTGTTTTTTCTTCCTCCCCCAAAACCCGGTTCAGCCGGTTAATTATTTACTGAACCGGCCGGCCTTGTCTAAAATAATTTATTGTAATCAAATTATACATATACTTAATCATTTTACATTATGACAGTAATAATATATACGTATTGGTCAGTTAAATTATATTTATGTTAATTCAATCAAGATATGTATGTGAGAATTAAAATCTAATTAAATTTAATAATTTGGTCGTATTTAATACAATACAATATGCATTTTTTGTTGCAAAAATAAATAATAAATCATTATTTAAGTCATATATCACAAGTAGTTCATCACAAAAAGGACATTTAGAATATCCATTTTTATTTGAATTATACAATTTTGTACTTATTACATAAATAAATATATTAATATGCTAAAATATTTTGTATTATATTATTATATGAGTTAACAAAGTTAAATTATCAACCAAACCGGCCGGTCCGGTTTCCTCAAAATGGCTTGCTGTTTTTCTTGACAAGGTTAAAAACCAAACCAAATAAATAAGGCATGTCTCCTGTTAGGAGACGCGGCATCTCTTGTATTTAACCCCTCCAACCATTTCTCAACTCAGAATCAAAATCATCGTCGTCATTCTTGCTCCAAATGGATGATCAAAATCCACATTCAAACAACACTTCCTCCCCTAAAATGGCAGATAATAAATCACCCCAAAACAAATCCCCGTCGAAATATCCATCATCAAGCTCCGGCTCGGGCTCCGACCAAAGCTCTGTTTCTCGCTCTGCAAACCCAGGAATTTTGAACGAGCAAATACTCTCGCTCATATTCCGCCGTTTGAACTGGGACCCACAAGCCCTCTGTTCAATCTCGTGTGCGAGCCGAAGACTCAGAGCGGTTTCGGAGCGAGTTCTCTTCTTTGAGCTCTGTAAATCCCGCGCTCCAAAGCTCGTATCCTCTCTGAACCTCTCCCCAAGTAGAAACTCGCCACGTGTCCCTGGAGGCTGGCCGGCCATGGCGAAATTGTTACTGTTCTGTTGTGGGTGCAATCCTTCGAAGTTTTTCAGAGTGAATAATGGAGTTGGAGGCCATTTCGCCGCTGTTTCAAGGTTTTCTAAGACTTCTGGAAAGAGTTTTTTGAGGAAGAATTGTTGGGGAGATATTCTTTATGTGAGTGATCCTTGTGAGCATGCTTGTTCAAATGAAGGAGAGGATATGGATTTGGGGGCGTATAGGTAAAATTACACTTCTTTCTTTTTTATGTTTATAATAATGTCGTAAATTTTTTCAACTGTTAGATTGTTAGAGGGTAATTTTATAGATGAAGGTTAGTTTTATAAATGAAGGATATGCATCCTCTGTTTTACTTGTTAAATGGCATTGGCGCACAATTTATGTTGTTATTTTATCTTAATTTGGGGCATGTAGGTAAAATTGCACTTCATTTTATCTTTATAATGTGGTTAATTCTTGTGGTTGTTAGATTTTGGTGATTACTTTTTTCTAAAAAGTAAAAAGTGCATTTTGATTTTAAGTGTAACTTGTCAATGAGTGCAATTTTTTTGGGGTTATTTTACTTCAATTTTTAAAGTGAAATGGATAGGCTTTGTAGGAGACTTCCTAATATCCTTTGGTAATCAAGATATTTTGTAATTCGTCAATATAGAAATCAAGATATTTAGCTAGTTATTATTTAATATAGATATCATGACCCATTTAATTATTCTTTAATATGTACATCATGGCCCATTTAGGAATCGAATAAGTTCTTACAAGACTTTCAACATGTCTTTATCATAATAATAACATATAGTGATTAATTTAAACCTAACAATTTTTTTGAACAAATGTAGGGGAGTATTTTGCGGATTTGTGCGGTCACGCACTCGCGCCTTTCTAATAAAAAAGCACATCGAGTTAGAAACCAGAGTCAGATGCCCGTACTGTTCAGCACGAGTCTGGAGCATGACTGCTGCTGGACTCGTGCCGAAAAGCGCTTCTAGAAGGCTCGGGGCCCACCAGGGCATGTTAGAGTACTTTGTTTGTGTTAATGGGCATATGCATGGGAACTGCTGGCTCGCTCATCTGTCCAGCGATGATGATGATGATGATGGTGATGATGATGAGGAAGAGGAATGTGATGGAGACGAGACAATGGCTTGGTGAAATGATGTTCCATTTGGTTAGGGGCTTTTGCCTTTCGTCAATTGTGACTCTGGCTATGTATATAGCGAGTCGTTTCTGGTTCATAGGCATCTGTGTGGAAATTATCGGCTCGCGTGACTTGGTCCAAGAAAGATGGGGAAGGTGTGGGAGAGAGTGGAGGGGTCTCATTGTGTTTAGTTTAGTTATGTAATTTTTTGTGTCAGGGTTTTGTTTTTCCGTGGTGAAATGTAAGTCGTTCCGTCATAAATTGATGCGTTTTCCCTTGTGTTTTAAAAGGGCGTTGGATTTTATGTCGGAGCGATTTCGTATGCGATTTCACCAATGGATGGTTCTCTTGTTGTTTTATTTATTGGCAAATAAGAGAAATGGATATCTCCATTTTTGAGTGGAGTGGAGAGAGCACTAGTGCAATTTGTCCATTTGGTTTCTTGAATAAGATGGGGGAGTTAGTCCTGTCCTCTGTTTGTTTGTATCGTCTCTTGTTTGTATCAGTTTGATTTTCAGTATTTGTGTTTGTATCATAATTTATAAATATTTGTCAGTACCTCGAGAAGAGCCATGAAGCTGTGCAAATAAATTAATTGAAAAAAATTCATTAAAATTATCTAATTAATATATGAAAATAATATGAGAAAACATAAAAAATGTGTGATATATTTATAAAAAATAATGAGAAGGGATAAAAAAAATAGTATATATATATATATATATATATATATATATATATATATATATATATATATTTATTTATTTAGTTAAAAAGATTGACAAATATCTTATGCCTTAATAGTAGTTTCTGATACGGGTAAGATAGATATTGGTGTGCTAAGCCGAAATCATGTCGCTATGTCCCCTCATCAAATGCAAGAGTGGTTAAAAAGTCCCTATGAAAATTCGACGTTTTTTTTTTGCTTGAAATGCCCGTAGTACGAAAATTCAATTTTTGATCCTTGTCACGATGTGTTATATTGAGGATGTTGAACTTGTGTTTGAATCAACCAACACCTAATACATTTAATGCTAAATATCATTGTGTATATGTATTGTAATATATTTTACCTGCATTATCGTTATGTATTATAATATATTTTGCCTAGTGTATTTTTCTTTTTACCAAACTGAATATGTTGTTGTAATACATTGATTATTTATGATGGATGTTATATATTTGTCTCGCTCTAAAGAGACAGATGAGTTTTGCAGACTCGTTCTGGAAAGGCCTGATATCAAAGTATGATTTTCCTTTCCTGAATTACTCGTTTATTAATCTTCCTTGATTCTAATGATCAGAAGCGTGTTTTATTTATTGCAGGACGGAAGCATTGCTGAGCAAGTATATCGGAGGATGAAGGAAGCAGGTCTGACACGCACCATGCACAAACCTAACGCTATCTATTTAATTAATTAAATATATTTTTTTTACTCTTCCTTTCAAGTCATCTCTTTTGTTTGTACTTTACTGCTAATGCTAATCATATCATATCGACTCCTCTTTTGCAGTTTGCAATTAGGTATTACTCTAAGGGCAAAAGTCGCCAACTTTCCAAAAGCGTGGAGAAACTTATCTCTTTGGTTCCCTGTATCGCGGTAACTGGTCTTTTTTTTCCTCTTTCAATTTTGTCATTATATTACGATTATAATTTTAGTCCTAGCTTGTCTTTCAAATATGAGAAAAATCATAGCTGCCAATTTAATTTGCAGATTGATAATTTCGATAAGTGGCGCATCAGTTCCCTAATTCGTGATGCAAAAGATGTCGGTCATGTATGTACCATCCAACCAAAATTTATTTTTATTTTGTATTTTTTTTTTCATTGTTAGATTAATACACTTATTTTTTGTTGTGTTGTAGTGTCTTTTTGACATATTGTACGATGCAGAGAGAATATTCCATCCTTTAATACGAAATGTTTGTCTTTACTTTGCCAATCAAATGTCCTCACATATCTCTGCAGGTAATATTATTTGAAATTGAATAAACTTGTATATCTCTTCCTTTCATGCAGACACACATTAGAGAGATTGTTTGGATATCCAAAAGAAATGGTAAGATCGAACGCCGTAAAAATACACAGGTAACGAAAATTAGTTTCTGGAAAAGTAATATCATTGTAATATTTTTTTTCGACAGTTATTTTCTAAACTAGTTTATGATTATTCCTAGAATTGCATACATGTTCCTTATCCATTTTATCACGATGCTCTCATAGAACATCGAGAACGAGCGAATCTCTCTGGAGGTGCTTTCTCTATTAACGATGTATGGATGGCTTCTCATATCGATAGTTTGTTTAACTATGTCTCTGAATATTTCATCGCAGGCTCTTCAAAATGCATTCCCTACAGCGCAGCTGCATCAGGACTTTGACAGCCACTTGGCTTCCTCTTCTCTTTTTAACATAAGTTCTTTTGATAAGCCCAAGCTAAAATAAATAATATTTATATTTTTTTATATAAGTTCATCTAGAGAATTATAATATATATATCCACTATCTAGAAATATAGATCATGTACTTGATAATTGTGTGAGTTTAATGTTAGGATTTAATGTGATTCATGTATGCATGAACCATTTAGCTTATAAATATAACTCATTTTATTTTGTAAGAGACAAGAAGAAAGAAATATATTAAGCAAAATTAAGTAAAGGAAAACTGTTCTTCTTCCATTAAAATTGTGAGTTTGTGAGGGTAAATCCTCAAATTGGCATCAAAGCCGATGACAAATCCCGGGAGAATGTCGTTTGGGGGTATGTCATTGTCACGATTGACGAGAGCTAACTACGACAACTGGAGCATCCAGATGCGAGCATTACTCGGGGCCCAAGATGCATGGGACGTAGTCGAGAACGGCTACATCGAACTAGAGAATACCGACGATATGACAGTAAGTGAAATCAAGGCGTTGAAACAAAAGCGAATGAAGGACAAGACAACGCTATACATGTTGTTCCAAGCAGTTGACGAGTCAGATTTTGAAAAGATAGCAAGCGCGGTAACGGGCAAGGAAGCATAGGATACATTGCAAAAAGTTTTCAAGGGAACCAACCGAGTAAAGCAAGTAAGACTCCAAACTCTACGCGGCGAGTTGGAGTGTATGAAGATGAAGAAGTCAGAAGATGTATCCGACTACATCACACGTGTGCAAACCGTGGTAAATCAGCTCAAGTGTAATGGTAAAAATCTAAAGGACTCGAGGGTCATGGAAAAAATTATGCGGTCGCTAACCGACAATTTCGAGAATGTCGTGTGCGCCATCGAAGAATCAAAGGACCTAGAGGAGCTAACTATCGACGATCTCACTGGGTCGCTAGAGGCACACGAGCAACGCAAGAAGAAGAAGAACGAGTCACTTGAGAAAGCGCTACAAGCCAAGATGTCTATCAAAGATGAAAATGCACTCTACACTCAAAACTTTCGTGGTAGAGGACGCGGCCGTGGAGGTTGCAGCAATGGTCGCGGTGGTGGAGGCCGCGGTCGAGGTGGATACTATGAGGAGAAGGGGCAGTCAAGCTAACAAAATTGGCGAGGTAGAGGACCTGGTCATGGGAGAGGCGGCCGGTCAAATCACTATAATGTTGAGTGCTATATGTGTGGCAAATACGGTCACTATGCGAAGGACTGCAACTCTGACAAGTGTTACAATTGCGGCAAGGTCGGGCATTACGCAAAAGATTGCTATGCCTGATGGTGTTATGCCCAAGGCCAAAGTGTTTGTGACCTAGATGATGGATTGTAATAACAAACATAATATTTATTCTAAGATATTTCATATAATATGTGTGTATAGGTTATTTTAATATAATTAAAATAGACCATGAATATACAATTCAGATTTATGTCATCAAAGTGCGTGACTTTGATAGTAAAACTATAAAGTGTTATGAATGTTATTCTAAATTGTCCCTGGTCATTTATAGGATATTTGTGGAGACAAATATACTTGCAGATACATATAAATATATATTTATATACAAGCTATAAATGTACACCAGTATATTAGTTGACTGATGATTATGTTTTACCGATCATGCATAAATAGTTATCAAGTCATTAACATAGGTATATGTTAGAGACCATATCTTTGGATCGACCCACCATAAGAATGCTACATGTTTTACGTCATTAGCAATTCTTGTAACATAAAGTATTTATAGTCCTTTGACCTGAGATTGTCTCGGTTCCCAACATGAGTAATTTTATACTTTAATATAATCTAACACTACCTTTAACCGGGTGGTCATAACGGTTATGATTAGGTATACAATGAATCATGTAGAGGGATGAGTGCAATCAAGACGAGATTTGTTCCTCTCATAAATGAGAGAGATATCTTGAGGCCTCTTGATGAATTGAACTGAAGAAATGTACGACCATACTCAAATGAATTAATAAGAGTTATTAATGTCATTTGTTCTTGTTCAGTTTAATTTGGGATCAAGAAATATTAATCGATTTATATAAGGATGACATATTACATGCCTTATGATCGATATAGATATCGCGTGACAAAGGGACTAAATACGTGATTGTTGATTAGGTAAATCGGATCACCGATATTCACTTAAATTGGGTAGTCATGATGGCTTGCTAGAGTCCGCTCATGATTTATAGATTGTCAAGTCTATTGCCAACATTAAGTGAACCTACAGGGTCACACACAAAGAACAAACTGAAACGGGCGCAGAAAATCCTAGCGACTTATATGATGAGTTGCATAAGAATGTCACAAAATATATTGTCATCTTATGTGATAAGATGTGTATATATATATATGTATATAAAGACTATGAGCACAAGAGATCATGTAATCTAGAAGAGTCTAGATGATGACATATGGATAATGATGAGTGATATCATACACATCTTTTAGTGTGAAGAGACATGACTCTTCACCTCTATATAAGGACATAGAGGGCTCCAAATTCATAAGACAAAACACATCATTCTCTCTCTCATTATTTTCATTCTCTTTTGTGAGACAAAAGAGAGAAAATATCTTTCTAATTTGTATGCAAAATTATGAATGGTGCTTTCCTTTTGTATGACAAAAATGAAAGCGTGATTATATGGAGGAATTATATACATCTTTTTGAGATAAAATAGGAGAAAGGTTTTCTTTCAGGGGAACAAGCTACTAACATAACACATCATTTTCTCTCTCATTATTTCTCATTCTCTTTTGTGAGACAAAAGAGAGAAAATATACTTTCTAATTTGTATGACAAAATTATGAAAGGGTGTTTTCCTTTTTGTATGATAAAAATGAAAGAGTACGATTATATGAGAGGAATTATATACATCTTTTGTGAGATAAAATAAGAAGAGTTTTCTTATGCAAGAGGAGAACAAGCTACTAGCATATATATTGTTCTTCTTCCCGTTTTAAGAAGTTTGTTCATGTGGACACCGGTAGAGGCGTTCGTACTTTCGGCGCTTGTGATCTATTCGGCCTAAGAAGATGAGAACGGTTTGTTGAGAGTTTTGGTGGAGACCGATTGTGTGTGCGGTAGATGACTTCGGCACGATCCGACCTAGACGGCCTAGACGGACGTAAAATCGGTTAGGACGGTAACCGGTTTAGAGGCGCATGGACAATATGCATGGTTTGAGCGTCACAGATTAAGCGTAATCCGAAAGATATTATTAAGATTTATTTCTTTGATTTAACCGATACGCACGGATCCTCGGATTGGTTTTGGACGAAATTTTTATTTTTCCGCTGTGTTATGCACGTCTGAAACCCAACGGTGATATCAGAGCGACGTGCGTGTTTCGGTTAAATTGAGTCGGTATATATGGGATATATACTATTTAGATACCATTTATAATTTTGATTTATAATTATAAGACTTGCATATAGAGTATTCAAGTGTTGAATATTCTTAATAGAAAAGATGCGATTAATGGATATGATCCAAGAGTTGCATCCAAAGAATGCGACCAAAGGATGTGATCCAAAAGTTATGTTCAAGAGATGCGATCAAAAGATGCGATGAATAGATGTGATCCAGAAGTTGTGTCCAAAAGTTGCCGCCAAGGGATACGATCCAAAGGTTGCGTCCAAGTGTTGCATCCAATAGTTGCGACCAAAAAATATGATCCAAAGGTTGCGACCAAAGGGTGCGACTAAAAGGTGTGACCAACGGATGTGATCCAAATGTCACGTCCATAAGGTTGCGACGAATGAGTGCGACCAAAGAGTGCGACTAAAGGGTGTGACCAACGGATGCGATCCAAATGTCACGTCCATAAGGTTGTGACGAATGGGTGCGGCCAAAAGGTGCGACTAACGGGTGTGAACAAGGGATGCGATTCAAATGTCACATCCAAAAGACGCGACGAAAGGTTGCGACCAACGGATGTGACCAAAGGGTGCGACCAAAAGGTGCGACTAACGGGTGTGACCAAGGGATGCGATTCAAATGTCACATTCAAAAGACGCGACGAAAGGTTGCGACCAACGGATACGACCAAAGGGTGCGACCAAAGGGTGCGACCAAAAGGTGCGACTAACGGGTGTGACCAAGGGATGCGATTCAAATGTTACATCCAAAAGACGCGACGAAAGGTTGCGACCAAAGGGTGCGACCAAAGGATATGATCCAAATGTCACATCCATAAGGTTGCGACGAATGGGTGCAACCAAAATGTGCGACTAACGGGTGTGGCCAAGGGATGCAATTCAAATGTCACATCCAAAAGACTCGACGAAAGGTTGCGACCAAAGGGTGCGACTAAAGGGTGTGACCAACGGATGCGATCCAAATGTCACGTCCATAAGGTTGCGATGAATGGGTGCGACCAAAAGGTGCGACTAAAGGGTGTGACCAACGGATGCGATCCAAATGTCACGTCCATAAGGTGGCGACGAATGGGTGCGACCAAAGGGTGCGACTAAAGGGTGTGACCAATGGATATGATCCAAATATCACGTCCAATAGGTTGTGACTAACGGTTGCGACCAAGAGGTGCGACCAATGGGTGTAATCGACATGTGCAACTAAGAGGTATGACCGAAAAGGTGCAATCGCAAGAGTTGCGACCTCTTGAATAGTTGTGTCTTCATGAAAGGGTGCATACCATCAATTGCCTTTTTGAAATGGTGCATGTGATGCATTATTTCATGAAAAGTTGCATGTGATGTATTGAATTCATGAAAAGATGCCTATAATGTATTAATGTGTAGAAAAATGTGTGTTGACAAAGTTGAATAGGTGTTGACCGTGTTGATCATGTTGACAATTGACTGTTGACCCACTGTGTTGACTGTGGACTATGTTGATTGTTGACTATATTGACTGTTAATTGTTGACAGTTGACTACGCTAATTTACCTCTTGATTGTTGACCATTAAATTGGTCAAAAGTTGATCATGACCTGGTCAAAATATTGACCATTAACTGTTGACCTTGTCAAATGTTGATCGTTAACCGAGTCAAATATTGACCAAATCAAATATTGGTTTTTGACTTGTCAAATGTTGACAATGATGACCGTGCCCCAAATTCGCATTCATAAGCCTTATATATATATATTTTTTATAAATGGGTAAATAATCGAAACATAATATGATTATGTTTATATTTGATATATTTGTTGATATGTGTTGATATAATGAGAGAGTTCATTAGGCATAACACATATATCATTGAGATGAAGGAGTTCATCGTCCATCACGAATACATCATTAAGATGATAAGTTTATTTTAAACCACACATCATGGCAATGAAAGAGTTCATCGATTTCTATACATGGAGATAAGATTTCCAAATACAATATAAGAAAAATTTCATGGAGATGAAACATATATTAGGAAATCTTTATGTTAGTTCATAAAGATCAAGGCCATGATATATCATTGTTATTATCTTTATTCTATTAGTACATGTGATGTTCTTTGAATATTGCATAATAACATATAATATTAAATAAAATCCCTCAAAACAATGTTAAGTCATGAAGTGCCTTCCATAAGTCTAAATCTCTCGATACTCTGATCGACCCTGCATAGGTCATGCCAAAGCTGGGTATGTAGGGACAATCCTAGGAGGAGAGAATTCGGGAAATGGGAGCCAACGTAGGTCATGCCAAAGCTGAGTGTGTTGGGTACTATTTTGCTGATGACTAGACATGGTTTGATTTAACTGGGCTATCAAGTCGGACTTGGGCTCGGGGCATACGATACGATATATAAGTCGGGCATATGATGCTTATCCTATGTTGTTCAAGAGTTGTATGAGATACAATTGGAATTATTCCTACCTAAATAAGTGAAGTTCTGGGCGATAAGCCAAAGCTCACTTAGGACTTAATTGAAATATGGATCTTGTCTCACTATGAAACTTCATGGATTGAAAGTTTCCGAATCAATGCGATTGAGGGTTATTTATTTGATTAAAAAAATAGTGGGAGCCATTATATGAAATATTTAAAGATTAATAGTCTTTGCATATTATTCAAATCGAATAGTATATCTATTTATGTCTCACAATAGGTTATTGAGAAGGACAAATAACATAAGATGCTAATAATCATTAACATGAACATGGACAAGTGTTGTCAATAATGTTCTCGTGCTTAAAAGGAACGTAAAAAATACTCCCAAAGATAAGGGCAAGATGTTGCCAAGGCTTCGGCCTTAGGTAAGAAATTAGTATCTTTTGCAGTGAATTGGTTCATTGAAAGAAACCATAATTACTCAAGAAGATATGAAAAAGGGAATGAAATGATAGTGTGACTACCACTTCAACTATTTTTGTTATAGAAATTAACTTGTCTATTTCACATCATGTGTATTAGATACACGATGTGAATCACACATTTGTGAAAATGTGCTGACAAAGTTGTAGACTATTGAGTAAATATGATGTTAACATATGAGTGACAAATGTAGCAAAAGTTGTTGTATTTTTTCAAGAAACTCACTTATTTACATTGTCTTTTTGGACTTATCGACGACATAAATAATTGTTATTTAATGTCGACAATAAATTTTGTATTATCTATAGTTCGAGTTTATCTATGAATGGTTATTAATTTATTATTGAGAATAATAATTTCACCGTTCACAAATGTCAATTTTCTTTGGAAATGTTCCAATAGAAAAATTACCTTATGTGTTATATCGAACAAGATAATTATAAGTCTATCTATAACATTAATATTAAGAATTTAAATCTAGCATTGTTGCTTGGTCTACTTAAATAAGATGAACATTTATTAAATCCATTAAGATGGATTTTCAAATTCATTTGATTTTGAATCATTTGAAACATATGTAACTTATTTATTAGACGAGATGACATATACGTCTTTCACAAAGTAAGGTGAAAGCAAGTTACTTATTGGCTCTCATACATAGTGATGTATGTTCAACAATGAGTGAAGATGCTAGAGAAAACTACTTCATCGCTTTATTGAAACAATAAATTTGAATATTTTGAAAAGTTCAAAAGTTACAAATAATGAAGTAGAGAATAAAACTTGGCTTCGAAAAATCAAATTTCTTTGATAAGATCGAGGAGTCTAGAACCAAGTGTTTGATCATCATGATAACTATATCGAACTTTATTAGATATAGTTCGATTATGATGAGCCAAATATATCTTCTATTTCTTTCGGGGTTACGCTCTTATTGCGTTCATACTGAATATAATTCCATCTAAAGCAGTTGTAAAAGACTCCATATGCGATATGGACTGGTAGGTGTATCAGATTATCTTTTATCAAGATTTGAGGATATGATACTTAATTGAAGCATCATGCATCTAATCGGATTAGTGCTTATTGTGGAATATCCTAAGAAAAGTAAAGGATATTACTTCTATAATTAATATGATAACAAAGTGTTTGTTACTCGAAAATTATATCTCTTTGGAAGAAGTGTTTCCAAAAGAATTAGTGGGAGTAAATTTGAAAAGTTCAAATTCCACATACTGACAGTAATGCTCGGATGAAAATTAATTCAGATTTCAACTAGTGATTGAGTCTGCAATTAATCAACTGGACTCTCAAGATGTTGAAGAGTCTGAGTATATAACATAAGTGTATTCATGTAGATCTATTAGAATTTATCGCAGGCCCGAAAAATATAGATTTTTCGTGTCTAATGATAAAAATTTCATACTCATAGATGATGAGTCCAAATTCTACTAATAGACTATGATGAGTCAAGGCTCTAATGGTTAGAGACTTTGAAAGTTGAGATGTAATCCATGTCAGACAATTAAGTTTTGAATTTGATTGATCCATCAGATGGAAATACGGTTTTAAAAGAAAGACCGACATGGATAATGTGCAAACATATAATGCATGATTTGTGGTTAAGTTTAGCTCATAGTATAGACTATGATAATATTTTACTAATCATATAATGTGCAAACATATAATGCATGATTTGTGGTTAAGTTAAGCTCATAGTATAGACTATGATAATATTTTTCCAACTCATCATGCTTATGTATTTCAGAATTTTCTTGGACATATGTTCATAGTATGACTATAATATATGCCAAGTGGATGTCAAGACAATGTTTCTTAATAGAAACATATGAAAGTATGTATATGATACAACTTGAGAGTTTTGTCTATCCTAAATTTTTTGAAAAGAGTTTGCAAGTTGCATAAATTCATTTATGAATTAAAGCAAATATCTCTAGGTGAATATTTATTATTTGATGAAATAACCAAACAGTTTGGTTTTATCAAAAATTAAAGATAAATCTTATGTTGACAAGAAATTCAGTGGGAGCATATTTACATATGATGTGAATTAAGTGTAACAAGCACACATAAGTTTAATCTTAGTGAAAGTCACTAAATAATAATCAAGAGTATGATTATATACTTGAGAAGGATAAAGTATTATTCTTAGATTATGGTGGACATAAAAATTATGCAAAGTATTTGCATATGACAATGTTTGATAATCCATTTAAGAACCCAATCCCTTAAATGATGGTGATCATGTTAGGTCAACTGGTATGTGATACCACATAGATCAATGTGTATGAGATACTTGTTTGATTTGGCCTAGTGCAAGTGGGAGATTGATGGTGTTATGCCCTAGGCCAAAATGTTTGTGACCTAGATGATGGATTGTAATAACAAACATAATATTTATTCTAAGATATTTCATATAATATGTGTGTATAAGTTATTTTAATATAATTAAATAGACCATGAATATGCAATTCAGCTTTATGTCATCAAAGTGCGTGACTTTGATAGTAAAACTATAAAGTGTTATGAATGCTATTCTAAATTGTCCCTGGTCATTTATAGGATATTTGTGGAGACAAATATACTTGCAGATACATATAAATATATATTTATATACAAGCTATAAATGTACACCAGTATATTAGTTGATCGATGATTATATTTTAATTGATCATGGATAAATAGTTATCAAGTCATTAACATAGGTATATGTTAGAGACCATATCTTTGGATCGACCCGCCATAAGAATGCTACATGTTTTACGTCATTAGCAATTCTTGTAACATAAAGTATTTATAGTCCTTTGACATGATATTGTCTCGGTTCCCAACATGAGTAATTTTATACTTTAATATAATCTAACACTACCTTTAACCGGGTGGTCATAACGGTTATGATTAGGTATACAATGAATCATGTAGAGGGATGAGTGCAATCAAGACGAGATTTGTTCCTCTCATAAATGAGAGAGATATCTTGAGGCCTCTTGACGAATTGAACTGAGCGATACTCAAATGAATTAATAAGAGTTATTAATGTCATTTGTTCTTGTTCAGTTTAATTTGGGATCAAGAAATATTAATCGATTTATATAAGGATGACATATTACATGCCTTATGATCGATATAGATATCGCGTGACAAAGGGACTAAATACGTGATTGTTGATTAGGTAAATCGGATCACCGATATTCACTTAAATTGGGTAGTCATGATGGCTTGCTAGAGTCCGCTCATGATTTATAGACTGTCAAGTCTATTGCCAACATTAAGTGAACCTACAGGGTCACACACAAAGAACAAACTGAAACGGGCGCAGAAAATCCTAGCGACTTATATGATGATTTGCATAAGAATGTCACAAAATATATTGTCATCTTATGTGATAAGATTGTTCTCCTTTTGGCAGAAAGCTTTTGCTAAGTTTCAAACTTGTTTTTCGATATAGACTCGAGGATCTGGATAAGGTCAGGATTTAAATTTATCTTCCCCTTTTAGTATCATATTGCACAGGACAAGTCTTTTTATTATTTTCTCAACTGTTGCTGTAATATAAGCCTCAATGTACTTTTTTCCATATCAATGCTACTTATGTATCACCAACCTTAATTTAAGTGCAATATACCATGTGTATTCAGGGTGATAAATTGATATATGGTTATTGTATTTGATGAAGTTTAAAAGAAATAAATGTATTGCCATTTTACATCCCTTTCATTAGTTGCTCTTTTATTTTTACTAGTGCATTAGAAATAGAATACTGAGTTTTTATCCATAGACAGGAAATATAAAGTTAGGATTTTATTACCCAGTGTTATATATCTTTTAGCAGATCTTGGGCCTAGGTAGGGTTAAAACTGGCCCGATTTTTTTTTTCCCCCTTTCTAAATGCAGGAAAGAAAACTATGTAAATATTTCGTAAAGGATGCGTTCCTGACTAATGTGCACTTACCAAAACCAAACATTTGAATTTTATACTCTATAATCTAAATTATCATTCTTTATGTCTCCTGAGAAGACCAAAAAATTGTTACCATCGGATTGTAGGGTATTCATATTATTAAAAAAAAAAGGTTTTTTTTGGTTGTTGCAATGAATGGGCAAGTTGGGTTGGTCATTAGAGAAAATAAACATCCCATAAACCTATATACCTATTAATTATTATAAACGAGGCAATCTCGATTCAATTTTTTTTTCCCCCAAAACCAATAACAATTAACACGATTTTGGGTCTCAATCAAAATCCAACAAGACTGATTCATACAAACCTAGTTAAAATGGACTTGTTTCATAAAATTAGTATACGATCCATAATTCAACGTCAATCCTAGGCGGCGCTTTCTCAAAGAAAAAGTCCGATCTAGGGGAGGTGAGTCCTTTGATACTTATAATTACAACACTTACAAAATTTTATGAAATATTTATTTTCGGCTTGTACCTGAAGGTGTAGATCCAAGACTCCAGACCTCTTTTACAGGTAAATTTTTTTTCATAAAATATTATTTAAAATTATTTATAACTTTCTTAATATTACAGCTTGAGAGTTAGGAGAAGAAAGGCCGAAAATAATATTATTTTTCAGTAATGCATGAAAAATACATTTTTTTTAATACATGCATATATTTTATCATATTTTCAATATTACGGCTCGAGATATAGGATAAGAAAATCAGAAAACAATATTATCCATACATTTCATCAACTTCTAATATTACAGCTCGAGATATCAGAGAAAAAGAAAATCAGAAAACAATATTACTTAAGATCCATACATTTTTTACCATCTTTGTAATATTAGAGCTTGAGGTGCAAGAGGAAAAGAAAATCAGAAAAGATTTGTTGGTCCACCGTGGACCACGTCCATCCAGACATAACGGAGTCCAACTCGCTGGACGAAACCCTGGCTGATTATATGGACTAGGATTTGTTATTAAACAACGCTCGCTCTTCACATGGGCCTGTCGCAAACTCACACACTCTCGCCCGCAAATACAAATGGAAATTAATTACTCACTTCTCCAGGGATTATTTTGTAAATTTTGGTGATTTGACCCTTGGGAATGTCGGTATTGGGAAACTCAGTAAATTTAGACTTTTTTTTTAATTCAACAATTTTAAAAAATAATTCAACAAATACCATCCTTTTGAAGAATTAATAATCTACCATTTCCGCCATTGACAGTGGCGGAACAGAATCTGATAGTGGCGGAACATGCTATATTTTTTAATTTTTCTTAAAAAATCTTAATTAGGCTAAAAAACATTGTTCCCCCACCGGTAGTGGCGGAACATATTAAAATTTTAATTTTCCGTTACCATTAAACGGATTATGCAAAAAAAAAAAAATACTGCAAACGGATTAAAAATACTGTTTACCGAGAGTGGCGAAACAGTGAACAATATATTTTTTTTTGATAAATTTTCAGTCTTTTTAGGGGCAAAAAAATATATAACAGGTTGTTCCGCCAAGCTTATTGCCGGAACAAGAATTTTTTTTATTTTTTGACTAATTTTTTTTTCTAAATTTGCAGTTAACGTAATAGATTAAAAAAACTTAATCTGTTCCGTTAAACAGCTGTTCCGATAAGGGTTCTTGGTTTTTGAATATTAATGGCCCAAACTGATCATACTCGTGCCGAAGTGTGATTCATTATAATATTAATGGCCCAGCCTAATTCTTGGTTTTTGAATTGAAATATATTCAAAAGACTCGAGCTTTCATGAAATCTCTCGACCCAATATGGAAGGAAGGTTTATTTCTTGGCAGATGCTTAGTGGTAGTGGCAGTGGCAGTGGCCGTAATTTCAGTCACCGATATTTTAGTTCGGTACACTCAATAAAAGTAGAGACGGAGCTTGACAATATTATTTGGGAGGGGGGGGCAAAAAAGAATTTTTCATATTGATTAACACTTAGTAAAAATTATGGAAAATTAAATACATAAAAATACATATATTTTTAAATTTTTTTTAGTAAAATACAACTACTGATATACACTGAGCTTTCAAAATCTGGGCCGATGGCCCTTCCCTATTAAACATTAAACTCCGTCCCTGATTAAAAGCTCTCGCCCTCCGTTGCTCAATTCTGAGCGAATATTTACAAAGAGTCAAATTTTCTTGACGAAGTGAAAAGCGTCTCTCCTTTAGAAATGACTTCACAATCGGGCCTCGCGAGGAAGAAGTATCTTGCGGCGAGGTGGAGACGCCCTTTAACGAGTCTAAGGAGGGGTAAATCGCTTTTGTCTCTCAGCCCTGCGTTTTGGTCTCACAAAAGACTTTTCTTGGCTAGGTTTGCCGTGGGTTTCTGAAACCGGTACGAAAAGGAATTCAACAGAAGAAGGAATAGACCACCGTACCAAATGCAGGAGAATTGCGAGAGAAAAAACTAACGAGACTTGGCCCAAAAAGAGGGATCAATTAGCAAATGAAGCGGCTGAAGATGGGAATGCTTTGCCCAAAAGACGTATCCTACGAATATCGGTACAAGAAACTAATTCAGTACAATAATCCCCAAAAGCGCAGAATTTCGAAAATTATCAAGAAATGCACACCAAAGAAGCCAAGATTGAGTACGAAAATTATCAAGGAATGCCAAATATCAATCATTAATCTAGTAAATAAACAAGAGATGTAAAAGCTACATAATCGCCACTAATTAATAGCTGAATGTGCGAAATGAAATTCTTCTTTTTTTTTCTTTATGGCAGGCGGAGCTCCGACTGAATTTTCCGAAAAGAAGAGGGAACAGTTTATTATCTGTTCTTGGATCTGAACTTAGCGGTGTTTTAGCCTTTTAGGCGAAGCCCTTGATTTGGCCGCCCGATGCAGAGGTGATGTAGTGAGTTTTCCGCCTTTTCTTTTTATTATATTATTTATTATATGCTATATATGTTTTACTACTAGTGTATACTGCTCATTATTTTCTCCATATTGGTTATTATTTTCCTCTTTTCGTCGCTGTACATTGCTTATGACTTCTATATACCGATGATCGTCACACAAAAAAGACAACTTATTTCATGCAGATTAAAGTAGAGAAGCCGGTTTTAGAGCAATCATTGAGCAAGCTCCAAGGGGAGTACGTTTCACCCGGAACAAGAGAGGGAAGTCAAAGAGAGGAAGGAGGAGACAGGCTAATGAGATGGCCATGGCCGGCCTCGGCAGCGTGGCGCATGCGGCTCGAGGTCCCCTTCGCTGAGCTGGCCGAGATGCTGCCTTTGCTGAGGCTGCTGTCGCGGACTACTGATCCTGCTGTCAGGTCCAGATCCAAGGTGGGGGATATTTAGTTCTGTTAACAAATTTGGTTCCAAGCTAGGCCCAAATCATCGAGTTGAATAACTTGGATTTCGTGCGGAGTCTGTGCCAGTCAGGGGTCACATGGAAGGAGATTAGATTGTTGTATGGGACAGTTGGGGGAGTGGATTTGGGCAGGGCGGAGGTTCTAGCGTCAGTTACACCGTTGAGCTGGTTTGTGTTTACTGTTTTGCGCCAATTTTGAGCCAGTTGTGCAAAGCGGCATGTTCATATTCAAGTGAGGAATATTCTTTTTTTTTTGTTTTTTGAAGGATAAATGTACCATTGGTCCCTGTACTTTAATTGCCCAACGGGATTCCCACCTGGAAGGCTTCATCTGTCCGTTGATCCTCAATTTCGGGTCGACGGGATGGCCCACCCGGAAGATGTTCTCTCTCCTACTGAGGTCGGGAAAGAAAAGATATCTCCCCCCCCCCCCTCTTAAAACTCAAATTTATCAATTTAATCCCCTGAAAAGTGCAAATTTCGTATTTCGAATCTTTCTATGGGGTAGTTCGATAATTTTGAGTTTCTGAAAAGATACTTCTTCTGCTAAACCATTTCATCAACATATTATCATCTTTGAAATACTTTTTTCTCTCTACAATTTCTATAAACTTTCGTGTTAATTTTCTATTTTTTCATTGTGAGAAAATTTCCACTTCGGATTCACGAGAGCGAGACCAAGCAAATGGGGTTCTGACCACTGTTATGCAAGGCATGGACCAACCCAATTAGAACACGGATTCCCAATCGCTTTAGATTTCACCCAAATGAATTTTGAAAATGAAATGGAGAGTTAATTGCATAGGTTAACTGACTCTTAATACCATAATGTGTTCTTCTGAAATTAAGTGAAACTATTTTTTGTTAGGGAAATTCGAAATCACGACGGGTCCTGTAGCGACCATGTAGCTACCATTTTATTTATATGTTGTTTCTTCTGCATTTCTATATGTTTTTTTTTGTTTTCTATATACTTTTTTCGTTTTTCACGTATATACTGTTTCACGGACTCTAAAAAATGGATTTTTATATACTGTTTGTGTTTTCTATATACTGTTTTCGTTTTTTCACGTATATACTGTTTTTTTAAAAAAAATGGATTTTTATATACTGTTTGTCTTCAGTTTATATAGTTTTTATTATTTTTATATACTGTCGCTACGGGGTAGCTACAAGACCCCGTCGCACAGTATCAGGTCCCTTTTTGTTATTGATAATTAATTTTGATTTTTGCTGTTATTGTATGAGGCATAGAAAGAGGAACAAATCCCAAAAAAAGATAAGAGTTGATCAAATCAATTAAAACACTAATTGTGATAAATATTTTGATATTTCCAGAGAGGTGAAAATGAAATTTTGGTGAGCAATTGTGCAATTTTTGTGGCATGATTCATGGGCCTCTTCACTATGGTACTTGCTACTTACTAAGAAGTGTCATTTCCTTAATACACAAATATAGTTAATTGTAAATGTTTTATTGCTCTGATTATAAAACAAACTAATTCATCTTGTTCACATCAATGAAAAGATTATTTTCCTTATTTATGAATTAATAATGTCAAACAAAATGATACATCAAACTATATGTTGCTCACTTCATTTTTGCTCAAATCACTATCCCATTTCCTAGTTGAAATCTTTGTTATTTCCTTCACTTCCATCGTACACATTTATAATTAATTTCTTGGTAATTTTTGAACATAGGCACCAGCAAGTTAGTTTTTGAGTAAGAGTGATGGTACTGGAGAAGGCATCAGACATGAGACATAGGTTTTTTTTTTTTTTGAAGCTTCGGAAGGCCCGCCTACCGAGATACCATTAAAAAAATAAAACTAAAAATAAAGTCATTACAAATTTGGGAAGCGTACAAGAAAAAAAAAATCCCTACAGATGGAGGGAAAACATATTACAACCAAGATTTACATAATTGCTATAAATATCCTAATATAAACCAAGGTTGAGGGCGGCCGGCATGTTGGGCATCAAGCATATGAAGTCCAGAGTGCCGAATCTTGAAGCACTTTGTGCATCACCATGCGAGGGGTCGTCATCGTCCCCTGGAAGATTTTGGCGTTGCGCGCCTTCCAAATGGTCCAGCACGTTGCGAGCCATTTGGTGCCCCATTTTTTGGACTCTTCCTTATTTAGGCCTGTTTTGGTATGTGTCCACAGGTCTATAGGCGTTTGAGATATAGAGAGAGAGACGTGTAACACTTCCCATATGAGACATAGGTTTGAAGAATGAGGCTTTTAAGTTTGTTATAGTTTCAATGATGTTTTTAATAGAAGATTTTGCCTATGTAATGTCCGATTACTTTGACTATATAGAACTAATGATACTAGATTTTATTTGTTACAAATAATTTCAATCTGATAATACTTGTATGAGATATAAATTTTCTCATTTTGTAATAATAATAGTATGAGTAAAAGCTCATTTTATAAAAATAAATAATTATATGATGCATAAAGAAGTAGAATTGCCCTAAAAAACAGAGTATAATTAAAACTGGATCTTCTAATACTACATCAATCCAAACAGTGGAAATGTAGATCCTGTAATTCCAGTTTCTTACTTCCAAACACCAAAAATTAATCTCCAACTACAGCAATTGTACATACAGAACTTTCATATTCTTCTTGTAGTTTCTAATACTGTTATCCAACAACCCCTTCAAAAGTTTGTGTGATTGCAGCTAACATGCCCGAAAAAACGTTTCTTGAATAGGAATTCTTTAGGTTTTTCAAGTTTCGAATGAAAAATTCTTGTTGTGCAAAAACTTGTTAAAAAACACAATCGACTGCGAATTTTTTGTCGGTACTCACATAGGATCAAGGATTTTCCTTCCACGAATACCACTGCAACTTGTACAGGACGAAAAACTTTCAATAAAGTTTGTGCATAAACAATTTCCAATTCGTTTGGCATTTGCAATGATGATAAATAAATCACAAGGACAAATTCTCGAACGTGTTGGTATCTACTTACCAGAGCCAGTGTTTTCACATGGCCAATTATGTGTAGCTTTATCAAGAGCAAAATTGCAAAAACAAGTCAAAATACTTTTATCTAACGACGATAAAAATAAATCTGAACAAACAACACGAAATGTAGTTTACAAAAAAATATTCGAAAATATTGCAAGTAGATGTAACTTTCTGCTAAAAAAAAATATTCTACTCATGCATGTAAGTACAACAATAGTATTTATCTGTGTTATGCGCAATACATCTAAAAAGAATTGCATTATATGAGAACTAATTGCATTATATGTAATTAAGATAACCAAATTTTTTTCTTAAGGTCATCTGAATATATCGGTTATCATATATCATAAATGTACTTCAATTACTTACATCACTTATCATTTGATACTCTTTTCTACTTATAGAATATGAAAGTTTACCTATCTCTAATCTTGTTTGTTATATAGTTGCAGATAGAGCCAATTGAGTATGTCGCACTTCTACAACTGACACCTACAAGCAAGGATTGGATCATAAGTAAAACTGCTTGAAAAAACATCGGTTCTGACTTCAAAAAAACAAACGGTCACATACCAACGCGTTATATTCATCGATGAACATGTATGCGTATTCTATTACTATTCAATATATCATAAATTATCATAATTTTTATTGCAGCTTAAAAAATTAATAAACCATGCACTCTTTCCGAACTTGGTTACAGGGAACAAAAATTCAATCAACAATATTTGACGGAGAAATTGAAGACATAGGATCGCGTGTGCTACCAGACCATGTGTACTATATATCAGAAAGCTCAATAACTGCAATTCCTCTGTATTTTCGAGTTGTTGACCATCCGTACCAACTAAAATTATCTAGACTGTCGACAATCAAAGAAATTACTGGCGAAACATTCGTCATAAAAGAAGAAGAAGAAAACATAACAGAAGCTAAATGTTACGACTTCATCCCATTAAGTAACATAAAAGTGCAACAGGATCCCATAGGTTCGTTCTCTGCGTTATAAACAAATAATCTAATTCACATATTTCTCTTCTCCACAAAGTAACTAATTAAAAAATACAGATATCATCGTTGTTGTGATTAAAGTTGAGAACTTAAGAATGCACCGTAAAAGGGATACGCCAGACATGTACAAGCTTCGGGATTTACTTTTGATCGACAAAAGGTATTACAATATTGTTTTACATATGACTAATCTCTTCTCTACCATATTTATTTTAACAAGTTTAATGACCAACTTTATTTTCTCAAGTATGAAAGCTACAACACTTATACTTTGGGGAGACTTCGCAACAAACGAAGGTGAAAAGCTACAGCATAACATCCCATCAAAATTGTGTGTGATTGCAGATTTCTCAGTTATAGCAAAATCTTATGCAAGTACATGTTCTTCCGCTTTGATCATTCGTATACTTCATCACACAATATAATAAACATAAATATGAATTAGCTTCTTCAAAATATTTGCAGGCGTCACATCACTCTCAATCATAAGTGCTACAAAATTGCAAAGAGACCCTGAATTCGAATCAGCACAGCAACTGCAAACATGGTAAACTATTTCATTTGAACTAACCAAATTCTTCAGACATCTTTATATTAACCAAATAATTATAGTAACCAAAAAATTGTTACATACAGGGCTTCAAAAAACAAAAACAAAATATTAACGTACACATCTCATGGAGAATCATCGTCCTCCTCTCAGCAATTCAAAAAGTCAACAATTGAATTTCTTACGACATCACAAGAGCCTATACAAAAGCCAACAGAGGTAACTTCATACAATCTAATTTATGAAAAAAAAAATGGTTAAAAAATTCTCTTTTACAGATTTACCAAGTCACAGCGAAGATAAAGAAGATAAATGTAAATTGGTACATGTCATGTAACATGTGCAATGTGAAAACACAGAATGCATACAACTCATCATTCCGTTGCACTTCGTGTCGATACGACGCTGCTACTGCAATACCAAGGTTTCATCAATTATTACTTCCCAATAACTTTTCTGCTAAATTTAGAAATTTCTAAACCATATAATATTTTGGTAAAAGATATCTTGTCAAATCAACAATAGAAGATTCTACAGATAATGCACATATAACAATATTTGGTGACGCAGCTAATGATATGACTGACACAACAGCTGAACAAGTTATGAACGACAATAAACAGGTCCATTAAACTACATTAAATAAATTTAATCAATTACCTGTCACATACGCCATTATTAAGATTACCTGAAAAAGCTTGTTACACATGTCATACTACACTCCACAAATTTTGCATATATATATATATATTATCAGAACACAAATATATAAAAAAAAAGCAACAATTTACACTAATCAACAGGTAAGCACTTCTATTACAAGTGAAATACATTTATTATTACAACATGTCGAATGCCAACTATGGTTACCATCTCTAACTTCACAAACGTGCCTTTAACATGCAGATTGATAATGAAGAACTTCTAAAATCACTGGAAACAAAAGATTTCATCTTCTATTTAAAATGCACGGAAAAAGTATGGCAATCACAACTTTGAAATCAATGCTATATTTGTCAAAAAAAATTGAAATGATATCGCACCATAGTAATATATAATTATATGACACTAGCTTTGATGTATGCTACTATAAAGTATATTAGGCAAAAAAAAACTCATCTGGCCTACCAGTTTTGATGTCTGTCACTGACTTACTACGGAATAGGTGTTGAGTCTCTAAATCTTCTAGATTTGTAAATATTCTAGCATGAGCTTGCAACTCTTATGTACATAGGTTTTGATATATATGTTATGTTTTGGAAATAACGTAAATTAACATGTTTATTATTCCTTTCTTTTGACTTGTGTTTACGAATATGTTGACAGTAAATTTAGTACTTGTGTAATACATGTCAATTATATTGTATACTTGTTAATTTCGTTTTGAAGGATTGAGCATACAAATTCTTAATACATGCAATAATATAACATACAAAACAAAAAATTATCATAATTATCATAATATTTTAACTTTCTGTAGATATGGTAATTTCACCTTTTTTATGGGTGTGCATGAAATTATCCATATTGCGAATGATTTCTCTTTCATGAGCTTTGTGTGACAGCTTAATAATTGTTGTGCTTACTTAACTTACTAATCATGTCATTTCTTTAATGATATTAAACTTAGAATAAATTGATATTTGCATTTCTTAACACACTCACGTGCTTACTCACGTGCAAAGAACGAACAAAACCTAGTTTCTCATAAAGAACAAACTTCACCAACTGTCACTTTCTGAACGACCCTCCTTTTCTCTTTATTTACACTTTCGCCATCCTTACTCATTTCTTTCCTCTTTTTTAATTCCTTATTTGGACTTTTTATTTCTTGTGGTATACTTGAACTTAGGTTTTGTTGGGTAAGTTGAGATTTATTTGATACTACATTTGAATTATTTGTTTGTTTTGGTGGATTTGAAATTAGGGTTTGTTGAGTAGATATGGGTTAGGGTTTGTAGAGCTAGAAGAGGAGAATAAATTTGTGTTTGAATCTGCAACAAGATCTCTCCAAGCGGATTTTTGAAACCAAGTATTGTTTGAATCCGGTTTTTGAATTTTTATTTCACTTTCTGTCTTAATTGGACCATGTATCATCAGATTATACTCGGCGGACACCGAATCCAAATAAGATTCCCAGTCAGACGACGACTATAGCTGTATAGATTCGGGAGATGACGACAACGATGAGACATCACCCACGTATTAACCCATTTATTATACAAGATTTTATCATATACAAATTTTTTCGAGCGTTAATTATTCTCCCATGTATTATTCTGCAGTCTAACAACCCCGTCACAACCACTCAAACGAAAACATGAATTCCGCATATGCCGGCATAAGATTTATAACGGGATGTCCGACTCCGACCCGATCATTGTCCCTGAATTAGGGATGATTTTGTGGTGTCAATTACATTATCAATTTGGAAAGTTAATTTGGGGGTGGTAATTATATTGAAAATATGGGGAAAATGATTTGTTACTTAATAACCAAATTTCTTTCCAAATATTTATTTCATTGATAAAAAATTTGAATCTATTCACCTGATTTCCTTCCTAAATTGCAGGTATTTAGATGGCAATTCATATAGGGCATGTTTGATTTGATGTATTTTTGTAATCATGAATCCTGGATTTGAGTCGAAATCCATTGTTTGATTTATATATGATCCAGGATTTGAGATCAAGATCCGCGTATTCTGTACTCCAGCCAAAAAGCTCGTATTACAGAATACACGGACGACCTAATCCAGGCGCTAATATTATTTGTTTCCCGCCATTTTCTTCCCCTTTATTCTGAAGTCCCCCGCCTTTCTTTCCTCTCTTCACCAATCTCACCTACCCACTCATTCGGCCAGACCTAAATCCGTAGAATATCTCACAAGCTATTTTGACCTCCCTCCAAGGGACGATTAGCAAAAAATCGTAAGCTCTCTATCTGAGTTAATCTTTTTATTTCACTTTTTTTTCTCGATTAAAGTGAGCAAGGGTTTCATATTCATGCGATTGAGTGAGCTGCATCTTATTTTTTATAAATGGTGAGACTTATCCATCTTGGAATTAGAAGCTTGACTTTTTGTGTATCAATTAAAGAAGAAAAGGCCAAATCACTTGATCTGGCACCGGTGCCAGGTAAATTGTGGCATAAATCAGTCCAACATGGTGATAATGTGTTCTATTTTTTATTTTTTTTCCTTATATTTCCTAATTTTTGTTAGTGCTCAATTAATTAGTGATTAATACTTCGTTTGTTTTCAGTTGGTTGCATCCACTAGTGCTTGTCAGCTAGTCAATTGCACAAATCATGTGGTTCTATGTGACTGAATGAATGTTGAATAGTAAAGGTTTAATTTTGATGCACTGAAAATTCCATTGGGCCATAATTAGTATGATACAAAACACTTATTATTGACCATTGTGTGATTGTGTATGAAATTTATGTTAATTAGATTCTATGATTTGTTAGGGATTTTAAATAGGCTTGTTGAATCTAAACAAGGTTATTTATGATCAAATAGGATTACTTAATGATGATTTAATGTTCATTTGTTTCTTTTGATCTCTTAACAGATGGATGAGGAAGTGGTTACAGGCAAAGCAAAACGAAGGCAAAAATGCTACTTGGGGTCCTTCAGCAAGTGAATGTTTATTGAAGTTTTTGGTCGAGCAAGCTTTAAATGGCAACAAGCCAGCAAAAGGGTTCAAAAGTGCTACAATATCTGCTGCTGCATGCCATGTCAATGCAAAACTTCAAACGAATTACTCCGAGACAAATGTCCAAAATCATCTTAGAACCATTAGGAGGAATTGGAAAATTATTCAAAGGCTCAAGTTAATGAGCGGAAATACTTATGACCATGATATAAACATGATAGTGATGGATGAAGATGTACACAAAACTTATATTGAGGTCATTACTGATTCTTATTTTCTCACTTTTAGTTGATTATAATTTAGTTGAAAAGTAGTAAAGTACTGATATTTGCTTTCTTATTTTATCTAAATCTATTTGTAGTCGAAACCAAAGGAGGAAAAATTCATAAACAAGCCAATAAAACTTTACAACGAGATGGAAATAATTTGCGGAAATGAGTTGGCAATTGGGGTATCCGCAAAAGATTTAAATCATGATCCATCGTCTCTCATTATTCATTCCATCGGAGATGATGTTGATGGTGGTGATGTGCAGGCCACAACGTCGGGTGCCGAGCCAACAATTCCCCGTGAACGCTCTATTACACCTAGTCCTCGTGATGGAGGATCAAGGAAAAGAAAATCTAGCGAAGAAGACGGTTTAGAGCAATATTTCGTACAAATGAAAGAGGCTCTACAAGGTTTAAATACCACTAGAACACTTATAATTCTTGCAAAAGAAATCAAAGCAGCAATGGAAATCATATCAAGCCAATATCCACATTCAACCTTATGCCACGCGCAAAGCTTTCAGGTATGCAATGAAGGTGATGGTGCTTGTTTTATTTCATATAGTACAAGTGAGAAAATCAGTTGGATGAATGACTTCATGATCCGCCACTATGGTGGTATGGATGTTACAAGTGGTAGGGGTGGTACGAATGGTGTGGGCGGTATGTATGGTATGGGTGGTACGGATGGTGTGAGTGGTACAAGTGGTATGGGTGGTACGGATGGTGTGCGTGGTACAAGTGGTACGCGTGATATCGATGGTGCGGGTGGTACAAATGGTATGGATAGTACGGATGATATGGGTGGTACAAGTGGCGGTGGAGCATTCTTCTAGATGATGTTATGGTATCGTTTATGGTCACATTTTGAATATATTTAGTATTTTGTTTATTTTCTAATTCTAATAGTAATGAATGGTAATGACGACTATATTTTGTGTATGTTTAACAGTTTAATAGCACATGGTAATGATGGCTATATTTTGTGTATGTTTAACAATTTAATAGTAGTGAATGTTAATGATGGTTATATTTTGTTTGAATGGTAATGTGACTATATTTTGTGTGCGTAACAATTTAATAGTATTGATGGCTATATATTGTTTGGTCATGACGACTATATGCTGGATGACACTTATTGTGGACCATAAATAATTTTCAATTTATTTTAGTTTGTGACAAACATAAATTTTATATGAAACAAAAACAATATTATTTGGTTGGGATTTATTAACAACTGAAATGCAAATATAATTTAATTTAGTTATTTAGTAATCATCAAACAATATCAACATACAACTAATTTAAGCAAAATTTCAAATCCTGGATTTCATCAAAATCAAACAATTGATTTTTATATCCATGATTTCAAAGTACACCTAATCAACCAACTCAAGTGGATCATTGAATCTATGTATTTGCAATATCCATGCATCTTAAAATACCTCAGATCAAACATGCCCATAATGGTGCTCCAAGAAATTGCCACAAAAATAATGAAAATCACATCCTGCATGCATATCACCCCTGTATTGAAAACAAAATAAAATTTTCGAGTAATTAGCATTAATTTTTCTTATATTTCATACCTAAAAGTAACAATTATCAACACACAAAAATGAAATAAAAATCTAACATAGAAACTGAAAGTTCTAATATTATGTTAATTAATATACAAAATAATAACTAGTACCACCTCAAAAGGAAAAAAAATCAGAATTAAAAATCAAAAGATCAGAATTAGAAAAAAAAAAATCAAAAGCAAAATTAAATCAAAACAGAATTAAATAACACAAAAAAAAACCCTAAAAAAGAAAAGGAAAAAAAACACCACAAATTCAAATCTACTGCAAACCCAAAACCTAGAAATTGAACTAACCAATTATCATATTTTGTAATTAAAATTAGAATTAAAATAAAGCTTGATTAATATCAGATCTGACCAATTATCAGATGAAGCAAAAATTAAGATTCAAGGTATTTGAAACCCTAAAAATCTTGTTTTTCATATGATTTTTACAAAATTAAGACAAAAATTCAGAACAAAAAATAAGAAGAAAATATCAAAGGGTTGTGGGACTGATGGAGGAGAAAAAGGCTGTTGGATGCATTTAAAGATGGTGGGAATTTTCAAACTAAAAAGTAGAATCTGAAGAAAAAAATCGAAGAAAAAAGGAGGATGATTTACGCAGAAAGAAGAGAAGGAAGGTCCGATTATCGTACCGGACTGGAGAGGATCGCGACTCCATGGTCCTTCTCTCTTGATATGCGGACACATAAACGGTACCACCATCCACGAAATAGCCAACTATGAGGCAGTACCTGATTGGTTGCAAGGATGAAGCCATGTCGACTCCTAAATCCCAGTAGATCCGATTTCTTTCGGCTACAAAGCACGATTCACTTGGAACAATGGTTCACTCCTCTCTCTAAAGCCAGATGGTGCTCCATGGAAGCTCTTCTTCTTCTGAGCTTCAGCTTTTTTCTCCCTCGCAATGGGAGCTGAAGATTCAATTTTTTTTTTTTTCCAAAATCTGACTTCACGAAGAAACCCTAGACCCGACAGAAACCCAGACGCCCCCAATTAATGGCATCTGATTGAAAAAGGTCATCATTTCACAGTGCAGCCCAATTCCCACCCTTTATTGAATACTGAGAAAAGCTCACTTTTGTCCCCTGAACTTTTCAAAATTGTTCAACTTGCCCCCTAAACTTTTTTTTGCACATTTTTGCCCCCTAAACTCTTCCAAATGTTCAACTTGCCCCCTCCATTCAGTTAAATGCCCAGTCAGCAGTTAACTGATTGCATGGCATGCTGACGTGGCAAATATATTAATTTTTTATTCCACGTCAGCAGCAGCCTCTTCCCTTTCTTCTCTTCGCTCCTGACTCTTCTCCTTCGCTCTCTTCTCCTTCGCTCCTTCGCTCTCTTCTCTGTCTCTTCGCGCCCCACTCGACGCCGCACGCCGCACGCCCACGCCGCCGCCAGCCCTCAACTGGACCTGACACTGGCGAATCTTGTTCAGAAAATTACCTTTCGTATCGGTTTTAAAAAATAACCGATATAAAAAGCACATAATCAGCAACGGTTCCTTCAAACAACCGTTACAGAATAACTTTTCGTATCGGTTTTCCAAAAATAACCGATACAAAATAGTAACGGTTCCTTCTAAATAACCGTTACAGAATAAACACTTTTCGTATCGGTTTTCAAAAAATAACCGATACAAAATAGTAACGGTTTCTTCTAAAGAACCGTTACAGAATAAACACTTTTTGTATCGGTTCCTTCTAACCGATACAAAACCCTATGCATTATTTTGGTTTTATATACAACATTTGTGACGTTAGCATAATCGCATAATTACTCCTATACAACATCATATTCCATAATCGCATATAACCCTAAACTCCAAACCCTAAACCCTAAACATACAACATCACATAGACACTAAACTCCAAACCGCAAACCCTAAACATACAACATCACATATACTTTAAACTCTAAACCCTAAACCCTAATATAAATTATTCTCATGAAGCAGCTATTTGGGAAGAACCGATTGTAAATCTATAACGGTTCTTTAGAAGGAACCGTTACTATTTTGTATCGGTTATTTTTTGAAAACCGATACGAAAAGTGTTTATTCTGTAACGGTTCTTTAGAAGGAACCGTTACTATTTTGTATCGGTTATTTTTTGAAAACCGATACGAAAAGTGTTTATTCTGTAACGGTTCTTTAGAAGAAACCGTTACTATTTTGTATCGGTTATTTTTTGAAAACCGATACGAAAAGTGTTTATTCTGTAACGGTTCTTTAGAAGGAACCATTACTATTTTGTATCGGTTATTTTTGGAAAACCGATACGAAAAGTTATTCTGTAACGGTTGTTTGAAGGAACCGTTGCTGATTATGTGCTTTTTATATCGGTTATTTTTTAAAACCGATACGAAAGGTAATTTTCCAAACAAGATTCGCCAGTGTCAGTTCCAGTTGAGGGCTGGCGGCGGCGTGGGCGTGGGCGTGGGCGTGCGGCGTCGAGTGGGGCGCGAAGAGACAGAGAAGAGAGCGAAGGAGAGACAGAGACAGAGGAGAGCGAAGGAGCGAAGGAGAAGAGTCAGGAGGGAAGAGAAGAAAGGGAAGAGGCTGCTGCTGACGTGGAATAAAAAATCAATATATTTGCCACGTCAGCATGCCACGCAATCAGTTAACTGCTGACTGGGCATTTAACTGGATGGAGGGGGCAAGTTGAACATTTGGAAGAGTTTAAGGGGTAAAAGTGTGCAAAAAAAAGTTGAGGGGGCAAGTTGAACAATTTTGAAAAGTTCAGGAGATAAAAATGAGCTTTTCTCTTGAATATTTAAATGCCATCCCTTCATCAAAAAGGCCATACGTGGGAATCCTGGACCAAATAAAATAAACCACTTTCAAGGCCTCTACCGGGTAGGAATCAAAGGTCCAAATCCATCCAATGACATTAGCTGATGTATTAGGACCATATGAAGGGAAATTCAGGGGCACCATATAAGGCCTCTTTTTTTTAAGCTAAATTTTCTGAATTAAAAATTGCATGCGAAATTGAATAATGTATGTACCATTTTCTTAGATGTTATGGTCCTTCTAATTCTGAGATGCTCACAGAGGCCCTTGTGGAAATTGAAAAGTTAAAGAAGACGGTCAAGGATGAAACTGGCCGATGCAAGAAAGTTGAAAAAGAATTGCTCTCAATGGTAATAAAATTGATAATTCACTGGTGATGATATCTATTTTTTTGGAGGAAAATCTCACATAAATATGAGTACTATACTTTGATTGTATTATAATATTAATATACTATACACGTGATCTTTTCAAAAAATCATTGTCAATTGCTATTCATTTTTAAAATTCCTTTGTGTTGCCAGCCTTTTCTTAGCTAAAATAAAACAATTTTAGAAATTATGCTCATATGTTTGATATGATAATAAATCATTATATAACATTTCTGAATTATTTACGTTGGACTATGTTGCAGTCTAACCAAGCAAAATTAAATGAGAAAGAAATTGACCGTCTTCGTCAGGAGATAGATCAACTCCAGCAAAACAAGGCATTAAGCACTACTAAGTTCATCTTGGAAGAACTTAAGCAAGCAACTCAAAATTTTAGTAATTCGTTGAAAATTGGAGAAGGCGAATATGCATGTGTGTATCAGGGCTCTTTGAACGGCACAACCGTGGCAATAAAGAAATTCAAATCTCAAAGCAATCTAAGCTTATCCGTGTTGAAACAAGAGGTAAAATCCCAAGAATCTAAGTGTTTCATTTTTTTTATTTTGTAGAGTTGATACTATACTAGTATTATTAGGAAGCAATCAATGTAGTCCAACTAATACTTATTTTGCAATTGCAGGTAGGTATTCTTAGTAGAGTAAGGCATCCAAACCTAGTAACCCTTATTGGTGCATGCTTAGAACCACTTGCTCTTGTTTATGAGTTCTTTTCAAGGGGTAGTCTTCATAACTATCTTAACCATGCACATAACACCGCCTCTCTCCCTTGGCAAGTCCGTACACGCATAATAGGTGAAGTTTGTCTTGCGCTGATCTTCCTACACTCGAGCAAACCAAACCCTATAATACACGGAGATCTCAGGCCAGACAATATTTTACTCGATGGCTATTTAATGTAAACAATTGTTTTACCCTGATTACTTACAACCCATCAGCATAGTAAATAATTGTGACAATCCTTCTTATTTGAACACTTGCATACATGGACCCTGAATATTTAACTACGGAAAAAATGATGCAAGAATCTGATGTGTTCTCCTTTTGAGTACTCATTCTTCACCTCCTAACAGGAAAGTTGCGCTTAAACATTAGTAAACACGTTGAAGATACAATAACAATTGATAACTTGCGCTCAATGATCGATGAGTCTGCTGGGAAGTGGCCTCTTCATCATGCAGAGGAGGTGCCCAAGATTATGGTGTGCTGATCTTCAGAGAAGTAAACGTCTTGATCTTGTTAACGATGTTTGGCCAATTGTGGAACGCATGATGAAGTTTCCAGATGAAATCATTCATGAAAGGTAAATATTATATATATCTGTCTATATATATTAGTATCATTATTTTTAAAGAGTTTAACAGATAAATTGGGTTTAATTGTTGTCGTCAAAGCATCCCAATTTTTTGAAATATGCCTGCATGTCTTTACCAATGCTTGTTTCTTGAGGGTGACATGGAAAGTCACACGGAAACCAAGTCATCCAAGATTATTGTCCAACTATAGGTTGTCAAATGAACACATAAATATATGCACTTCATAAAGAACAGAAAAATGTAATTACAAGGAAGAAACATATATGCTACTTTTAAGATTAGATATTGTTATTGTTGTTTGGTGGTTGTAGTTCTAATTTCTTTTCTATACTTTTTGCTAATGCAGATGGGTTTACATGCGAGACAATTAGAGTTTTGGCCAAGCACGGGGAATGATATGCTTCAAGTCATGAATGTAATGGATCCACAATCCATACCCATGACCTTTATCATTTTCAACGTTTACTTTATTGAGTGTGAATTTATTTGAATTTTTTATGTATCTCTGACCAATATAGTATGTCTCATTGTATTTGTGATATATTTCTTGTTGTCTCTTGCAAAAAAGATGTGTTTTCTAATTTCTTTTTTTTTTTAAATCTCGGTAGGCGATTGCCTACGGAGTTGTTTTCATTAAATAAAATGGAAAAATATATTTTACATTGGATTACAATAGTCGGTTTTAGACCGGCAGGAGAAGAAATTTATACAAACAACTCCATAGACATCGAAAAAGAAATAAAAGGAGAGAACAACAACAATTTCTAATTAAGGCAGGAAGATGTCGTGGTAGGAAGAGTCAAGCTAGCATGAACCAGGTGGATGCATCGTGTTTAGCCAAGCATTCCACGACCTCAAATATAACCCTTTTGTTATTGAAAATACGGTGGTTGCATTGTTTCCAGATGCTCCAGCAGGTAGAGGCCCATAATGTGTCACATTCCTTAGCTTTAGTTAGAGAGTCTTGGTTGTTTCGCACACGATTCCAGAAAGCAATGGGAGATTGGTCAGCAATGATAGAGTTTGCGCCATAGCGGCTCCAGATTTTGCGAGCGAATGGGTAGTCGATGAAGAGGTGTAGAGAAGTTTCAATCTCTCATGTAGTACACATGGTACATGAGTTGATGCAAGGCCACCTTTTCCTCATAAGATTACGTTGCGTTGGTAGACTATCTAATGAAAGAAGCCATAGGAAAAATTTCACCTTCATCGGACTTTTAATTTTCCAAAGTTTCTTATTCCATAATGTCTGAATGTTTCCTTTAAAAAAGAAATTATAACAAGATTTGGTCGAGAAGGTACCCTCTTGTGTCCATCTCCATACAATTTTGTCAATCTCATGAGATAGGGCAATGGTTTGTGTGGCTAGTCTCAATTGTTGTGCTTGGTCCGCCAGCGATAGGTTGGAGGAATTGCAGAGGGGTGTGAGGTCCCAGTGGGAGTTAAGTACGGTATTGACGGATTCATCTTTATTGTTTGCGGCTTGAAAGACAAGCGGGAATTGAGACTGTAACGAGAGCTCTCCTAGCCAATTATCCATCCAGAAGGATGTGTTGGTACCGTCACCAATTTTGAATCGGTTTGAAATCTTAAAAATGGGCAGCAGTTCAACAAGGTTTTTTTAGGAAGAAGGAAAGATGAGGGGATGATGGGTTGTGATCTAGAGAAAGGGGAGAGAAGTTATAGAGAGAGAGGAGCATCTTACTCCAAGGACTTGTAGGCTTCGTTCTCGCGTGCCATAACCATTTTAATAACATAGCGTCATTTTGCCTTCTTATGTCCAAGATACCTAGATCCCTTAAGTTCTTTGGCATGCACACTTTGTTCCAAGAAACCAAGCAATGACCTCCATAGCACTTTTGGTCACCACGCCAAAGAAAATATCTAGCTATCCGTTCAAATTGTTCAATAAGCGAATTTGGTAAGGAAAACACTTGCATGTGATAATTAAGGATGGGTGCAAGGACGGCTTGGATAAGCGTGAGCCGGCCTCCATAGGATAGTAAACGGCCCTTCCATCCCGATAATCATTTTTGAACTTTTTGCAAGAGTGGTAAGAGGAGTTCTTTCTTGCGTGGTTTAACCGTTAAGGGTAGACCAAGGTGTTTGATTGGCAAGTCTTGTTTGTCACATCTAAGGATAAGGAAAAGCGGGTCATGATATTGCGATGGCACTCCAAGGGAAGTAAACAAACTTTTTGCATTATTAATTTTGAGTCCGCTCATGTCGCCAAATATGTCAATGAGGTGGACTAAAATTTTGAGGTTGTTCGGGATTGCTTTAGCAAAGAAGGTTGTATCATCGGCAAATTGTAGCATTTGCCGGTCGATAATAAAACTAGGAGTCATGAGAGAGGATACATTAGATAGCATTTTTTGAAGAACATCCACTACAAGATTAAAGATAAGCGGTGATAAGGGATCACCTTGACGCACTCCCCTTGCATGATAGAATGGTTGGCTTTCTAATCCGTTCATCTTGAGGAAGGAGGAAGAGGATTGAAAGAGATTTGAGATCCAAGTGGTCCATTTTTCTGGAAAACCCCTAGCTTTGAAGACGTTTGTCATGAAGATCCAATTAACCGTGTCAAAAGCCCTCTTAAAGTCGACTTTGTAGATGACTGACGGTAGTTTGGATTTTTCAGCAAAAGAAGCTAGTTCTCTAGTGATCAGAAAAGATTCTGTGATGGAACGTTTTTTAATGAAAGCCGATTGGTTGGGGTGAACTAGAAACTCCATGTGTAGTTGCAACTGGTTTATTAGAAGTTTGGTGATGATTTTAATTGGAGCACATATGACACTTATTGGCCTAAAATCATTTAGGAGTAAAGCTCCGTCCATTTTTGGGATTAAAGTGATGGCTGCCTGATTCAAGCGCCATAGATCAAGCTTATTTAGAGAGAAGTCGTGGATTAACCACATTATATCTATTTTTATAACATCCCAAAATTTAGTAAAGAATTCGGAAGGTAGCCCGTCTGGCCCCGAAGATTTTCCATTTGGTAAGGCATTAATGACTTTTTTTACTTCATCTTCCGAGAAGTCAGAAGCTAAGTCACAAAGAGTAGAAGAATGAGAGGAAAGGAAATCAAGATTGTAAGATAGAGGTGGTGTCTCTGTTTGGTTTGCATAACCGAACAAGAGGCTATAATGGTCATAGAATGACTTCAAGATCTCAGCAGAGTCTTCGACGCATCGTTGATCTTGTGCCGAAATCTGAAGCTTTGTTATGTAGTTGGATTTTGATTTCTTAGAAGCAATGGCGTGGAAGTAGGACGTATTTTTATCACCAAGTTGGATCCATCGGCATGCTCTTTGTTGCCATTTAATCTCTTCAATATTTGCAAGATCGAAAATAAGTTCTTTCAAGTTGATTCGAAGGTCAAATTCTAAGTTGTTGAGGAATCTCACTTCTTCAACTTTGTCCAAAATTTGAACAATCCATTTTGCCCTTGCCAGGGAAGAGCTTGATCTTTTGTTGAGGTTATTGACCCAAGGTCTCAACACCTTTGTTAGCCTCTGGAGCTTGATAAGGTAGTTGACGGCTGAGATTTGAGACCCGGTCGGCTTGCACCATTCTTGCACAACCAGGTCTCGGAAATCCTCTCTTTTAAACTAACTTCGTTCAAACATAAAACGCTTGGGGTTGAATCTGTTGTGCATTTTAAGAGAGAGAAGAAGAGGTGTATGACCGGATGTAGATGAGGGGAGGACGGTGAGAGTAGGATTAAGGTTGGATGAAAGAAAGTGAGGGGAAAGGAAGATGCGATCAAGTTTAGAGAGACAAGGGGTTGGACGTTTGTTTGTCCTTGTGAACTTTCTTCCGAGAAGGGGCACTTCACCAAGATCCATGTCGTAGATAGCTTGATTGAATTAAATTGATAAGTTGTGATTAAAAGAGGAAGAGGTTGTATCATTTTGTTGTCTCAAGAGATTAAAATCACCCAAGAGTGGACTTGGGCAAGTTCTTGCATAAAAGATGTCTTCAAGTCATCATCGGTAGGCCCATAGGCATTAGAGAGGAGGAATGAATTGTGGTAAGTATTATCGCGCAAGATAACATGAGAGCAGTGGGTGGTAGTGAAAGAGTTAAGTAGGGTGAAGTCATCAGTCCATATGATTAAGGTTCCACCTTTGGATCCTACATAATTTTTTGCAACAAAGTTTTTAAGATAAGATGGAGCTATGGTAGCAATTTTGAAGGAGTTAACCTCTCTTCATTTGGTTTCTTAAATACAAAGTATTTTGCAACTCGACGATCGAATGGTATCTCGAATTACATTACATTTTAGGGGACATCCCATACCTTGGACGTTCCACGTCATGAGATCAAAATTACAAATTTTAAGACTATTCATAAGCAAATATACTAAAGAGAAGATACAACATTAGGTCATGCTTAGAAGCTATGATCTAATTATACAAAAGTAGGGCTGACATCATCTTCAAGTAGAACCCGACTCGGATGTACCGTGAGGAACATTCGTAGTGGGGACTAGATTAGACGTTCCTGTGTCATTAACATTAGTGTTGTTCTGGACATTGGAGGTGTTAGCGTTTTTTGACCCCTCCTACAAAAGTTTCTATTTTATTAACAAGAGTTACATTCATAGGAGACTTAACAAGTTTCTCATGAGCAAGTTGGTCAAGAATACCTGCAACAGCAGCTTGCTCTTCCACACTGTTATTTTTTCCTTTTTTAATAATGCATTTTGGAGGTGTGAGTACTAGACCATCAAATAATTTTTTGGGTGTTTTTGATCTAGAACTACGTCTAAGAGTGACTGATTTATGTCCTGTAGATTGTACAGAATTACAAGAACCTTTCACTTTCTTTTTATTTTTAGGACCTTTTTTTAATTTTTTCCAGTTGGAAGTGACAGTCTTTTGAAAGAGAGAAGTGGTTTGAAATTGCAATGATTTCTTTTTTGCAGGTTGTTTACCTTTGAGTATAGAGGAATGGTGCACATTTAATGTATTAGATTTTAGTAGGATATTATCACAATTTTCTAAACAAAGGGGCCTGCTCAGAGGGTCACGGTTTACAAGAGAAAGTTGAGGATTTGAAGGGATTATACCTGAGTTGACTTGGAGCAAAATGGATTCGTTAGGGACTTGTACAGGTGTCGCTTCATAAGAGGATGGGAGTGTGAGCATGACAATGCCCTCTTCTTGTATCTGGGCCCCACTAAAGTTGCTCTCATCATGTGTCAAATCCCTTGTAGCCGTTTTTTGGGACCCGTTTAGAGTAGGGAATGGTCCCCAAATTTGATTTTTCCCCCTGCCTCCCTCCTCTCCATTTCTTTTAGCGATAGAGAAGACAAGTTTCTTTTCAGGGTTTGAGGTTGCATCATTTTTGAAATTTGAGGTTTCATCATCCCTGGCCCTAATGCTCCTAGGGTTGCGGCCTTCCGACGTCTCAGTTGCCGATGATTGGGGGCTCACCGGTGAGTTTGTCATCGGTAATATTGGGTCAGAGACATGGGGTAGAATACGAATGGGAGTAGAGACAGAGTTTGTTTTGTTGAGAATACTAGCCGTAGGCGGAACGACGATCACCCGACTGTGAATTTGACATGGCCTTTCTGGCGATCCCGATGAATAGTTACTCATCGCCTCTGCAAGATCTTGGTCACATTCCTGGTCAGAAGGATTACCACCCTCTTTGTCCTTCTGATAGAATTCTTGTTCCATTCGTTCGTCTTCCGAGTTTGTGGATGAATCACTCTCGTCTACTTGAGTGAACATGGTCTCCTGAACGATCCCCGGTTGGCATGCAATCACCAAAGGGGGTTCAATGACCAATTGTTGAGGTAAAATTGGGTTGTTTACTGGTGCTTGTGGCACCATGACATCCTCAAAGTTCAAGGAAAAATCTTTCCTATAACAAACCTTTACCGGAATACGGTACAATCTTTCATCAGTAATCACTTTTAGATTTTTAGTGAGAAGAGATAGATCGGTGGTGAGTATGGTAATGAAGAGGCATGCAAGAGAAGGAACATTTTCTAGAGAACCATGATCAAGGAGGAATCCTAGATTGGATACAACACTTTCTATGGAGTTTTTTGTCCAATAGAATTGTGGTAAGTTGAGAAGTTTAAGCCAAACCTGAAATTTGAACTTTGCCGGGTCGGAGAGAATAAATGTCGACCATGGGTAAACTTTGAAGCCTTCTTTTCTTAAGGGGGAAAGTTTTGATCTCAGAAAGACATGTCTCTGTATCATAGATGGTAAGATCATCACATATTTTCCCCCGGTGAGATGGGCAATGGTGAATTTTTCAGGCCATGTGAATGTTTCAATTAGAAGTGCTTTGACAATGTCACGCACCTCGTCCTTCAAACCAGTGCCATCGACAATAACGGCCTGTTTCATGCGATTAATCTCTTCTTTCATAGGTTTAGATAGGTTTAGAAAGAGTGTTGTCTCTTCCGGCCTATCTGCTGGCAAACCCTCTTCGCCAAATATTCCATCCATTGTTTCAGAAGGACGACATTTCACCGCTAGCGATTTTTCTTTCTCACAAATAAAGATTGTGTGCTTTGTACTCGCACATGCAACACAGTGTCTTGGTTTAGGGCAAGCCATTAAGAAGTGGCCTTGTTCAAAACAATTTGAGCATTTTCGCTTCCAAAAGGGGTTAGAATTATTGAAAGGGAAGAAATGAGATGGAATTGTTTTGAGAGTGATAAAGGAGTCAAGATGGTGTTCTTGCAAGACATTTGCAGATGGAAGAGAGAGAGTTTTTCTTTTCTTAGGAACAGAGGTGGAAGGGCCGGCATTAGGAGCACCCTTTGCCGGAATAGAGGGAAATTTGAGTCGATTTACAAGAGCCCCTTTGCAGGAGGCGTGTAGAGTGGGTTCAGCAGTAGTGGTACCTTCCGATGACTTAGCAAAGTAATTCGATTTAGGTACAGTACTGGCTCTAGTGTTAGTGGAAGAAGAGTGAGGTAAAGAATGCTGAGCAAGGATGGAAACGTTACCCTTGTTTTTAGTCACCACTGGAACGTAGGCAAGTCTATCAGAGAGAGAACCGGCTAGAGGTTGTTGACGAGATTGAGGAGTGGGGACAATGCCTCTGCCAGTGGTGGGAGGTGGGACGTGCCAGGTGGAAGGGTCATTCCTCCGATTGCCATAGTTTCCGGC
>JAJHPC010000002.1:6760828-6909760 GCA_024447665.1 Juncus inflexus | reverse complement strand
TTTTAAATATTTAATAAAACCCTTGTATTTTATAATATGATTTTCTGTACTCTACAAAATGGTTTGAAATTTTTGTTCTCATTAAGTCTTACTTTTACCTAACACAGTCCGATTAAAATTTGGGACTAAAATATCAAATCCTAGTTTTTTATTTTCAATATTTAAGTTTGTACATGAAAAAATAATAAATAACAGAAATTATTTATGAAAAATACGTGTACAACTTTGTCTATAATCATGTAGATACTATACTTCATGTCAAATTCCGGATATATAATTTATAAGCACAATGACTGATTTTTTTTGTAATTAAAAATGTTATAAATAAAAATATGTGCAAATTTTCTTGTCTTGTTGTCAGATTGTTATTGGTGGAAGAGTGATGATAGTCTTCCTTTTATTTTTCTCCCCAAATCCTTGATGACGTGGAAGGTGATATTTATGAACTGCTGATAAAGGTGGTCTGATTTTTTGGGCTTTAAGTTACCAGCGCTGGATGCAAATTCACCATCTAAGACTGGTTTAACAGTTATTTTATTTAGATTTATCAGACTATAATAGTTGTTTTAGCTCAATTTACAAGACATTGAAACTAGGTTTATCACGTTTGAGAATAACAAAATGAAACAGATCCGATTTACCACGCGTTGATTTAGGTTCACCGCGTGATGCCACATCATCGAGTGTCTGAAAGAAAGAATGTGAGGGAAGAGTATAATTTTCCTTGGTGGAACATATTTAACTCTCTTACTTTTCATATCCACTATATTTGCCGTCCACGTGGAAAAAGAACTTCAATTATATCAATAAGTGAGATCTTTATTAATTAGCCTACCAACTTTTTGTCACGTAAAATATTAGAGATAAAACCAAAATTGATTAATGAGACTATGAAATATGGAAAAACAAAAGTGAAATTTGAAACGACTCAATGAGCAATATTCACACAATCACAATTAGCGAAACTCTGTATTCTTCTAATCTTGCAACTATTTCAGTAATTATTTTGTAGCCGTTTTAAGATAAAACTATATTTACCTTAAAAAAAAATAATATCACAATTTCTTCAATATTTAAAAAAAGAATAAAAATATCATTTAAAAATACAAAATAACCAAAAATAACACAAACTTTATACTAACGAGACATACTTTATTTATCATAAAAAATTATCATCAATAAACTTGACAACACTAATATTTCTAATCAAACCTGACTAAAAGATGGACCTAAAACTGTACGACAAAATTTCTCGTCGTGCACAGCACGACAGTATATAAATATTGTAAGAATGTATAAACCGAAAACAAACACTATATAAAATTTTATTTTTTTAGTGGCCGTAAAACAGTATATATTTTTAAAAATAAAAAATCGTATATAAAATATATAGAAACACGGAAGAAATGTTATATGGTCGTGACGGAATCATACTTAACCCGTCGTGATTTCAGATTTATCATAAAAAATAACATGCGTCGCAAATCACAAATGGGGAAATTCACCTAAGCTTGACACCCACCCTAATAAAAAAAAAATCCAACTAAAACTCATCATACTAATTTATATTTATATTTATATTTCTTATTAATGCTGGTCGGGTGCACCATAGGCTGACACGTGTCCCCTTCGGATTTAGTACTTATACCATATTTGAGAGCAGAATTCACAAGTGCGATAGTAGCACGTTGGTCTGTCTCTCGAGCTCCGGTCAGGAGACGCGGGTTCGAATCCTGCCTCATTTACTTTTAATTTTTGAAATGAACTTCAGTTTATTTAACGGAGATTTAGATGGTATAAATGGAAATGGGAAATAAAATACTACGCGTTTCGTTTGAAGATTAGAGCAGTAATATATTGATTTGTGATCCTAATTTCCTAGTATGAACTAATTTTTTGTTTTTTTTATCATAGGACTTTGTACATATTTAAAGGGATAAAATATAATATTTACATGTACAACAAAAAAGAATTTTTCTCGACAATGTGTTCTTTCTTGGAATTTAACATGAATTCTTTTTTATATTATATTCTAGGATAGTGCTATCAACGCTCACTTTACTTGATTAAGAGCAATTTTAATTTTTTTACAACAAATATCAGTTATACTCCTTCCTTATTAATGATGTCTTCCATTTATTGATTTTGGTTGTTAACTATAATATTTCTTTTCATCAATATACAACAATTATTAATTAAATCAATTAAAATCTTTCACATATGTAAAGACAAAATCAGAAATTGATGCATCAATATAGTGTGCAATGCAATGGATGACACAAATACAATTGACAATATTTGTATTTGTCGTCATCAATTATGAAGTACAACTATTTGTCATGTTTATTAGTTATTTTTTATATTTGTCATATGTTTTTGTAGTATTTTTTTTGTCGTGTTTGAATGAAATATTTTTTTTGTGCTAAAGGAAAGAACTATACTTAAATTATTGTTATTGTATGAATGGTTCAAATTGGAAATTTATATTTTTTTGTAGTGTTATGTACTTGTCATGAAGAAAACGGTACCAAAAAGAACGAAATTATGCTTTAGTAATTTATTATCAGTCTAACTATGTTTTCAGTGTAGGTCAGTAAACTAGCAAATTAATAACTTGATTGGAGTTTAAAGATTGTACTATTGATATAAAATCTTTGATTCACATGCTTCACAAAATTGAACGTTAGTCCCTGACTTAATGAAAAACACTAACACAGTTAACTACTTTGTATCATGGTCATTATAGCTTTTTAAAATATAGATTTACCATTTCAGCTAAGTAAATATCTTGCAATAATAAGCATATTCTAGACACAAAGTTTCAATTTTATCAGCTATGAAAAAAAGTCAAAGGTAACTAAACCATTTTATATTCAAGAAAAAAAAGCTCACTTTTGCCCCCTGAACTTTTTAAAATTGTCCAACTTACCCCCTGAACTTTTTTTTGCACACTTTTGCCCCCTAAACTCTTCCAACTGTTCAACTTGCTCCCTCCATCCAGTTAAATGCACAATCACCAGTTTAGTGCTTGCGTGGCATGCTGACGTGGCAAATATATTAATTTTTTAATCGCCCAGTCAGCACGCCTCCCTTCTTTCTTTTCTTTTCTTCCCTTTTCTTTTCTCTTCTTCCCGCTCTTCTCTTTCTCTCCTTCGCCTCTGACTCTCTGTCTCTCCTTCGCTCTCTTCTCTGTCTCTCCTTTGCTCTCTTCTCTCCTTCGCGCCCCACTCGTCGCCGCCGCTTGCCCACGCCGCCAGCCGCCATCGCCTCCTCTTCTCTCTCCACTCGAAACATTCCCTCTTCTGGACGATGAAGCAGCTACATTCAGGTTAGTACGTCTTAATCGCTCGCACAAATCTGTAAATTATGGACTAATTTTGGATTTTAATTTGAATTAATTGCTAATTTCAAAAAAAAAATTGCCCTGATTTTCGATTTTATGACTGTTTTGGGCTGATTTAAGGTAATGTTGACGAATTATGGACTGATTTAGCTTTGATTTAACCACAAAATACAGCAATAATTTTTTATGAAAAATATGAAGAAAAAAAATTCCGTCCAGAAGCTTGTCATGAACAGTAGCGGGAAAAAAACCCGGATGTAATAATAATAATAATAATAATAATAATAATAATAATAATAATAATAATAATAATAATAATAATAATAATAATAATAATAATAATAATAATAATAATAAGGGTGAATATGGGTGGAGTTATGGTAAAAAAAAATTTCTTACACATATTATTTGTAGATATTGGTGATTATGGTGAATATGGGTGGAGTTATGAAGAGGGGAATACATATATGTGTCCTCATTGTGCTAGAAAATGTCTCTTGCTTCATGCAAAAACTCAAAAAAATAATGGTCGAGCATTTTACAAATGTCAATTTTGCGAGCACTTTGCTTGGTGTGACGATATTGCCTTCGCACCAATCCACCTCAAGTACCAAGTTCAGCGCTTCGAGAAGAGATTTGAAGAATTTGAAAAGATGCAAAGACAGGGATTTGAAGAAATAGAAAAGAATTTGAAAAAATTAATTATGTTGTTGTTTATGTTGTGTGTTATAATTAGTATTGTAATTATGCGATTATGGGAATAATTTATTTTAGGGTTTAGGGTTTGGAGTTTAAGGTTTATGTGATATTGTATGTTTAGGGTTTAGTAAGATTTGGGGTTTGGGAGTTTTTTTTTTAGCATTATTTCCAAAAATAATTCAGCAAATTAGCTAACTAGGCCACTTTAATAACGGTTTATAAGAAAACCGTTACTAGGCCAATGGTAGTTTCGAAATTAATTTCATTTCTAAACTTTTCATATCGGCTATAACTCAGAAACTGATGCTAAATGAGACAAGAAACGATTAAAAAGTTGGCAGGTATATTCTGTAACGGTTTCTTCAAAGAACCGATGCAACCCTATAACGGTTCTTTTGTAAAAACCGTTACTAAGTTTCCCCTCAACTTAGTATCGGTTCTTTCATAAAAACCGTTACTAAGAGATTTAGTATCGGTTACTAAGAGATTTAGTATCGGTTCTTTCACAAAAACCATTACTAAGCCGATTTAGTATCGTTTCTTTTAAAAAAACCGTTACTAAGTCTTCATGTCCGATTTAGTATCGGTTCTTTCATAAAAACCGTTACTAAGTGTTTATGGTTTTGATTTTTCCGATTTAGTATCGGTTCTTTCATAAAAACCGATACAGTATTAATATTTAGTATCGGTTTTTTGTTAAAAACCGTTACTAACTCCCTTAATTTTGAAATTTTTTTTCATTTATTTTTGTAAACGGGTTGCAAACGTAACAAATGTTGTATATGAAACACAAATAATGCATACAAAAAATATGCAAAAAATACATAATTAAGTCCTTATAAAATAAATAATAACATAGACCAAATGTCACGAAATAATAACATAGACCAAATGTCACGAAATACATAATTAAGTCCTTATAAAACATAAAAATATGCAAAAAATAAAATAAAATGCAAGCCTTAACATTCAACAAATCTAATTGTGTGGCGTCTGATTCGAAGATTTCCAGTAGATGACGTCTTAAAATTATAAAGACACATTAAAAAAATTGTATACAAAAATTAATTATACGAATTGAATATAAATATTAATGCTCTTTCTTATGGGAGAAGTACTTTTATTATGACCTGGTTGGCGGCAAACACTACACTTTACTATTTGACCTAATTTCGACAGTTTTGAAGCCAATGGTTTAGGCACTACACCTTGTTCACGTCGAGCATGTTTTTTAGTCCTACCCAGCATCCTTCTTTTCGATAAATATAGCACAGGATCAATTCCCGTTTTGGGCCAATCTGGCCTACCGATAACCGGTACCATAAAATGAGAATAAATTGTGCGGTGAGTTTCCTTTTTAAAACAATCCGACACGTAATGAATTGGGTCCTCACCCTTGCTAAATATAGAACAAATGGCATGAGAACAAGGAATACCAAGAAATATTCCAAACCCTACAAGAACACTTACGATTTCTAATATCAACCACATACGTGGATTCTTTGATTTCCCCTTTTTTATTTGTCAAATTTTGATTTACCTCATAACCGTCTGACCCATTCCAAATTAAATGACAATTTCTATTCCAACTGATATGCTCTTTTAATTTCTCAAAAATATTAGGGCAAATCAAATCTTTGGTACTTCTCACCTTCATGTGCGAGTTTTGCTATTTTCGACATAACCATGCGTTTAATCTCTTCTAGCATGGTTATAATTGGCTTATGTCTCGAATCTTTTATCCAATTATTAAATATTTTGGACATATTATTATCTACTATGGCGCCCTTACAACAATCCTTAAAATATGCGAGACACCAATGCTTTGGATTTGTCTTTAAAAGATCATCTGCTGCCTCGACCGATACATCCCGAATGAACGTCATATTCTCTAAATATTGGGATTTGGTATATGACTAAGCACATAACCAAAATAATTTCTTCAAATTTTCAGTGTCATATCGCTTGCTCCAATTGCTATATATGTGTCGAGCGCACATTCTATGCTCCGCGTCAGGTAAAAACTGCTCGATTGCTATACGTAATCCCTATAAAGAAATACAAACATAATTAAGAAATTATATTTAATAATAAATAATTTAATCACGAGAAATAAAATAACACATACCTTTTGTTGATCGCTAAGTACAACCCATTGATAACCTGATCTCATATCCAAATCGTTCGCCAACAAATTTAAAAACCAACTCCAATTATCCTTATTTTCTACATCCACAACAGCCCATGCAATGGGATACATTTGATCATTAGCATCTCTTCCAACTGCAGAAAGTATCTCAAATTTTATGGGTCCTTTCGAAAAACATCCGTCTAATTCAACCATTTTTCTACAGCCACTTAAAAACCGTTTCTTACACGCACCAAAACAAATATAAATTCTATGAGAATGGGGTCGTTCATCCCCTTGATTTCGGTTAACATTTATCTGTACAGTGTTATCTCTATCTTCTTCTAACAAAGCTTGTGTGTAATCCCAAATTTTTTCATATTCTTCGGAATAATTTCCTAAATATTTTCTCATTGCCTTCAATTTTGCTCTTCTACATTGACTTATCGTAACATTAACACCCATCTCATTTCTTATTATTTTTTGCATTTCTACCGATTTCCATCCCGGATGCGATCTAATTATTTCTTCATATCTATTAGCAAGATGAGTTGATGTTACCTGACTACACTTAAAAGTAGGAGCACACGTGTGTTGAGAATGGAAAGTTTTTACTATAAAATTTTGTTTTCTGCTATTTAACGAGGCAAATACAACCCATGGGCAACCAGGATTTTTGCATACCGCTCTCACTCTATCTGGGTCATTTTTCACAAATTTAATATCTTTTACATTTTTAACCGCATAATTCTTAATGGCGGTCTTAAATTCCGAAGCTCCCGGAAATATTTGTCCAAGATCAAATTCGGTACAATGACTTTGTCCCATATCCAATGAATGCATAAAATTTAAGGGTTCTTCTTCGCTATTATCGTCATCTTCGTTTGAAAAAGAAAATTCGCTATCCTCATGTTCAACATCCTCTTCAAAACCTTCCCTTCCACCATACATATCAATCGCCAAATTACTCGATTCATCACTCCAAATTGTCCCGACAAAATCCGTACCATCATTTTCACTCAAGTGTTCAACATACAGCTTAATACACTTTGCTTTGGTAAAATTATAGAACATATCCCGAACCGAATCATCGGAATATACAATTTGTAGTATATCATTTTCCGGCCTCTTATAATACAATTTCGAAATATTACAAACACCTAAGATCTCTTCTATCATGGATTTAAGATTGGTATATTTTAAAACATCTTCAAAATCCCCCAATTCATTATCTTGACCATCGACATACTCCCAAACGGAATCAGTCAATACAAATGAACCATTATAAAAAATCCTAAAATAGCAATCCGTGTACATTAAGGTGCGGATAATTAGAGGTATGTTCTTAATTAATTAAAAAAAATTAGCCATTAATTAAATAAATTACTCAAATTAGCCAATTTACTATGAGCAATTTAGCAAGAAAATAGCACTAATTTATTGAAATTAGAATTGTAGAAACAAAATAAATAGATATGAGAGGAAAATGTACCAATTAATGGAGCAAATTTGGACCGATTTTGAATTTTCGAAAATTTAGGGTTTCGAGTGAAGAGAGAAGAGGGGGAGGAGAGGGCGCAGTGGCTGGTGGCGTGGGTGGCGGCGGGCGGCGTGGGCAGGCGGTGACGAGTGGGGCGCGAAGGAGAGAAGAGAGCGAAGGAGAGACAGAGAAGAGAGCGAAGGAGAGATAGAGAGTCAGAAGCGAAGGAGAGAAAGAGAAGAATGGGAAGAAGAGAAAAGAAAAGTGAAGAAAAGAAAAGAAAGAAGGGAGGCGTGCTGACTGTGCGATTAAAAAATTAATATATTTGCCACGTCAGCATGACACGCAAGCACTAAACTGGTGACTGTGCATTTAACTGGATTGAGGGAGCAAGTTGAACAGTTGGAAGAGTTTAGGTGCAAAAGTGTGCAAAAAAAAATTCAGGGGGCAAGTTGAACAATTTTAAAAAGTTCAGGGGACAGAAGTGAGCTTTTTTCTATATTCAATGGCCGATAGCTCTATTGATCGAGTACAAAACACAATAAAATCAGAGAGGGAAATGTGTTGTCTTGACCGTCAAATCACTCATGTCAACGTTTAATATTTGATCGGTGCTTATTGAGTTATATATATTGTTTTTGTATTATATACATTGTTTCAATAGGAGCAACTGACTTTTAAAGGCATATTATGGTTATAGATCTTTTATGGACTCCTGCTGTGTTGCTTGTCAGCTATATTGATGCAAATTAGAATCTTTTTAAGGGTCTTTTTTCCAATTAAACAAACAACAAAAGATAAGACACAAAATAAATTCTAATCTTACATTGTGATGTTATAATCTTGATTAATAGGAAGAGTAAGAATTGATGTAAATAACTTAAAAAGATTGATGACTGAATTGGAATTTCATTTATCTGAACACGAGGGACTAAACTGAACAAACTGCCAATTTAGGTGATAAAAAAAGAGAATTTGGGTAAAATTCTTTATTGCCATTCAAATGGATAATTATTAAGTAGAAAGAAAGAAAAAGATAATTGATTGCATACTGCAGCTACTGAATGAAGTCCAAGGTTTGTTGAGGCCGAAATTTTCAAATTCAAGATTCACTGGGCTTAAATCATCTTAATGATTTTCGTTCTTTCTTTCTGTATTTATTTTATTCCATATCAAAATAATTGCATTTGTCAGTTGCATTGATGTATTCTTTAAATAAAAATTGTTATATACTCCCTAATATTGATGCATAATCGCCTATATTCTAAATTGACAAATTAAGCATCGAGAATGTACACGAATTACTGAATAATTGTCTATATTGATGTAGTGCCGATACATGGCGAATAAGGTTCGTTGGTTCCTGCCCCTTTCTCTCTTTATTTTTTTAATGATTCTTTTTCAGTTTAGCCCCTATAAAAGTTGAAAATATCATTTTAACCTTTAATGTCTAAAAACAAAAAATACCTTAATGCGTAATATATATTTTTTAATCTTCAATAGTTGCAAAGAAAATGTGTAATATTTTTTTATTTTTTGTTTTAAAATTAATATATAATACTTCTACTTTTATTTCTATTGTTATTATTACTATATAACTTTTACTTATCAAAGAACTTTAAAATGTCACAAAAACCCATATATAAATTGAAATGAGAAAAATGTATAAATACAAAAGATACAGTATCCCTATAAAGATTTGAAATGGAAAAAATATATATTAGTAGCAAAAAAATAAGAGAAATTTACAAAAAAACCCCTATCTTTTCTAAAAATTATAAATAACCCTATTTTCGTTTATTACAAATAACCCCCTGTCAGAAATATTTTCCTTACAAATAACCCCCTCCATCCATTTTTCCATCCGTTTAAAGTTTAATTTTTTTAAAATGACCAAAATACCCTCACCTAAAAGAAATTAAATAAATATAAAATAAATAAAAATATAACAAAATAATTATTTAAAAAATAAAATTAATTAAAATAAATAAAATTTAAAGAAGAAAAATAAATAGAAAAAGTTTAAAAACAAAAATAATTAAATAAAATTAAAATTAAAATTAATTAAAAAATATTCAATAAAAATTAATTAAATAATAAATTAAACAAAATAAAATAATTATTAATTACAAAGCTAGAAATAATAAAATAAAAATACAAATAATTAAATAGAAAGTAAAAAATAAAAAAATTAAATAGTAATTATTATTATTGACACATGAAACTCTCATTATCGGTGGTAGAACTTTATAGAAACCGGGGATGCATGCGGAATCCCTCGCCCCCAAAATTTTGCACTATTGATATATATTGTTTTGTCAAAATCTTTGGGGAGGGAGAGGGGTATGCCGCATGCATCCCCGGTTTCTATAAAGTTCCACAACCGATAATGAAAGTTTCATGTGTCAATAATAATATTATTATTTAATATATATATATATATATATATATATATATATATATATATATATATATATATATTAGTTTCTATTTAATTATTTCTAGCTTTTTAATTATTTTATTTTGTTTAATTAATTATTTTAATTAATTTGTATTGAATACTTTTTAATACATTTTTATTTTTATTTAATTATTTTTTAAAATTTATTTATTTATTTTTATTCTTTAAATTTTATTTATTTTAATTAATTTTATTTCTATTTAATTAATTTTTTTTTTAATTATTTTTTATATTTTTATTTATTTTATATTTATTTAATTTAATTTAATTTAATATCTTTTAGGTGAGGGTATTTTGGTCATTTTTATAAAAATAAACTTTAAATGGATGGAAAAATGGATGGAGGGGGTTATTTGTAAAGAAAATATTTCTGACGGGGGGTTATTTGTAATAAATGAAAATACAGGGGGTTATTTGTAATATTCAGAAAAGATAAGGTGGTTTTTTGTAAATTTCCCAAAAAATAATATACCCGTATAAAACCTAAGATACCATTTTTACACTTAAACACACAATATAAAACTGCCATTCCATACATTTCGTACAATAAACCTTTCTAATATTTAATATGTCATATCCATCCTCGGAATGGAGAATAGAAGGATCCTATGTATATATTGCTATAAAATTGAGAAAATGACTTGTGCAATGTTATCACATAAAAAAACATGAAATTACAAATTGATCTCATCCAAAGCGGAGCTAGGGGGACCCAACCTAGTACACTATTCAAATTCTTAAGGGTGTTTCAAAATGCCATTAATTAACATTAAAACACATAAATTATTAAACAACACAAGAAAACGTTTTTGAATGGGACACGTCACTACTACAAAAAACAAAATTTGCAACGAATTATTTAGCGACAAGCAGTATTTTGTCTCTAATTATTGCATTCAGCTACCAAAACATAGTTTGTCGCAAAAATAATAGCAATTAGCGACAACTACAATTCCTGGTCGCAATAATGGTTGCAAAAGCAACTTATTTGAGACAAATTCATAATTGGTAACTATTGTTGTCGCTGAAGCAACTCAATTGGGACAAGCCTATAGCGGGTCCCAAAATATGTTTTACATTTGCTACCAGCTCACCTTTGGTAGCAGATTAAGTAATACATCTGAGACGAGCTAACAGTTAGTCGCCAAACATGTTATTCATTTGCTACAAGCTCATAATTGGTTGCAAATATGGCATAACATTTTTTTCCTTCACAAAATGTTATTCCACACTTGAAAAATACTTTTTACATTATACTAATATTGTTTTGAAAATACCTATAAAATAAAAAAATAACTCAAATAAAATAATTTCTTTCCTAATCAATGTCATGTATTTCCAAATACGACTAACAACCAATTTGAGTGCGAATCATTTCAGTTATCATTTTCATTGGGCTTCAAGAAGAGTTGTGTATAAATTTCACATATACTTCTCTCCCTCAAATAAATTTCACTGGAGGGAATTTCCCTCCTTGTTGAAATAGTTATAAATTCGATATAATTATTGATATGATCCAATATTATAAATAAGGTAGACTCAATATATTTAAAATAATAATTTCCATTTATTTTTACTCTCTGAAATGAAATTTAGTTTTGTAAAAAATGCTATATATTAACTACATGTTGTTTAGGTTCCAGAACAATTCAAGTTTAGATAATTTCATATAATGAACTCATTGGGCTTCAATTTACGTATAAAAACTAAGCTTCAGATTATAATTAAATGTTTCACTAAATTTATTAGCAAATCTATAATATATATATATATATATATATATATATATATATATATATATATATATATATATATATATATATATATATATATATATATATATATATATATATATATGTGTGTGTGTGTGTGTGTGTGTGTGTGGGAGTGGCTAAAAAACATACGTATGTTTTTGTGGTGAAAAACATACGCCCCAAAAATATACGTATATCATCAAAAATTCAAATTTTTCACGTACAGATGGAATATATATGCTTTGAATATGTTGTAGATTAATTTTTACAAGAATCAGAATATTATATCATTGCCATCATATATCATCAAAATATGCAGCACTATTTCAAAGCATATATCGGAATAATAGTTTGATGATACATGATGGCAATGATATATTATTTTGATTTCTGGGAAAATTAATCCACAACATATTCACAACATATATATTACATCCTTACGGTTGAAATTTAAATTTTTACTTTTTATAACCACTTTACGAGTATTTAAAAAAAATATATGTTGCAACATACGTATGTTTTTTAGCATTTTCATATATATATATATATATATATATATATATATATATATACATAATATTTTATGATAAAATAGATATTTTATTTCATCCATAAAAGTAAATATAATTTTTCTACATAATTTAATAAAATAACAAAATATTTAAAATAGATATTGTAGTCAAATTTTGTTTCCCACCTAAATTTCATTCCAAATTTTTTTTCATCCCCTCCATTAATAATATTTTCCCACCTAAATTTCATTCATATATAAAATAAACCCAACCGCTCTCCTCTCGATCTTGACTGGACGAGCGGACCTCTCTTCCTAGCGTTACTGGCCAAGCGTGTCGGCCGAGTTCGTCTCTCTTCCCCCTCTTTACTGGCCGTGCTCGCTTCTCTTCTCGATCTTGAGCCGCTAAGCTTTCCTCTCCTCTCCTCTCCTCTCAAACGCACTCTGGCAACGCTCAATTTCTCTCACTGAATTCAAACTACGGCGATTAGAGTTAGTCCCCCCCCCTCTCTCTCTCTCTCTCTCTCTCTCTCTCTCTCTCTCTTCTCTCTCTCTCTCTCTCTCTCTCTCGTGTAAATGCTAAACCTGATGAATGTTGATCCCTCTATTTCTTTCTTTTGATCTTATATTGTATTTTATTTCACCTGATCTTGTATTCCCTTCTTATTATTTTGTTCAATTTGTTCAATTTGCTCAATTCCATATTGGATATTATGTCTTGTCCCTTTCTTGTTAATTTTTCTTAATTACTTAACTATAAGCCCTAATTACTTAATTATAAGCATGCTCTAAACCCTGAACATATTTAAGCCCTCTATTTATGAATATTGCATATTCTAAAGCCCTAATTGCTTAATTCTAAGCATCTAATCAATTTCACTACTTTATTGTAAGCCCTAATTAGTAACAAAAATTGAATCACTGTGAATTTGTTGTTGTGAATATTTTTTTTGGGATTTGAATTACCATGATTACTTTTTTATATGTAGTTTATTTGACAGGGTACACTTCTAATGGCAGGTGATACTTGTATTTTCTTCTCCAAGATCTGTTATTCAGAAAGGTGTGAATGATTGTGCTTTATTATTCTGAAAAAGAACAGAATTATTGAGGTTTAACATCAAACACTTGATGTGCATAATCAATGAGGTTACAATTTCCTTTAATATTCAAATAGAAAAGAGTGATTGAGGTTAAACATCAAACACTTGATGTGCATAATCAATAATGGTGTGAAATTCTCTTTGATCAACTGAAATAGGGTGTCATGTTGTGCATAAATAGCTGCTTTCTCCACTAAGTTATTCTTTATTTCTTCTCTTGAAACCCTTGCATCCTACCAATGAAATTTAACAAACAATTAATGTACATATTGCGTAATGAAGGTATAAATTAATTTATTTTTGTTTTTAATTGGAATTTTTAGTTTAGCTTTGTTGTCGTGGGCGCAAAGCTTAGATTCATGCAGAGTGTGACAAGAAATTGATCAAAATTAATGTAAATTGATTTCTCATAATTAATTGCCCGCTTAAATATAATTTCTCATAATTTGTTTGATTTTTTTTGTGTTAAACAGTGGAAAAGAAAAGTTAGTATATTGCTATGGAATGGAAGGAACTTATTTACCAGATCACGTAAGCTCCAACAATTTCTTTTTATTTTATTTTATTAATTCTTTACTTATTAATTTTATTTATTTAGTCACTAAGATTTATTTTATTTTTTTACCTCGTTACTTTCTTTACTTTTATGAATAATAATTTGATATTTTTTTCTAGCATTTATGGATGTCTTTTTGTACTAACAAGTGAAGGTCATCCACTTAAAATATATATTGAGACGTTCAAGTAATTATTCTATTTAAGATTTTTTTTTTATTTCAATTGGATGGTGTAGAATAGAATGCTTTTGTAATCTTGAATTTTCTTCATATTGTTGTATATCTTATTATTATTATTATTATTATTATTATTATTATTTATGAAAAAATATTAGAAATTTATATTTTAGAATTTTGAGAAATGTGAAATTTATTTTATTTGGAATGAATTGTATATTTTTTGGTAGGTAAAAAACCTTTAAATTTGGTTCTAGCGACAAAGCTTTGGTTGTAGTAAAATCCAATATATAAAATTAGTGACAAGTATTTCGTCCCTATATTTAGGCATCGGCGGCGAATACGTTGTCCCAAATAAATTATTTTGTTGTGGTACTGATCTTTTGCAACTACTCCGTCGCTATTAGTATGATTAGTGACAAAATTTATAACTTTTGCTACAAATTTTTTGTCACTATATGCTTATTTGAGCACTCAATTGAGACCAATAATCAAGCAATTGCAACCGACATATTGGTTTTAACGACCAGCAAATTGGTAGCGATAGATCTAATATTTAGCGACAAACACCTACTTTCGTCGCAAAATAGAATCAGAGACGGGTATGTGGCTACGAAAGCAGCGACGAGTTTTTTTGGTCGCTGTAATCATTTAGCGACTATATTTGGGCATTTAGCGACCAAATGCTCAGTCGCAAATTCCAATTTTTGTAGTAGTGCGTGTAGGGCTAAGATCACCTGGCACTCAACTCTCACTTCTCAACATTAAGATGAAGGGCTGTGAGGGCGACACGTGTGCATGGCCCAATCAGAAGCTAGTACACGTATGTTTTGAGATATTTTCAGCCAGAGTAGATGTTTTTCGAATACACGTGTCCAGCCCAAAGCACCTGGTACTAGAATCACTTGTTTTTGTTCAAGTTAGGATTTGGTATGTATATCCGGATTTGTATAGCACATAATATCGAGTTTTTGTTGTAGGGTTGTAGCATGTGATATGAATTTTGTGTATTTTTGGAATGAAGTTGAGAAAGGTTGTTGGTTAAATATAGTAAGTATGGTGTTCTGTTTGAAACAATTGCGGTGAGTGTAATTGATGGATACAAATTATATTAGCTATATATGAATTAATTTGTGAGTGTAATTGATGGCTACAAGTTATATTAGATATATATGAATTAATTTGTATTTATTATTTCTTACGTAAAAAAGAAATAATTTATATATATGAGAATATAAATATTTATAAATAGTTGGTTGTTATACAATAAAGTTTATTACAAGAATAATAATATTACTGCTGAAAAAATTATCAAAAGAAATTAGTATTGGTGAAAAATAACTAACATACTTCTGTTCAATTATTTAATTTCTGACAATATTTTTTAGTATAATACATATATAATTTACGAAATAACATCTTACATTACTCATACACAATACTTACTTTCATTATCAGTATTTTTTTCCTTTCTCTTCAACCAATTAAAATACTTTCATACATTTATTTCAATATCTATCTAACATAAATAATATCTAAATATAAAATCACACAAATATACCTATAAATATAATTCCTCATCCTCACCACTAAACTCGTCTGTAATAACAAACATATCTACAAAATTAATTGTTCCAATGAATAACTTTCCAAACATTTCGAGGGTAAAAAAGGCAGTAACATAACAAAATCATCTCAAAATGTCAAAATGGGAAGAGAAGGGAGATGTTGACACGCATCCTCCACTTCGAAAAGTCGACACGTGGCGGTTCAAAGCTTAATCCAAGACTTGTTTAGAATGATGATGCAAATACAATTAAAATGTATTTAATCTTGTCTCAAAGTATATTAGATTGGTGTTAAAATTTAATGATATATGTCTGTGCGAATTAAAATAAATAATATGTACAAATTTAATTATGTTTAATGCAATATATATTTTGTTGTATTAAATTTGTATTGCAGAATAAATAAAAATTATTATTCAAGTCATATATTACAAATAATTTATCGCCTAAGTGGTATTAGTAAAAGGAATAAGCTCACTTTTGTCCCCTGAACTTTTTAAAAATGTTCAATTTGTCCCCTAAATTATTTTTTGCACACTTTTGCCCCTTGAACTCTTCAAAGTGTTCACGTTGCCCCTTCCATCCAGTTAAGTGCCCAGTCATCCTTTCGCCCGAGCTTCTGGACGAGGAAGACCTTCGCGCGACCCTGTCCGCACGCGTCGCCGCCCACGCTGAGCCGCCGCCGCCGCCGTCGCGGCCTAATTCTCGCCCGGGCTAGGCCTCTCCTTCTCGTCCTCTCTCTCCTCTCGAAAACCCTATTCTCTCTCTTCTGGACGATGAAGCAGCAACATTCAGGTCAGTACGTCTTAATCGCTCGCACAAATCTGGATTTTATGACTGATTTTGGATTTTAATTTGAATTAATTGCTAAATTAAGAATTTTTTTTTTGCTTGATTTTCGATTTTATGACTGTTTGAGTTGATTTAAGGGGATTTTGGCGAATTATGGACTGATTTAGGTTTAATTTAACCATAAAATATAACAACATTTTTTTATGCAAATTATTCAAAAAAAAAAAAAAAAACATTCGCCCAAAAGCTGAAGGATCAACAGTAGGGGAAAAAATCAGATATAATAATAATAATAATAATAATAATAATAATAATAATAATAATAATAATAATAATAATAATAATAATAATAATAATAATAATAATATAATAATATAATAATAATAATAATACAAAAAATGGGTTGCTAACGGGTTGAATTTCTGGCCCGTTTCAATAATTTCTGACACATATTATTTGTAGATATTGGTGATAATGGTGAATATGGGTGGAGTTATGAAGAGGTGAATGCGTATACGTGTCCCCGTTGTGCTAGAAAATTCTTGATGCTTTTTGCAAAAACCAAAAAAAATAATGGTCGAGCATTTTACAAATGTCAACTTTGCGAGCACTTTGCTTGGTGTGACGATATTGCCTTCGCACCAATCCACCTCAAGTACTAAGTTCAACGCTTCGAGAAGAGATTTGAAGAATTTGAAAAGATGCAAAGACAGAGATTTGAAGAAATAGAAAAGAATTTGAAAAGATTAATTATGTTGTTGTTTTTGTTATGTGTTATAATTAGTATTGTAATTATGCGATTATGGGAATAATTTATTTTAGGGTTTAGGGTTTGGAGTCTAGGGTTTATGTGATGTTGTATGTTTAGGGTTAATGTTATATGTAAGACTAATTTTTATGTGATGTTGAATGTTTAGGGTTAATGTTATATGTAAGACCAATTTTTATGTGATATTGTATGTTTAGGGTTTGGAGTCTAGGGTTTTAGGGTTATGCAAGGTTTATGGTATTGTTGTATGCTTGGGGTTAATGAAACACAAATAATGCATACAAATTTTAATAATAAAATAGACCAAATGTCACAAAATGCATACAATTCCTTACGAAACATAAAAATATGCAAAAAATAATAAAATGCATACAAGTCCGTACAAATGCAAAAAATAATAAAATGCATACAAGTCCTTACAAATGTAAAAAATAATAAAATGCATACACGTCCTTACAAAACATAAAAATATGCAAAAAATAAAATAAAATGCAAGCCTTAACATTCAACAAATCTAATTGTGTGGCGTTTGATTCGAAGATTGCCCAGTAGATGACGCCCTAAGATTATAAATACACATTAAAAAAATTGTATACAAAAATTAATTATACGAAATGAATATAAATATTAATACCTGCTCTTTTTTATGGGACAAATATTTTTATTATGACCTGTTTGGCAGCAAACATTACACTTTACTATTTGACCTGATTTCGACAGTTTTGAAGCCGATGGTTTAGGCACTACACCTTGTTCACGTCGAGCATGTTTTTTAGGCCTATCCGGCATCTTTCTTTTCGATGGAGGTAGCGGAGGATCAATTCTCGTTTTGGGCCAATCTTACCTACCGATAACCGGTACCATAAAATGAGAATAAATTGCGCGGTGAGTTTCCTTTTTAAAACAATCCGATACGTAATGAATCGGGTCCTCTCCCTTGTTAAATATAGCACAAACGGCATGAGGACAAGGAATACCGGAAATATTCCAAACCTTAGAAGAACACTTACGATTTATAATGTCAACCACATATGTGTGTTCTTTGATTTCTCCTTTTTCATTGGTCAAATTTTGAGTTACCTCATAACCGTCTAACCCATTCCAAATTGAATGGAAATTTCTACTCCAAGTAATATATAATCTTTTAATTTCTCAAAAATATTAGGGCAAATCAAATGCTGGTACTTCTCACCTTCATGTGCGAGTTTTGCTATTCTCGACATAACCATGCGTCTAATCTTTTCTAGCATGGTTATTATTGGTTTATGTCTCGAATCTTTTATCCAATTATTAAATATTTCCGACATATTATTATCAACTATGACGCCCTCACAACAATCCTTAAAATATGCGAGTCACCAATGCTTTGGATTGGTCTTTAAAAGATCATCTGCTGCTTCGACCGATACATCCCGAATAAACCCCATATTCTCTAAATATTGGGATTCGGTATATGACCAAGCACATAACCAAAATAACTTCTTCAAATTTCCAGTGTCATATCGCTTGCTCCAATTGCTATATATGTGTCGAGCGCACATTCTATGCTCCGCGTGAGGTAAAAACTACTCGATTGCTATACGTAATCCCTATAAAAAAAATACAAACATAATTAAGAAATTAAATTTAATAATAAATAATTTAATCACGAGAAATAAAATAACACATATCTTTTGTTGATCACTAAGTAGAACCCATTGATAACCTGATCTCATATCCAAATCGTTCGCCAACAAATTTAAAAACCAACTCCAATTATCCTTATTTTCTACATCCACAACAGCCCATGCAATGTGATACATTTGATCATTAGCATCTCAAATTTTATGGGTCATTTCGAAAAACATCCGTCTAACCCAACCATTTTTCTACAACCACTTAAAAACTCTTTCTTACAGGCACCAAAACAAATATAAATTCTATGAAAACATGGTGGTTCCTCCCCTTGATTTCTGTTTACATTTATCCATACAGTGTTATCTTTATCTGCTTCTAACAAAGCTTGTGTGTAATCCCAAATTTTTTCATATTCTTCGGAATAATTTCCTAAATATTTTCTCATTGCCTTCAATTTTGCTCTTCTACATTGACTTATCGTAACATTAACACCCATGTCATTTCTTATTATTTTTTGCATTTCTACCGATTTCCATCCCGGATGCGATCCAATTCTTTCTTCATATCTATTAGCAAGATGAGTTGATTTTACCTGACTACACTTAAAAGTAGGAGCACACGTGTGTTGAGAATGAAAAGTTTTTTGCATACCGCTCTCACTCTATCTGGGTCATTTTTCACAAATTTAATATCTTTTATATTTTTAACCGCATAAATTCTTAATCGCGGTCTTAAATTTCGAAGCTCTAGGAAATATTTTACCAAGATCAAATTCGGTACAATGACTTTTGTCCCATATCCAATAGATACATAATATTTAAGGGTTCTTCTTCGCTATTATTGTCATCTTTGTTTGAAAAAGAAAATTCACTATCCTCATGTTCAACACCCTCTTCAAAACCTTCCCTTCCGCCATACACATCAATCGCCAAAGAACTCGATTCATGACTCCAAATTGTCCCGACAAAATCCGTATTCTCATTTTCACTCAAATGTTCCACATACAATTTAATACTCTTTACTTTGGTGAAATTAGTGAACATTTCCCAAACCGAATCATCGGAATATATAATTTGTAGTATACCACTTTCCGGCCTCTTATAATACAACTTCGAAATATTACAAACACCTAATTCCTCTTCTATCATGGATTTAAGATTGGTGTATGTTAAAACATCTTCAAAATCTCCCAATTTATTATCTTGACCATCGACATACTCCCACACGGAATCAGTTAATACAAATGAACCATTATAAAAAAATCTTAAAATAGCAATCTGTGTACATCTTTAAGGTACGGATAATTAGAGGTGGTCCCTAATTAATAAAAAAAATTAGCCATTAATGAAAAAAATTACTCAAATTAGCCAATTTACTATGAGCAATTTAGCAAAAAAATTAGCACTAATTTATTGAAATTAGAATTATAGAAACAAAAAAAAATAGACATGAGAGGAAAATGTACCAATTAATGGAGCAAATTTGGACCGATTTTGAATTTTGTGAAATTCAGGGTTTCGAGTGGAGAGAGAAGGAGGAGGAGAGGGCTGGCGCCGGAGATAGGGTTTCGAGTAGAGAGAGAAGAGGAGGAGTCGAGTGGTGGCGCCGGAGTTAGGGTTACACCGGACGACGCGTGGGTGCTCGGCATGAGTGAGTTCGTTGGGTTTCGTCCAGAGAGACAGAGAGCAGCTTAGTTTCGCGAAGAGAAGGAAGAAGGAAAAGAAAAAGAAAGGGAAGAAAGGAAAGAAAGGGACGGGTGTGCTGACTTGGTTTAAAAAAATAATTTATTTGCCACGTCAGTATGCCACGCAAGCAGTAAACTGGTGACTGAGTGTATAACTGGATGGAAGGGCAACGTAAACACTTGGAAGAGTTCACGGGATAACAGTGTGCAAAAAATAGTTTAGAGGACAAATTGAACATTTTTAAAAAGTTCAGGAGACAAAAATGAGCTTATTCCTTAGTAAAAAAATCTACTTCTACCGTATTTATATGTTTTGTATAAATTATATATACTAATGTCTAATAAATTATAATTTATATGCTAAAGCCTAAAATACTATATTATATTCTTATATGGGTTCAAAAGTTAAATTTGTAAAACAAAATAAACCGAACCGGCTGGTCCGGTCCCTTAAATTGGCTTACATAACTTAGCCGCAATTTTTTGGACAAATAGTTCGCCACATAAAATACTTTCAGAAAATCCAATTTATTTAGAATTATACAATTCTGCACTTTTTCTATAAATAATATACTATAAGTTATATGCTAAAATGTTATATTATATTATTATAAGAGTTAAAAGGATAATCTATCAATCAAATCAACCGGCTGGTCCGGTCTGCTCAAAAGGAAAAGTATATACCTTCCCCCTCATTGCCGCAAAAGGAAAAAGTCTATACTGCTCAAAATGGCCTGCTTAACTTAGCCGAGTGTATTTTTATTAGCCACAAAAGGAAAAGGCTATACTGCTTAAAATGGCTTGCTTAACTTAGCCGACTGTTTTTGTGGGCAAGGTTAAGGACCAAATAAAATAATTAGGCATGCCTCCTGTTAGGAGACGCGGCGTCTCTCGTATTTAACCCCTCCAACCTATCATCGTTCTTCTTCGTTCAAATGGCGGATCAAAATCCGGATTCAAGCAACAATCTCTCCCCTAAAATGGCGGATTATGACCGTCAAGCTAAAGCCCAGAACACATCTTCGTCCAAATTTCCATCATCAGGCTCCAGCTCGGGCTCCGACCAAAGCTCGGTCTCTCTCTCCGCGAACCCAGGGATTCTGAACGAGCAAATCCTCTCTCTCATATTCCGCCGTTTGAACTGGGACCCACAATCCCTCTGTTCGATCTCTTGCGCGAGCCGGCGTCTCAGAGCAGTCTCGGAGCGAGTTCTCTTCTTTGAGCTCTGTAAGTCTCGCGCTCCAAAGCTGGTTTCCTCTCTGACCCTCTCCCCGAGTTCCAACTCGCCGCGTGTCCCTGGAGGCTGGCCGGCCATGGCGAAACTGCTGCTGTTCTGTTGCGGGTGCAATCCTTCGAAGTTTTTCAGAGTGAATAATGGAGTTGGAGGCCATTTCGCCCCGGTTTCGAGGTTCTCTAAAACTTCTGGGAAGAGTTTCCTGAGGAAGAATTGCTGGGGAGATGTGCTCTATGTGAGTGATCCTTGTGAGCATGCTTGTCCGAAAGAAGGAGAAGAGATGGATTTGGGAGCATATAGGTAAACTTACATGCCTTTCTTTCTTATGTTTATCATATAATGTGGTAAGTTTTTGCAATTGTTAGGCTTTGGGGGGGTAATTTTATAGATGAAGGTTAGTTTTATGAATGAGGGATATGCATCATATCCTATTCCTCTGTTTTACTTTTAAGATGGTGCACAGCCCATGTTGTTATTTTATTTTAATTTGGGGCATGTAGGTAAAACTGCACTTTATTTTATCTTTATAATGTGGTTAATTGTTGTAACTTGTCAAAGGCTGCAATTTTTTGGGGTTATTTTACTTCAATTTTTAAAGTGAGATGGATAGACTTTATAGGACACTGGTTCCTACTATCCTATGGAAATCAAGATATTTGGAATTCATCAATATAGAAATCAAGATATTTAGCTAGTTATTATTTAGTATAGACATCATGACCCATTTAATTATTCTTTAATATGCACATCATGGCCCATGTAGGAATATGTTCTTACAAGACTTTCAGTATGTCTTTATCATAATAATAATACCATAGTGATTAATTTAAACCTAACAAATTTTTTGAATAAATGTAGGGGAGTATTTTGTGGGTTTGTGGGGTCTCGTACTTGCGCCTTTCTAATCAGAAAGCACATCGAGTTAGAAACCAAGGTCAGATGCCCGTATTGTTCAGCACGAGTCTGGAGCATGACTGGTGCCGGACTGGTGCCGAAAAGTGCTTCTAGATGGCTTGGGGCCCCCCAAGGCATGCTAGAGTATTTTGTTTGTGTCAGTGGACATATGCATGGGAAATGCTGGCTCGCTCATCTATCGTCTTGTGAGGAGGAAGAGGAACATGATGACAATGATGACGGATGATGATGTGTGGATGAGACAATAACTTAGTGTCTGTTCGGTACCATCAAAATTGCATGAAAAAGGGGAATAAACGGATTATTTTAACTTATTTCATCCGAACATGCATGGAAAAGAGGAATAAACTGATTATTCTAACTTATTTTATTCATACATTATTGGAATATGTTAGATTAAGCCTACCAAATAGTAGTTTTTTTTAATTCCATGTCAAGAATGGAATAGAGCTATTCTATATAATAGGCTTAATTTCCGGACAAAAATACCCATGTTTATTCCGTTTTCATTCTAAGTGTACATTAAAAAAAAGGAAATGCAATATCACGACGGTATTGTAGCACGTTCAATCACGACGGACTGTATATATACTGTTTTTTTCCACTTTTTTCTACATATTGTTTTCACTGTGTTTAGATATATTTTTATTCCTTATGTATTATTTATTTTTGGAATTTGTATATACTGTTTTCAATATACTATTTTATTATTTATATATTATTTTCATTTTTTGCGTCGTGACATATCATTATTGTATAGTTATGTAATTGCAAATATATTGGAGAAAAAAATATTTTCAAATCAGTTGTACTTTCTTCCTTTATTGACAACAACAAACAACAGTTCATTAGATTTGCATGTGATGAAAGTAACTAAAATTAACCAAGAGACTGTCACATTATGCAAGTTCGGGTTAATTGGATATGAGATTGATTCTTTTTCTATTTTTAGTTTTTTTATTATATTTGTAATTGAATTTTTTATTTATTATTTTATATTTTTGTAAGTAGTTCCATATAATTGTAGAAATAAATTTGATAAGCAAAAAAAAAATTAACAAAATTATTTTGGTAATTGTTATATTTTTGTATATCTTAACTAACTTTTTTATTCCATAAATATTACCGAACACACGTGGAATACATGAAAATAATGGAAGAACACACGTTGAATACATGAAAATAATGGAAGTCGTGAGAAATGTGTGATCTCTTTAAACAAAAATCGTGAGAAAGGATAAAATAGTGGAAGTCGCACACTTTCCCTTTCTATATGTACATCAATTGATAATAGGAGAGACTCAAAACCTTTATGCAGTATTTTTCTCTTTCAATACACTATTTAAAGGAAGTTTTTTTTTTAATTTATTGGGAGGGTTCATATATCCCGTATCTATTTTCAAGAAATTAACTTTTGTCAAATTTTGAACCCATTTATAGGAAGTTGGAGAAAACTGAAATTTTATTTTAAAAAAATTGACAAACATCTTAAGCATTAATTATAAATTGGAACGGTGATCAGATAATGATGTGCAAAGCGAGAATCATGGTGCTATGGTCCCTCACAAAATGCAAGTCTTGTTGAAAATGTCATATGAAAATGCGATTTTCGTCCTTGCCATGATGTGTTATATTAAGGATGTTGAACTTGTGTTTAGCTAGCCAAAATTCGAACCATTTGTTGCTAAATATCATTGTATGTATTTTTTTTTTTTTTGGAAAGGTTACAGAGAGCTTGATATCTCTCGCGTAATTTTATTAATCAATTTCCAATTCAGTTACAGACCTTCATTGACGATAGACTGACGATAGACGTACAATTCAAAATAATATGTATATATTACAATAGATTTGCTTAGTCTGTTTTTTTTTATGATGGATATCATATATTTGGCACTCTATTTTTCTTTTCTTCAAACTATATATATGATTGGTATATATTGATCGATAATTTATTCACATTTGTAGGATGTTTGAAACCGTGTAACTATACATATTCTCTTTATATACACTTTGTATTTTAACATACTTTATGAAACATACACACTTATTTGAACAAATAAAATGAAATAGGTCTTTGAACAATCAAAACCAAACTTGAAAATGTTAATTTCTGGGACGGGGTTAGGTGCTTCTCGTGAAGCACCTTGATCCGCGCTTCACCCATTTAATGTGGTAACTTTAGTGTATCTTTGTGTATAATAACTAGAAAATAAAAGTAATATTTAGAATTAATATGAGAAATCAAATTTTAATATGAAAAATTTACATCTAAATATAATAAAAATGAGCAATTCAAGTTATAAATTCAGTAACACAATAATTATTAAATTATTAGTCTATTAAAAAATTATTATTAGCATAGTACATAATTTCCGTAGGTATTTAATAAGTGATTAATATGTTACATTCAATATATCTGCAAAGAAAACTAGAAGTTTTTTAATTTTGAAAGTGCATAAATTTTAAATAATACTAAAATTAATCGATTTTATATTATATTAGACTAGATATACAAAAGCTATGAAGAAATTGTCACATTATATCTTAAATAAGATGGTAGATTCATGATAATACTTTAGGGTCGTGATGAAAGCCCACTATCTAAAGGTTTAAAACCGCAAAGTACAAAGCTAGGTGCTTCACCCATTTAATGTGGTAACTTTAGTGTATCCTTAAGTATAATAACTAGAAAATAAAAGTAATACTTAGAATAAATATGAGAAATCAAATTTTAATATGAAAAATTTACATCTAAACATATAATAAAAATGACCAATTCAAGTTATAAATTCAATAACATAATAATTATTAAATTATTAGTCTATTAAAAAAATTATTATTAACATAGTACGTAATTTCCGTAAGTATTTAATAAGTGATTAATATGTTACATTTAATATATCTGCAAAGAAAAATAGAAGTTTTTTAATTTTGAAAGTGCATAAATTTTAAATAATACTAAAATTAATCGATTTTATATTATATTAGATTAGATATACAAAAGCTATGAAGAAATTGTCACATTATATCTTAAATAAAATAGTAGATTGATGATAATATTTTAGGGTCGTGATGAAAGCCCGCGATCTAAAGGTTTAAAACCGCAAAGCACAAAACTAGATGCTTCACGCGAAGCACCTATTTCTACAGTTGATGGAAAAAGTACTATCAACTGTAGAAACGTTGATGCGATAAATAAATTGAATTTAGAATTAATGTGGAAACGAGAATTTGAAACACCTAAACAATTTCAAATATCCATTATATAAAAGAGTTGCTTCATTGCAATAAACAAAAATTAGGATGACAAATCTTAATACATCTCTCAACAAATGCTAATAACAAAATTACAAGTTCGATTATTTATCACGGAGAGATTAAAGACCAGAACAAAGACTAGAACGCATTACAAAAAAACAATGAAATGATGAACTTTTGTGAAATTTAGTAAACAATTAATACTACAAAAGTATGTCATTACTTTGAATCTCAACATACAGAGCTGAATCAAACAAGACTCATCATATGGCGCAACTAAGATTGAGAAATGTATATCTCCATTTTTTTATGAATGGAAATATCATCATAATTTTATAAGATTGAGTTGGATCAGTTTTGTAATTTCATATTGGTCCATTTATTGATATAAACATTTTTTTTTTCTTGTCATTTCTTGTTTGTTTTCTTGACAAAATAATTAAACAAAACAAAATAAATTTAATGCGGACTTCCAAATATCACGGATGTATCACTCCTAAAAAGAATATAATCATTCGATCTAAAAAAAATCAAACTAAATTCAAGTCATTTTTTCTTATATCCGTCAATAAAAATAATTATCCATCAATAAAAATAATTTAAAATGCGCAAATAGGTTAAAACACAATAATTCATGGCCGAAAAATACACTCGAATCTTAAAACGCCATACTTAGTACAAAAATAAAAAATATTACTATTACTCATCTCTTTTACCTCGCATTTTATTAGAACCCTCACTCTTATTACTCTTCATGTAACTGCTCAACGCCTTTTTTGTCTTATTCCATTCTTTTTCCGACTCTTGATTTCTCATAAAAGAACAAACTTCACCAACTGTCACTTTCTGAACAACCCTCCTTTTCTCTTTATTTACACTTTCGCCATCCTTACTCATTTCTTTCCTCTTTTTTAATTCCTCATTTGGACTTTTTATTTCTTTTGGTATACTTGAACTTAGGTTTTGTTGGGTAAGTTGAGATTTATTTGATACTACATTTGAATTATTTGTTTGTTTTGGTGGATTTGAAATTAGGGTTTGTTGAGTAGATATGGGTTTAGGGTTTGTTGTTGAGCTATAAGAGGAGAATAAATTTGTGTTTGAATCTCCAACAAGATCACTCCAAGCGGATTTTTGAAACCAAGTATTTGAATTCAGTTTTTGAATTTTAGTTTCACTTTCTTTTTTAACTGGAGACGATTTTTCTTTTTCTTCCGTTTGTTCAACATTAAGTGAATCTTCTTCTGCTTGTGTTTGTATCTCTTTCGCTGTCGAAATCTCATTTATTTCCTCTTGCGATTCCTGCAAATTAAAAAACAAAAGGTTAACTATTTAATAATAATAATAATAATAATTGATAATCATATACCTTTTTTTATTAAATATATTCATTTACCTTTTTATTATCTAAAGTCTCTTTAACCATACGATCCAACATTAATTCATCCGATTTCTTACTTGAAATATTCATAAATATATCTCCATCCGATTCTTCTTCCTCCCCTACCTGTTCTTCTTCTTTCTCTATTTCTTTTTCTTCATTTTGAGTGCTTTTATTATTTTCTTGTGCTTCTTTTTCAATTTTTTTCTCTTTCAATTTTTGCTCATGCAATTCCTACATTTGAAAAGCAAGAAATAAACACCTTAATAACAAATAATAGTAACTATACTAACAAAATGAAAGAAATAACGGTGTACCTTCTTATTATCTAAAGTCTCTCTCACCATATGATCTTCATCTGATTTATTACTTGAAATATTAATAACAATATCTCCATCTGATTCTTCTTCCTCTTCCATTTCTTCTCTGTGCTTTCCTCTCTCTACATTTTTTCTCTCTTCATTTTCTATTATCTTCTCTTTTGAAACCTCACGCTTCCTCTCTTGCGATTTCTGCATATTCAAAAGCAAGAGATTACCAATTTAATAATAATAATTATTATTATCAGTATCACTATAATTAATAAATATTACCATTATTACCATATGTTCATAAAATATAAAAAAACAAAATACCTTCTTATTTTCCAAACTCTCTTTCAACAAACTGTCCAACATAAATTCTTCCGACTTATATTTACTACCCGAAATATTCATAACAATATCTCCATCCTCCTCCTCTTCTTCCTCCTCCACTTCTTCTCTCACCTCACTTTCTCTCTCCTCACTCTCTTTCATAACTCTCTCCATCACCGAATTCATAACATTCCGCTCCTTCTCCTCTCCTCTCTCCTCACTTTCTCTCCCCTCCGCCGCTCTCTCCTGCCTCTCTCTCTCCTCGCTCTCCTTCATCAATCTCTCCAAAACCGAATTCATAATATTAGTTTCTCTCTCTCTAGCGGCTGATTCAAGAGCGGATTCATAAACCTGATCCACTGATTTGTGGTCGCAGTGCTCTTCACAGTCGCAGAAATGAAGAGGGAGAGTGGACGAGAGCTCGACTCTCTGGAAGCTGTACTTGTGCTTCCCGCTGCCTTTATATGGCAATGCTTTTATCTGTACAAAAGAAATAAATACATAAATAAATGTGTTAAAAGACAAAATTTACAGAGCAAATATTTGCTGGGAATAAAACGGGGAATTTTTCAACCAAAAAACCCTATAATTTTGGTATTTCTGAGAAACAACACTACATTTGGAATATTAAAAAAACTACTTTCAAGTTTAAACTTTCCATTTATACTAATTGAAACTTATTTAGGGTTTTTTTTGAAAATAAAAGCACAACATAAGGGTTTCTTTGAAAACTTTAAAATTAGGGTGGTAGGGGGTTCTGAATATTCCAAACATCAGGGGGATTTTTATGAATTTGAGAAAACATAGGGTGGTTTGAAAATACTCCGACAAGAAACAAAAACATAAAAAAAAATGAAGTACCAATCACCTTCTTCAATTTAGGAAAGAAAATGCTGATCTTCTCAAAATCAGGATTCAGTTTCCCGGTATCTGTCCTGACTCTCTCTTTCCCAGATTCTGGATTCGTCGGTACCTGTTCATGTTCTGGTACCGGTACGGAATCTTGTTCCCATTCACGTTTCAAGCGAGTGAGATAGTGTTCTTTCGCCTTTTCGAGTCTTAATTTCCCGCCTTTCCACTTACATCCATTATACTAATAGACCAAACAAAAATAAAATAATTAATTAATTAAAGAATCGGAGGATTAGGCTAAAGAGCAATTTGCAAAAAAGAACCCTGCATAAATTGCAAAAAAAAAAAAATGAAATTTAATATAATAAAAAAAGTATATTTGTTAAGAATAGAGGGGATCTTTTTGCAATTTCAAATAATTTAGGGTTTTTTTGGCAATGCAAGGGCTTTTTTGCAAATTTCCCTCAAAAGTATTCTTCATCCAAAGGTACTTCCAAAAAGGTTTATTAAATTAAATTCTAATGAAAAAAGAAATTGAGTCTTACAATAGAGAAGAGCTTTTGGAGCGACTTGTCTGATTCCGGTTTAAAATCCACATAGGCAAAATCCCGCCCGTTTGTGCGAACAAATTCCACATTGTTGACTTTTCCGAGAGAATTGAATATGTTTTTTAAATCGTTGGTTGTCACATTTTCACTTAAACCCCCCGATAAAAATCCTATTTACGGTTGGTGAGCTGTTAGTTTGATTTTCAGCCATTATAAAGTTTAGGCTTTTTGAGCAGCTTTTTTTCTTTTTTGCTACACCCAGTTAATTTAAGCTCTCAATTCTGCAATTAAGCAAAGAAAAAGTTAGTTGTAGTGAAAATCAGATTAAAAGATGATTATTTTAATTTGAGAAGAAATATCGTACAAAAACAATATCTTTCATATAATATATGATTAAGGAACCAAATTACTTGATTTTACAGTAATGGAGTGGCTTTCAGCTCATTCCATTTTTCACTAAGAAAGCCTATTAAATTTTCTACTCTACTCTTAAAGATTTAACTTCACACTAATTTAAGGGCTTATTTGGCCAGAAACTCATAGAAACCGATAGAAATCATTAAACCATCTCCTTTCCAGCATAAATTTTGATAGAAATATATAAACCGAAGAAAAAATAAAGAAAAACCTTTCTGCAGCCGCAAGAGGAAGGAAGTGGTGCGGAAAAAGAAAAATAGAAGAGGTTATATCTCAGGTCATCTATAAGAGACGAGATTTAAAATCCCGCATTATTCAAAATCCGGCGTTATAAATCCAGGAATACAAATTCTGGATTTCGAAACAGAGTTTCGTTCCAACGAGGAGCTTGAATTGATCGAAAGAAAACCAATCGAGTGAAGAAGAAGGAGGAGAAAGGAGAAGGATTATGTGGGCACTTACATGTCTGACATCGTGCTGCGCGTCATGCGCTTGCGGGGCGTGCATGTCGGCGGCGACGGCGATCTCGCGCCGCTCCGCCCGCCTCGCCTACTGCGCCCTCTTCGCGCTCTCCCTCGTCCTCTCATGGATCCTGCGCGAAGTCGCCGCTCCCCTCTTGGAACATATCCCCTGTATGGTTGAATTGTTACTTGAATGTCTTAGTTGATGTTGATTTAGCTGGAATTTCATTATTGAGGGTCAATTGAGTGTTAATTGGTCCTAGTTGTGGCTGAACCGCACAAGCTTGAAATATGTTCAGTTTCTTACTTAAAACCCTTAATTAGCGGATTAGTTGCACAACTGATGGTTATTTGAGTCTTAATTAGCTTAAAGTGTAAAATTGAGGGTTAATTGAGTGTTGTTGGTCCTAATTGGGTCTAAACGAATTTCAAGAGCTTAAATTATGTATCTTTTTTGTGGTTTTTTACAGGGATAGATACCTTTGAAGAAACTCCTTCGAAAGAATGGTTTCAGATGAACGCGGTTTTGAGAGTGAGTCTTGGGAATTTCTTGTTTTTCACGACGTTTGCTGCGTTGATGATTGGAGTGAAGGATCAGAATGATAAGAGAGATTCATGGCATCATGGCGGTTGGGTTCTGAAGATAGTAATTTGGGCTGTGTTGATTTGTCTCATGTTTTTCCTCCCAAATGTCGTAATTACCATTTATGGTAAGGAAAAAAAATACTTGTTTTTTTTGGCTTTCTAGTATATTTTATTTTGAGAGTGATTTTTGAGAGTTTTTTTTTTCTGTGTGTAGAAACACTGTCGAAATTTGGATCGGGATTCTTTCTTTTGGTGCAAGTGATTATTCTTTTGGACTTTTTAACCAATTGGAATGATTCTTGGGTGGAGAAAGATGAGCAAAAATGGTACATTTAATATAACCCTTTTCTCAACTCTTTTTTGCCAAAATATGAAAAATTGAGGTTAATTGTGAAAAATTGAGGGCCAAGTTGAACAAGTTAGCTAAACTAAAATGTTTATTTATTTGTCTAACATTTCAGGTATATTGCATTATTGGTCATATCAGTAATTTGTTACATCGCCACATTTGCCTTTTCTGGCTTATTATTTATGTGGTTCAATCCTTCTGGAAATGATTGTGGTCTCAATGTTTTCTTCATTGTGATGACCATGATTCTTGCTTTCGCGTTCGCAATTGTTGCTTTACACCCTCAGGTAAATAAATATTTAATTAATAATTGAGCATTTTATGAAATGCACCTCCTGTTTTTCTGATATTATTAAAAAGTAAAATTCCACTCAGCTTATGCAATCTATGAATGATTCATCACTCTCAAATTGTTATTGTTTGTCGAATTATTTGAAGTTCGTGTTTATTTGTTAGTTCATGTTTATTTGTTGAAATATTCATTTGCATATTTATTTATGTAATGAATTATTATTATTTGTGGATTTTATTTATAATTATTAGCACATATTGACTTATCTATTATTAATACTATTATTACTAATATTAATCATATTTGTTTATTGAAACATTCGCTTTTTTCATCTAATCCTTGCTTACTTCTGGTTCCTGCTTCTTGCCTTCATTCATGGAGATGAATATTCAATTATTACAACTTTTTCAAAAAACACTCTTTTTCCCTCACCTTACAACCCCAAACTCTCACATCCTCACAATTCATCACCCCATTAACTCCCCATTATTTTATTCATTCCTTTTCTTTGTTAGGTGAACGGGAGTCTGATGCCGGCATCGGTAATCTCCATCTATTGCGCGTACCTCTGCTACAGCGGGCTCTCCAGCGAGCCATCCGACTACGCATGCAATGGCCTGCACAAGCACTCCAAATCAGTCTCAACCGGCACTTTGGTGTTGGGTATGCTCACCACCGTGCTTTCCGTTGTTTATTCCGCTGTCAGAGCGGGGTCATCGACTGCTTTTATCTCTCCTCCTAATTCGCCTAGAGCAGGTAAATAAGTGAACTTGTTAAACTTAAATTTTGTGCGCACAGAGAGAATCTAGAGAGAGAAATTTAACAACTTGATTTAGGGTTTATTCTGCTGTCAGAGACGTTTTTCTCTCCTCCTAAATCTCCTAAAGCGGGTACTAAACACAGCCTTGAAGCCTGAATAGAATGTTATTCACTTTCTCTCTGAAGTTTAGACTTAGAGAAATCAGTTTCTATGATTTTTCTTAACATAAGATGTGCATTATGATTCTTGTGAGAGTAAATAATTGTCGATTGACAATTGTCGAAGATATTTCAGTTAACATTATAGACTCGTATTTGTACACCATAAAAGTAGTATACTATACACACATACATAGAAATTAGAAAGTGATAACATCCTTATTCACCACAGGCGCGAGCTCCCCACTACTAAAAGACGACCCAGAATCAGGAGCCACCGACTCATCCTCCAAACCCACCGAGCCCAAGCCCGTCTCATACTCATACACGTTCTTCCACTTGATCTTCGCTTTGGCCAGCATGTACTCAGCCATGCTGCTCACCGGCTGGACCAGCTCCGGGTCCAGCGGGACTGATTCAGAACTGATCGATGTCGGCTGGACCACGGTCTGGGTGAGGATCGTGACCGAGTGGGCCACCGCTGGGTTGTATGTCTGGACTTTGGTTGCTCCGCTTGTGCTTCCGGACCGTGAGTTCTCTTAAATGTTGAGATTGTTTAAAATTTAAGGTTTTAGGGGAATAATTTTATGTGTAGATTGAATGTTGGGGTGTTATTACTGTTGTGTGTTATTATGTGAAAATATGATGTTTGATGTTTGTCATGGGTATTAGTTGATATGTATATATTAAGGACTTTTGTGAATGAATTCTCTTGGAATAATTGGGATACTGAATAATGTTATGTGCTCTTTTTTGTATGTAAGAATGAAGTATGATAATATGTGGATAATAATTAGTTCTTTACCTGCATCATGGGTAGGGGTGTCAATGGATACCCATAATCCGATAACCCGATCCTCCAAATGAATGGATTTGCTTGTGGATCGAAAAAATGTGCCTGATAATAAAATGCATTCGCATTTGGATTTTTGAAAAAGATCCACTAGTTTAATGGATTTGCATTTGGATCTTGGAAGATCCGAATCCGAACCTGATATGAATCCGATAATTAATATATATGTTTATATATAGTAAATATGTATATATAACAACAAACTAATAAATGCGAAAAAAAGGGTAAGAAACTACGTATTTTTATGAGATAGATGTAATAAATTAATTATGGTGAATATTTGGTAAGAAAAAAGAGGTAAGAAATCACGTATCTTATGAGATTTATTTATTTATAGTTTTCTTTTAAACTTAATGACATGATACGAAATCCGATCTGAAACCCGTTTCGTTAATTTTTTTGGATTCGCATATGGATCTTTATTTTCTTAATGGATATGGATTCACATTTGGATTTTTTGAATTTAAATTGGATTCGCATGTGGATACTATTTGGATCCGACCCGAAACCGATCCATTGACACCCCTAATCATGGGTCATTCATGACTTGCGTTGAACTGACATGATAATCGCATTCAAATGACATGAAAACACGTATATTTAGCTCGCGTTCTTGAATACTCATGTATAACAAATGAGCACACTCATGAAGAAAGTGTTTATAATGAAGAGAAGTTTACTTTCAAGAATGTTAAATCTCTTTTACATTGTTAGTTGTTTGGAACTTATCTTAACAAATCAAATCTTCTCACATATACTATACAGCAAAAATGAATAATTTTTAAGATGTTGGAGCGAATCAAAAATTTAATAAAATAAATATCCATATGAATTCAATGAAACTTAAATCTATCATGTATATAAGGCTTTTATCATCTTATTATTACCGTAAATGATAATACCTTTTTAGTACCACAGATGTACTATTCGTGCTGGCTCAACTCAAAACTTTTCTGCAAACTGGTTTTTACATAATTCTAGTCCATTCTTTTGCCGAAAACCCAAAATATATAGTCAAAAGTGTTATGATTCACTGGATTTAATTTCAGTATAAATTGGACAAATACACATTTGTTGTTGAAGACATGAGAGAAAATGGATCATCAAAGGAAATCCGATAACAACTGGAAAAAAATTAAAATAATTTAAAATCTTGTATTTTTTGCATTGATATTTAAAGTTTTAATAGTTTTCAAATGCATATATTTTCTTAGGTCTTCGACATAGCATTTTTGATGATGTAATTAGATCTTATTGGATACTATGTGTTGTAGCTCATAAGACCAGACACATTATTATACTTGTATACAATTTTTTTACTTTCCTCAAATGTTGACATACTTTTTCAATATTTTTTATGACTCATTTGTATAGTTTAGAAACGAGTCATTTAATGTTTTTTTGAGATGCGCTACAAATTTTGACACAATTTTGTCATATTATGGGCCTTACTAATACACTAAAATGATATGAACACATATTTGGATCATTTGTTATAGTGAATCATCTTATTTGCATATAATGACCTATTATATTTATAGGGAAATTATATGAATCCTCCAAACCCACGGAGCTCAAGCCTGTTTCGTACTCATACACATTCTTCCACATGATTTTCGTGTTAGTCAGTATGTACTCAGCCATGTTATTAACCGGTTGAACTAGGTTCCAGCGGGTCAGTTTCAAAACTAATAGATGTGGGCTGTACCACCATCTTGGTCTGGATTGTTACCGAGTAGGCTAAGACGGGGTTGTATGTCTGGACGTTGGTTGCACCTCTTATATTTCCAGACCATGAATTCTCTTAAAATTTGAGATTATTTATAGAATGAATGATGTATATTATAATTTATATGTGTTATTGATGGGATTTGGGGTGGATATTTTGCTCTGTATATATGGATTTTTGTGAATGAATAATGTAGAAATATTTTGGAATTGGTATATCAGATAATTTGAGGTGTTTTTGTACATAAGAATGAAATGCAGTAATATGTAGACTTTTATTTTCCCTTTTTTATGTTTGGGTTTGGATTTGTACCGAGTGGGGCACTGCGGGTTTGTATGTCTGGACTTTGGTTGCTCCACTTGTGTTTCCAGACTTCAGAGTTCATTTAAATTTAAATCTTGAGAGAGAGAGAGATTGAATATTGTGGTTTTTATGCGGTAATCCTATAAAAATTCAAAAGAATTGGCAAGAGTGTAGGGATGAAACTTAATAGAAACCGGAAGGAATCATGGTCCTTCCAAAATTTTGACAAAGTAGTATATATGGTAGTGTTTTGCGTTGAAGAGAATTTGTAAATGCATGTATTTTTTATGTATTTGCTCCCTTCTCCCCCTCGCAACAAAAAAAAAAAAAAACAATTTTTTTGGTAAGTGCTATTCAATAGCAAGAATTTTTTAGTTGTATACATATATATTTGCATTTTGATATACCTTTTGTGTTTATAAATATATTTTTTTGAAAATATATATTTTTGTAATTTCACTATACCTTTTGTATTTACAAAAATATTTTTTTGTAATTTCCATCATATCTTTTATAATCGAATACTGATGGATGCTTCAAAATATTGACACTTCATATTAATGACAGTTACATCCAGTATACAAGCTACTGGAGAGGATTGCCTCTTTTTCAATTCAAAATCAATGGAGCAAAAATAGCATGTATTTATCTCTTGATTTTCTGTATTCTTTATATTTGGTTAGGAGTATAATTAGGGATCTATTAGCTATCAATTAGGTGCTTAATTCTAGGCGTTTGTATTTGAAAGTCTCCTATAAAAGAAGTCTGAAACTCTCATGTATCACTCATCCAAAAATAAAATACAATAAACAAATTTTCTCTCTCTTTAATTGTTTATCATGGTATCATGAGCATGAAAGAGCCAAAGCTCGTATCTTTTTTTTTCTCTACAACAAATTCTGTCAAATCTCTCTATCTCATTGACTTCTTTCTCTTCCGCTGAAACCATTTCAAGAAAAATATTTTCGTCCAATTAAAAGTTTCCTTCATTTCTTCTTATTTTCTTTTTCTCTCTCAAATTTACCAACAACAATCAGATCTCTGACCAATATTCACCAACTCAACTGTATATCTTGAGAATACAAATATGCCTTCTTCAAATTCCCAAACAAATGACCCTCCTATTCTTCTATCCAGCCAACTATTCAAATTAGTCACATTCTCTCATCCCATACCAATTAAATTGGATCAAACAAATTATTTAATATGGAGATCTCAAATCATTCCCACACTCAGAGGCCACAATCTCCTTCAGTATCTCGATCCTTATAAGCCCAATGATAATACGATTTCCGAATCCGATTGGAAGGAACAAGATTCCCTAATCCTCGCTTGGTTACTTTCTTCTCTCTCCCCCGAAATAATTGCTCAAGTGACGCAATGCGAATCAACCACTGATGTTTGGCGTCTACTGCAGAAAACCTACTCTTCAGCCTCTCTTGCGGGTATTATGCAGTTAAGAAAAAGACTAAATAGCATAAAAAAAGGATAATCTATCCTGCGCTGAATATTTCCAAAAACTCAAGGCCGTCGCAGATCAAATGAGCTTTGTAGGAGCACCCGTCTCTGACCAAGAAATGGTCCTGATAACCCTTGAAGGCCTTGGCAGTGAGTTCGACTCTTCAGTTTTTGCTATCACTTCCCGAACCGAATTTCTATCTCTAGCGGATCTACAAGGTATCCTCCTAAGCCATGAGCAAAGAATTAATAATCACATTTCTCAACCTCAAGCTCTTCTCACTACACCAACAAACCACAGTCAACTCCATCCGCACCAAAATAACGATATGCCACCTAATTATTTTGCCAATCAACAAGTAAATCAATACCAACATAGGCAATTTAACAATAACACCCAACAGAGATTTAAAGGCAAAAGTCGAAACACCAACCAACAAAATCGCATTGAGTGTCAAATTTGTCGCCGTAAGAATCATACGGCTGATCGTTGTTGGTTTAGAGTTCCACCTTCACGAAATCAGCACCAACCCGTGCCTCCGCCGGTGCTCCCGCTAGGGCCCCGTCCGCCTCCGCTGCCGCCTACCTAACGCAACAATTCTCATCTCCTTCCACCGACTGGTTTCTTGACTCGGGTTCTACGCACCATCTTACTCCCGATATAAACAACCTCAGCTCACACACTTTATACACGGGAAATGATCAGGTGCAAGTTGGCAATGGTGCCGGATTGCACATCCAGCACACAGGTTTTTCTACAATCCCTTCTCTTTCAAAATCATTAAAATTAAATAATATTTTACATGTGCCCCAAATAACAAAAAAATTAGTTATTATATCTCAATTTACTATTGATAATAATGTTATTGTGGAATTCTCACCTTCTTGTTGTTTAATTAAGGACCTCCATACCAAGGATATCCTCCTCAAAGCCAATCTCACTAATGGGTTATACTCCATACCATCAACCAGTATTAAGAAGAGTTCTACTTTATCTCATGTTGCTTTTCTTAGTGAAAGAATTTCTCCAAATATTTGGCATCAAAGACTCGGTCATTCATCTTCAGACATTATTTTTGCTTTAGCTCGTGATAATAAGATTAATGTTTCTTCCAATAAAAAATTTCCTTGCGTTGATTGTTGTAAAGGAAAAAATCATAAATTACCTTTTCAATTGAATAAATTTAGAACTTCTAAGCCTCTAGAACTTGTTCATTGTGATGTATGGGGACCATCTCCAATTAAATCCTTAAATGATTATAATTATTATGTAAGCTTCATTGATGATTTTTCATGGTTTGTTTGGATATTTTTCTTAAATAAGAAATCAGATGTCCAGTGCATTTTCTCTCTTTTTAAAGCACAAGTAGAAAACTTATTATCAACGAAGATCAAACGCATGCAAACGGATGGAGGATCGGAATTCTTTTTCTTAACAAAATTTATCCCGAGATTACACATCAAACTTCCTGCCCCTATTCACCTGAGCAAAATGGCGTAGTCGAGCGGAAGCATAGGCACATTGTGGAACTTGGGCTCTTCATTATATCTCAAACCGCAATACCTTTGGAATATTGGGCCCATATCTTCCAAACCACGGTTTTTATAATCAATAGACTTCCAATTATTAATCACCATTCTATTTCACCTTTTGAACTATTATTTCATAAGTCTCCTGATTACAAATTTTTTAAAATCATTGGATGTCTATGTTTTCCTTATTTAAGACCATATAATACTAACAAACTACAGTTTAGATCTGTGCCTTGTGTTTTTCTAGGTTATTGCCATAATCAGAAGGGGTATCGGTGTCTTGATTTGTCAACAAATAAGATGTATACAAGCAGGCATGTGGTCTTTCATGAAGATGTCTTTCCTTTCAAGACAATGATGCTCGGCAATCCGTCTCCTCCAAGCTCTTCCCCTCCACCACTATACCCTCTAACCGTCTTAGTTCCAGTTGAAACCACTCATCAAGCAACTCAGCCTCATTACCAACAAGCTTATCAACAACCCTCATCCTCTTCTACAGAGCCGACCACAACAACATCCTCTTCTGAAGCCAACTCCAACCCAACAGACACTATCCCCACTCACCATATGATCACCCGAAGCAAAACAAACTCCTCTAAACCTAAAAACTTCAACGAATACACTACTCTCACTGTTTCAAAACATCCGATTCAATCCAATTGTCAAGAATTTGAGCCAACCTGCTATTCAACTGCTCAAAAAGACCCAAAATGGAGAGAGGCCATGGCTTCAGAGATCAATGCCCTAATGGAGAATGGAACATGGACTTTGGTTCCACGCTCTCAAGGGAGAAATGTCATAAAGTGCAAATGGGTGTATCGTCTCAAGAGAAAAGCTGATGGTTCCATTGAAAGATACAAGGCTCGACTTGTTGCGAAATGATACACTCAACAAGAAGGAATCGATTATGACGAAACATTCTCTCCAGTCGTTAAACCAACTACAATCAGGTTAATTCTCTCCATAGCTGTGTCCATGAATTGGTCTATTAGGCAATTAGATGTCAATAATGCATTTTTACATGGTGATCTTAAGGAAATAGTTTATATGGAACAACCACAAGGTTTTATAAATAACAATTTTCCAAATCATATTTGCTTGCTTAAAAAGGCTTTATATGGACTAAAACAAGCTCCCAGAGCTTGGTTTCATAAACTCAGTTCATGTTTAAATCAGTTAGGATTCATTGCCTCTTTATCTGACACATCTCTTTTTATTCGCAAAAATTCAGACTCAATTACAATTATCCTTATTTATGTTGATGATATTATAATTACTGGCAATAATACAACAATTATTCAAACAATAATAAATCAATTAAATATTCAATTTTCCCTTAAAGACTTGGGACCTCTTCACTATTTTCTTGGTTTAAATTGCAGATCTACAAGCGAGGGATATCAATTGACGCAATCACAATACATTCACTCTCTTCTTCTCAAAGCAAAAATGGAAGGGGCGAAGATCTGTACCACGCCTATCGCTGCCGGTGATCAAATATCAAAGCACCACGGTGACCCTCTCCAAGATCCGACCCTCTATCGAAGTATTGTGGGCGGTCTTCAATATGCAACCCTTAGCCGTCCTGACATTGCCTATGCCGTGAATAAAGCAAGCCAATTTCTGCATGCCCCTACTGAAACCCATTGGTCCTTAGTTAAAAGGATCTTACGTTATCTCAAAGGCACAATCAACCACGGTCTTACAATTCGAAGATCGTCTGATTTATCTCTTCACCTCTATTCTGATGCTGATTAGGCGGGATGTCCTGATGATCGTCGCTCCACAACAGGATATTGCGTGTATCTCGGACCAAATTTGATATCTTGGTCATCAAAAAAACAACCCACCATCTCTCGCTCGAGCACCGAGGCCGAATATAAAGCCATGTCAATGGCTGCGGCCGAAGTAATGTTTCTCAACTACTTACTCTACGAGCTGTCGATTAAAACCTCTTCTCCACCAACTATCTATTGTGATAATATTGGCGCAACCTACCTTGCTTCAAATCCGGTCTTCCACGCACGAACCAAACACATAGAAATCGACTACCATTTTGTACGAGAACAAGTCCAAAAACGAGATCTTATTGTGCGATTCCTCTGCTCTAAGGACCAGATAGCCGATATATTCACGAAAGGATTATCTCTCACGAGGTTTAATGCACTGAAGAACAAGCTTACGGTGCTAGATGACCCCGTCTCGCTTGCGGGGGGATAATGATGACGGTTACATCCAAGTATACAAGCTATCTTGGAGAGGATTGCCTCTTTTTTCAATTCAAAATCAATGGAGCAAAAATAGCATGTATTTATCTCTTGATTTTCTCGTATTCTTTATATTTGCTTAGGAGTATAATTAGGGATCTATTAGCTATCAATTAGGTGCTTAATTCTAGGCGTTTGTATTTGAAAGTCTCCTATAAAAGAAGTCTGAAACTCTCATGTATCACTCATCCAAAAATAAAATACAATAAACAAATTTCCTCTCTCTTTAATTGTTTATCACATATCTGAACCCTTAAATTTAAATGCACCATTTATGATTTATTGTGATTTGCACTTGACTACCACCGTGATGGGTTTATTGTCTCTCTAGCCCGTTCAACTCATGAACTAGTGCTAATATTTGAGCTTCATTTTTTAAACGGCTAATGTATTAATAAATTAAATTAAAATACATGTTGCCTTATTTGTCTTTATCTTGACAATGGCTGCTATATATATATTTTTTGTTTGGAGGATCCATATGGATCCAGACTGGCTAATCACATGCGGTAACTGAGGTCAATACAAGTTAAAGGGACCCAGATAGAACAAAGCTGATCGAACCATATGATTATAACCAAAGTATATTATGCTAGTACAATTTGTGTGATGGAAACAAGAATTTTCAAAAACAAAACTTATCTCTCTGCACTTATCACCACATACATTTCATGGACAAAATGGATAGAAAAAATGCAGGCTATATAGTCTTTGACTATTGATGCAAAGGAGGACTCTTCCATTCAAAAATGAGGACTCAGCGGCCAATAACGCAAAGGAGGACTCTTCCATAAAAAAATGAGCGCTGCATAGACCATCATTATAGCATCTACAGTTGCTTCTTTCTGACAGTCGTCAGTCACAATTATTGTTTCTATCTAAGGCTAATCAACGAAAAGGAAAAGAGAAGAGGAGAGTTGACTGGAGCTGCCATGGTGAGTGGAATTGGAGAGATGTTTGCTTCCCCCATAGTGAAGGAGCTCTCCAAAAAACTGGGGTCCTCTGTATGGCAGGAGATCTCTCAGCAGTGGAATTTCCAAGAAGACTTGAAGAAGATGAAGGAAATGCTTGTTACCGTTGAGGCCGTGCTCAGAGAGGCGGAGAGGCAATCACTCAAGCAAGAGCCGGTGCGGCTCTGGCTCAAGAAACTCAAGTCTATTGCTTATGATATTGACGATTTGTTGTGCGACTACGAGTTTGAAGTGACAGATCGACCTAAGAAAGCTCGACGCAGAGATAAGGTGCCTTTTTTGGGTTTAGTACTTTTATCCATACTTTCTTCTCTCACTTATTGGGTAGCAATTTAAATGTGTTATTAAAATGAGTAAAAAAAATACTTTACTTTGTATTGTACCCTTATATTTATGGCACTGGTTGAATGAGATATAGCTTACCAAATATTTCATTTAGCACGGGTCTTGTTTAATATATGTCATAACTATACTTTACTTGTATTGTACCCTTATATTTATGACACTGGTTGAATGAGATATAGTTTACCAAATATTTCATTTAGCCCGGGTCTTGTTTAATATATGTCATAGTTAAGGACAACAGTATTTTAAGAGGGCAAATTAACTTTTTATTATGAAATATGATACGATGGAAAGCCAAAGATATATAAAACCCCTTAACACCATAATGTGTTTTGCTTAACACCATAATGTGTTTTGCTTACCACCTATAAGTAAAAGGAAAACCAGTGAATGAAATAATTAGGGACAACCAAATTGCTTGTTGATTTCTGTAATTGTTTATTGAGTCTAGAGCCTCTGTGTAGCCTCCAGGGTTTATTTGGTTTTGGGTCCTAAACTTTGCAAATCTGCAAGAATTATTTTATGTATTACATTACATGCATTTAATTGAGTAGAATGATTTAATGAAACGGTGAAAATACTCTTTGGGACAACCATAATTTCTCTTTGATTTCTGTAATTGTTTATTGAGTCTAGAGCCTCTGTGTAGTCTCCAGGGTTGATTTGGGTTTTATCCTTTGCTTAATCAAACAGGTGAAAATATTTTTTTCCTCCTCCAACCATGTCATATCTCAAATTAGTATGGCAAAGAGTTTGAAGAGCTTGAGAGAGAGATTAGACGAGATAGTAAAGGGGCGAATAGCCTTTGATCTCAAGCTCAATGCTAGGTCATTTAATTCGTTGGATGATAGAGTAATCAAGAAGCGAGAAACATTCTCAGAAATCGATTTAGATCATCAAACTACAGTTGTAGGGAGGAATAATGAGAAGGAGAAGATAATAAACTTACTGTTACAAGTAGAGGGTGAAGAGGATATTGCAATAATTCCAATCTACGGTCTAGGGGGCATTGGGAAAACTACCCTCGCACAATTGGTTTTCAATGATGAGCGTGTGCAGGAAAATTTTAGTCTACGAGCATGGGTTTATGTGTCAATGGAGTTTGATTTGCTCACCATTGGTAAAGCTGTGATTTCACAAACTAATTCTAGGCATGGGGCTATTGATAATCTAGAGTCTGTAAGAATATCTCTTAAATGCGCTCTAGATGATAACAAATACCTAGTTATTCTGGATGACATGTGGGAGGAAGCTGGCCAACAATTGGAGAAGTTAAAACAGATGTTATGTGGTGGGAGGAGGGGCAGCAAAATTGTTGTGACTACACGGAGTCATAATGTTGCAATCCGAATTGCTTCTAGAAATGTTATCCCACACAATCTGACGGGTTTGTCGGATGAAGATTGTTGGTCGGTGTTTTCTCAAAGGGCATTTAGATCTGGACATGGAGGTAAACACAAAATTATGATTTTCAGAATTTCTTTTCTTGTTGTTGAAACTAATAATCTTGGATCAAACAAATGCATTAACTTTACTATCCGAATTTCAAACGTTCTTATTACCTTGAAGTCCCCAGGTCAAACATATTTGCTTGAAGTCCCCAGGTCAAACATATTTCAGGTTAATTGAATTATATATCATGCATGTATTGCAGCAACAATATTGATTAGTGGAAATTCTACAAGAAAAACAGTTATATATGTATTGCTTAGTGGTAGCAAATGTATTGCTTAGTGGAAATTCTACAAGAAAAACAGTTATAATTGTCTTAACATTGAAGCGAATTTAACAAATAATTTACTCGAACAGTGCAACTATTACTTAATAATATTTACTACTGTTACTATTATTATAATTATAATTATTATAGTTTGGCGTTTGAATTTTTTTCTAATAGGTACCTCAAGCTTGGTAGAGATTGGAAGGGAGATTGTAAAAAAGTGCAAAGGTGTGCCTCTAGCAGCTAAAGCTCTTGGCTATATATTGTGCTCAAAAGAAGATAGCATTGATGTATGGTTGGCAATTAGGGATAGCGAATTTTGGGAATTGGAGGAAGATGATGTGATACCATCCCTAAAATTAAGCTATTCCCATATGCCTTCTCCTTTGAAGCTATGTTTTGCATATTGCGCGATTGTCCCAAAAGGACACCACATTGATAGGGACAAGCTAATTCAGCAATGGGTTGCCCTTGGACTCATCAAGCAAGATCAAAAACTGACAGCAGAAAAAATTGGTGAAGAGTATGTCAACATTCTTTTAGGCATGTCATTCCTCCAGTACATGACAAGAAATGATGAGACTCGAAGGTTGTGTACCATGCATGACTTGGTTCATGACCTTACGATGTCTATTGTTGGTGATGAAGCTCTTATTGCCGATGGTAGAAAGGAAACCAATTATAATCCTACATATAATGATGATTCTCATTATGTACTTTTGATTAATTACAAAAATAAAGAGCCACCCATGGAAAGCAAGCCATTACCTAGGAAGGTTAGGGCATTGCATTTTTTGGATTGCAAATGGAAATTGCTTCCAACCAAGGTATTTTCAGAAATGAAATGCTTGCGTGTCTTGAATTTAAGCGGATGTTCCCTTCAAGAGTTACCTAATTCTATCGGCCAATTAAAGCATTTAAGGTATCTTGATATTTCAGATCAAAGTTTCCTGGAGACATTACCAGATTATATTGGCAAGCTCAGAAAATTGAATAATCTAAAACTTCATGGTTGTACTCGGCTTTTGCATCTTCCTGAATCGCTATATAATCTTGAGAATTTGCTAGATCTAGACCTATCTGATTGTTCTAGCCTTAAAGTGCTACCCGAATATTTTGGGAATCTAAAGGGTCTTAACTTTTTGCGTCTTTCTGGATGTTCACAACTTAAAGAGTTGCCAGAATCGACCACAAACCTTGTGAATTTGGTCCATTTAGATCTGTCGGGTTGTAGCGACCTCTGGTGGCTTCCTAGTTCCTTTGGAAACCTTAGTAAACTCCGGATATTATACTTATCGGGCTGCGTTAATCTTAGAAAACTGCCCGAGTCAATAACAAATCTTAAAACCCTATTAAATGTACGCCTATCGGACTGCAGATGCCTTAATGTGCTACCCGAAGATTTTGGTTCAATATATGGTATTCAGTTTTTGGACCTTTCGAGCTGTAATCTTCAGAAGTTGCCTGAGTCATTTGGTGATCTCATGAATCTTGAGCATCTGAACCTAGCAACCTGTTATACACTTAACCAACTTCCTGAAAATTTTGGCAATCTTAAAAAATTACGAGATTTAAACCTATCATCATGCTACGCCCTAACATCATTGCCCGATTCATTTCTTAATTTGGTGAATTTGAAGAACCTTAACCTATCTAATTGTATTAATCTTGAAAGGTTACCTGAACATTTTAGTGAAGAGAACAATGTCCAAATAGATCTCTCAGGTTGTGGGTTAACTAGATCTGAATTTACCACTGACATTTTAGGTAACTCCCAAATTGTTCCTGATTTGCAGGTTTATCAGGAGTTGATCGTATGTGAAGAGATAGAACAGCATGGTGATATGTGTAGTAGTATTGTGAAGCTCGAGCATCTAAACCAAACTAGTAGTAAGTTACGAATTGTAAATCTAGAGAATGTTTACAATCCAAAAGATGCAGAGAGAGCAAAGTTGTATAATAAATCCAAGCTTTACTCTCTGACACTGGAGTGGACTCCTCATAGATCCATCGAATATACAGAGCTAGACCAAGGCGTCCTTGAAAAGCTCTTACCTCACCCGAATTTGGGGAAATTCGAACTAGATGGTTACTCGAGCTGTAAACTTCCAAATTGGGTAATGGAAACATCATTCTTTCTCCCAAATCTAGTCCACATTAGGTTGTTCAATTTGGTAAGATGTGAGCAATTTCCTTCATTTGGGATTCTATCTAATCTGGAAGTATTGGAAATAAAAAATGCACCTGGCATTCAAAAAGTGGAAAAGGAACATTGTACGGCGAGTGTAGCATACAGAAAACTTAGAGAACTTTATCTTTCCGAGATGCCAAATCTGGAAGAGTGGGTCACACTTTCTAGCAATGGTGAGGAAATCACATTCCCTAGCCTTAGTATAGTGATAATAGTAAGATGCCCTAGCCTGATTTTCAATCCATATATCCCAAGAGGAGAAACCATGCATTTGATAGAAAGCAATAATGTGGTACTATCGGGTAGCTCATGCACGGTGCCCTCTAAATCACAAACGATTAGGTTGTATGTTGATGGGTGTAATGTATCTTCTGTTAACTGGAGAGTGTTGCAAAGCCTCACTCGCCTTGAACATCTAGAAATCAATTCATGCCAAGAGTTGATGGACTTACCATATGGCATCTCGGGATTGGCCTTCCTCAAGTTCTTGCGCATAAGTCGTTGCGAAGATCTGATTACTTTAGGACAACAATTGGGGAAGCTTAAATCATTACAAAGTGTATGGATTGAAGAATGTTTCAATTTGTTGGCACTGCCTAACTGTACTTTCTTAAGGAAGTTCTATGTCCTAGATTGCAGCCCAGCATTAATGGAGTATTGCCGGCATATTCCTTGCGTTGTTGTAAGTGAGGTAATTAAATTAGCTAATTTTGTTGCAACTTGTAATGTGTGTTCAAAAAGTTAGGCATGTATAACATGTTACACACACACACACACACACACACACATATATATATATAAAGTTTATTATTTGTTTGATCCAAGTATTTTTTTTTATTGAATTCAGTTTCTATAATGTGTACTTATCATCTTTTCTAACAGAAACAATTTGTGTATATGGAAAACTGAACTGCAATTATTTTTCTGATTTTCAGCTCGTGAATGAAGATTCAACCGAATTGCAGTCTGTGGATGAAGAAGATTCAGCCAAACTCCAACAAGCAGATACAGATGAAGAGCTTGAGTTTTATTACAATTTTGAGATTTCTTCCAATAAGGATGGAGGAGAAATAAAATCGCAAAGCTAGATTATATTTAATGGTGCAACCAATCATTTTTTTGCTTCTCATAATAGCTATTAAACATTGATTCCATGAAGAACATCCACTTAATTTTTTCCATTCTTTTTGTACTGTTTTTTCCTTCACTTCTTTAGATTGTGTTTCCTTTTATTTTCAAGTTAAATAAGAAGATTTTTGTAGGAGTGAGTTTATTTTGAACTTAATTTCTTCCATTCTTTTTGTACTGTTTTTTCCTTCACTTCTTTAGATTGCATTTCCTTTTATTTTTCAAGTTAAATCAAAAGATTTTTGTAGGAGTGACTTAAAAAATAAATATATTGTTTCTGATTTGTATATACCATATTAGCTTTAACCCCCCCCCCCCTCTTCCAAAACACACACACACACACACACACACAAATATACTGTTAATAAATAGAATAATTCAAACTTAAACATCACAAAAATGAATGTACTACATAAATTTACACTAGATCTTCCAAATCCAAATTACAACCATCATATTCAGTTCTTATTCCAAGCCATAAAACACGAGCAAATATTACACTTGACAAATTCAGATCTCGCTATAGTTTAACGCACCAAACAATTTTCCAACCTAAAGAGCCACACTTCCAAATCGAGAATTTAACAAAAAAACATACCTAAATCCAATCTCAAGTCTTGCTAGTGGCACCCATATCCTCTTCATCCTCAATACCGCAACTTAACTCCTCTTCCTCCTCCTTATCTCCGCTCACGCTCAATCTCTTTCTTAAATCCTCCACTTTTACATCCGTACCCGATTTAGAATCAAAATCAGAACTAGGACCTTTATTTAAGCCTTCTTCTTTCTTCTCCCCTTCCAATTCTTCAATCGCTTCCCACCCCAAATCCTCTTCTTCCTCTCCAGTTTGAATTTTGAGTCCTTGATACCATTGAGAATTCGCTGCTCTTTGACGTCATTTCCTCTCCATTTGATCGCATTCTGGATGATGTAATCAATAATTAGTTCTTTACCTGCATCCGGTTATTGGATATTACTGGTGTAATTATTTCCTCGTGTCATAACATTTTAAATCACATGCAATACACTCAGTTGATCTTTATGTGCTCCACCCAGTAATATCCAATAAGATCTTGTTACATCCAGCCAGTAATCAATGGTGTTACGAGTTAAAAAACATTTTATTAATTATGTGCTCATACCAGTAATATCCAATAAGATCTTCCTGGGTGAGGGATAAATCAAAGGAAAGATTCCGGGAGCTAGCCGTGCTTGATGAGATTTATTGGAGACAGAGAGACAAAGTTAGGTAGATCAAGGAAAGAGATGCAAATATCAAATTTTTTCATCAAAAAGCTACCTTAAACAAGAATAATTTGATGATCCCGATGTTGAGGAATGATGATGAGAAGATTAGAGATCATAAAAAGAAGACATATATTCTACATACATTTCATCGGAATTTAATGGGTAACAAAGGGGAAAAAAATTGTATTGAACAAGTTTTAAATCTATATCGGGTTTAAGAATCAAATCGCGAACTAATTGGTATTGATGAACCATTGAAAATGGAATAGAATAATGAAGTGATAGAGCATTGGTCGTAAGACAAGTCTCCTGGACCCGATGGCTTCACGGGAGAAATTTTTCAAGTCTTATTGGTTTAACTTAAAGGAAGAAATATTGTTGATTTTGAATAATGAAGCCCCACACTTCGACAGGACTAGGGACGTTCAATGAATTTTTTATTACGTTAATTCCTAAAAAGGAAAATGCTTGCCACCCAAAGGACTTCAGGCCAATAAGCTTAATTAGCAGCCTTCAAAAGATATTCTCAAAAGTAATGGCCAACAGACTAAAGAGATATATAGATAATTTAATTTGAAGGAATTAATACAGCTTTATTGAAGGGAGGAATATTACTGATTGCTTTATGTTCACGAGGAAAATATTACATAAATCTCACGCACAAAAAATCCCTATGCTAATATTTAAAGCTGATATTTATAAGGTTTTTGATATAGTTAGTTGGAATTTTATTGATGTCATTCTCCAAGTAAGAGAATTTATTAATAAATGGAGGACTAGGATACAGAATGTCATTTTACAAGATTCAACAAGAATTATACTAAATGGAGTTTCCGGAAAAAATGTACACTTAAAAAGGGGAGTTAGATAAGGAGATTATTTATCACCATACATATTTATTATAGTAATGGATACTTTAGCGAGAATAATAGAGAAATTAGCAAATAGAAGCTTCTTTATTAGACCGGTCCCGGATATTTATATTGGGCAATCCTACGCTGACAATTCCATATTCTTTATTCCGCCGGAGGTTGACCAGTTCAGGAGGTTTAAATCAATCTTGAAAATGTTTGGGAAAGTTTCAGGTTTAAAATTTTTTTTGATAAGTCCGAAGTGCCTACAATTCATGTCGATAATAATGAATTGAGTAGTTTAGCAAAGAATTTGGGATGCTCTGCGATGAATTTGCCTATGATATATTTAACCTTATTATCATATTATAAAAGACTAACTAAACAGGAGTTTCGCCTGATAATAGAGAAAATTGCTAATAGGCTTCAGGGGTGGCAAAAAAGTTTTCTCTTGATAGGGGAGATTGGTACTTATTAACTCAGTGCTGACTATTATTCTTGTTTATTATCTCTCAGTTTTCTTTTTTCCAAAATGTGTGATAAAAGAAATTGATAAAATAAGAAGAAATTTTCTATGGAAAGAAAATAAGAATCGGGTTATAGTCTACTTTCCTGGAAAAAAGCTTGTAGACCGAAGGAAGTAGGAGGTTTGGGCACGCTTATGACCAAATGGTTATGGAAATATTTTCAAGAAAATTGATCTAATTGGCAAAAACTAGTAAGTCCGATACAGTTAGCAAATCTGGATGAAAAGAGAAATTCATCCCAAGATTCCTTCTTCTGGAATGATGTCTGCAAACTTTTGAATTTCTTTTTTGCCAGTACAGAATTCTCTTTTGGTGATGGATGAATTGTCAATTTATAGGACTCAAATTGGAGTGAAGGAAGACTCAAATTTGCATTACCTTCACTATATTCTTTCTCCCAACAAAGAAATAGTACACTGGCCGAATTTTATCAGTGTGTTCAAGATACAAATCTTACAAGAGCTTTGCACGTAAAAAACCCATTATCAAATAAGGCAATGCAACAGTTATCAGAACTGCAAATTAAAATCAATTCCATGAATCTCGTAGCGACATGGGATTCAATTAAATGGAAATGGGATCAAACATGATGTTTTATTACCAGAAATGCTTACAAAGTGCTAGTTAGAGGTGTTCATTATGGTAATTCATTGAAGAATATTTGGAAAATAAGAGGCCCACTGAGAATGCAAATATTTATTTGGTTAGCACAACAAAATAAAATTCTTACGGTGGATAATCTCTTAAAGAGAAGTTGGAGCATAGTTAATCGATGTATACTTTGTAAAAGAGAAAGTGAATCGGTGGATCATTTGTTTAATATTTATCCCTTTATAGTCTGAGTCTAGCAAATTGTAGCACAGCTATTGAACTAAGAGTTGAGCCTATCACAAAATCGTGTGACATTCTTATATCCAATTTTCGAATGGGGAGAATCAATAAAGCTAAAGCAACTATTAATATTCTTCTTCTTTTGAATTTAGAGTGAGAGATGCAATAGAACAGTCAAAGAAAATTACTACAACCATTGGGAGCTAACGCGCTGATTCTACAGACTCGAAGAGACTTTATTGAACCTTCTTCCTAATTTTCTTTTTTCATTTTTCTTTCTTTTATTTCCTTTTGTTTTCTTTCTTTTTCGTTGTTTTTTGGTGATTTTGTATAGTTTTCTTTTTTTCTTTTTATAAAAGATTTGTAAATAATTTTTATTTTAATAAAAATTGGACGCATGACTTACGAGGCTTCTCCAAATATTCAAAAAAAAAAAAAAAACTCCCAAAAATATGTGACTAACATCGCATTCTGGGTGATGTAACAAGATCTTATTGGATATTACTGGTTGGAGCACATAAGGATCAATTGAGTGTATTACATGTGATTTAAAATGAATTTATTAACATTTTTTTGTGTTTGACTAAGTATGTAACTATGATTTATACAAAAAATATTAACATTTTTTTGTGTTTGACTAAGTATGTAACAATGATTTATACAGTCATAAAAATAAAATTTAGATTTCTGATATGAACTAAAGCTTATTTGTCCGGTTCAAATTCATCAAACTTGCTCACACTTTCGGAAACTATTTTTTTTTTGTTTGATTGAGTATGCTGTTAGACAATTTATAAAACTATATGTTCTAAAATATGTATAATTTTCCGCCAAAACGGCTATGATGGCTAGACATATTAGAAAAATCTTTGATCATTCAAACAGAAAAATCTTTGATCATTCAAACAATCAGTGGGTAAAATTTGTTCTTGCTAAATATGGTACTATCATAGGATTACCTTCCACAAAAAATCGGGGTGTCTCATGGGCATGGAAAGCTTTACTTGTTGCTCGTAATGAGATATACCCAGGTTTTAGGAAAATAATTGGGGATGGGTGTAATACTAATGTTTTTAGTGATACTTGGTGTCTTGATTTACCTATGGCCCTCAAACCAATCTTTGTGAATGTTGAAATGATTATAGAAAGCATGCAGGTAAGTTCCCTTATGCAAAATACAATTTGGAATACTGACCTTTTAAAGGAATGTTTTGGACCAGATTTAGTTGCAAAAATTCAGAAACTCGATTTTCCTATATATACTTGCAACGACAAATGGGTTTGGATAGCGGATTGTCATGGTAAGGCGACTGCAAGTTATGTATATAAATATGTCAGAAAATGTGTAAACGGCGACAAGGTAAGTTGGTGTGGTTCGGCATATCTTTGGAAGTTCAATGTCGCGCCTAAGGTACGGATTTTTTTTATGGAAACTTCTTTGGGGTCGTCTCCCTACTTCGGATTTTTTATATTATATTGGTTTAGGCCATAATGGCTTATGCTCAATATGTGAACAAAATTTTGAATCTATAGAACATATCTTTTATAATTGCCTTTTTGCTGCCTTTTGGAAGGAAATCATAAAGATGGACTTAGAGAATTTTTTTTTTTTGAGTCTCGGTAAACGATTGCCTACTGAATTTTTTAATTTAATAAAATAAAAACTGTTTTTAGGATACAAAGAGCTGCCTCCCCTTTTTACAAAAAATGGGTGACTTATCTAATGGAAGAAAATTCTGTTTACAACTTTCTCACACTCCTATTACATACTATCACATGCAAAAGATCTGTTCATTAAGCGAATTTCATCCATAGTTGTGCTTCTTGGTGAGCTAGCTGATTGACAACTTTTGAAGGTGCAGATGAGTTGTTGAAAATCCTTTGATTGCGTTATTTCCAAATATTCCGGCAAATGGCCGTCCACTTGCAGTCCCACATTTTTTCATCCCGAATGGTCTGACAGAAATATCTTTCTCTCATCCAGAAGTGGAATGGTGACTTATCAATTATACGAGTCCTTTTGTGATTCATTTGCCAAATATGACGACCGAAGGGACAATCGACAAACAAATGAAGTGAAGTTTCGATTTCTCCCGTGTTGTATAGAATGCAGGCACTTATACTCGACCATTCTTTTTTCTCGAGGTTGAACTGGGTCGGTATTCTATCTGCCGCAAGAAGCCAAAGAAAGAACCGTACTTTCGAAGGGGTTTGCAAATGCCTTATGGCTTATTTGGAAAAATAGAAATAATTTTTTTTAATCGATGTAGTGATTCTATTACAAATTTGGGTTCCAAAGTATTGAATTTCTCTCGTGATTTTTTGAAAAGTTGTGTGAAAGAAAAATTGAGATCTTCTCTGTGGGTTCGTTGGAACGCTCCACCAAGTGGTGTCATTAAGATCAACAGTGATGGTACTTTTGTAGGTGTTGATGTTAATGCTGGTGGAGGCTTTATTGGTAGAGACTCAAATGGTTGTTTTCTTTTTGCAGGAGCTTCTCCAATGTATGCACCTAACCACTTGTACACGGAGGCTTGGACTGTGCAACTGACGTTGAAATATGCAATGCAAAGAGAAATTCGAAGAATGTGCATTGAGAGCGATTCAAATGGATTAATATTATTATTGGAGAAAAAGCCGGAAGATGCACCTTGGTCAATGTCCCATTTAATTAGAGATATTCAGTGCTTAAATTAATTATTTTGATGAGGTTTTCTTTAATCATACTTATAGAGAAGCAAATAGGGTAGCAGATGTGTTAGCAAATAAGGGTAGACTAATAGATCATATTTATTTTTAGGAGGGATAGTACCGCTTGATCTATCAATATTCCTTTATTGTGATAGATGAGGTTGTTTTGTAGAGAGAATGTAAGTGATGCTTTAGCGTCCTTTTATTTATCAAAAAAAAAAAAAAAAAAAAACAAAATGTGTATAATTTTTGTGAGGTAAGCAAGACTTTTTTTCTGTGTAAATTGGCTTTTGGAAAAAAAAATAATAGTGGGCGCAGTTGGTGAGATGTGACACACAAGACACAAGGCATTATATTTTCTAGGAAAATTGTGAGATGGTCTCTTTCTAATATTTAGCATCTTGGCGAAAATTTCAAAGTCAGAAGGAAGGATTGATGATTAAATTTAGCTTGATTTTTTTATCAATATCATTTATTGTAAAAAGAAGTTAATTCATTCTTTTTCTTGAGAAATTGAAAGTATGCTCTTCTCAATTTTATTCTCTACGATTTGACCTAGAAAAGTCATGTTTTGTAATAAATTCATAGGTACCTCAGCAAGTTGAACTTTCAGAATTTTAATTAAGTAAAAATTGATTTCAAACTACACGAATATAAAAAAGTTTTTACTATAAGATCATTTTTTAGATTAATTATAAGATCATTAGCTTATGTTATGTTAATTCTATTCATTATTTATTTTGTGCGTCTCCAAAAAACAAATATTTATTTTGTGTCTTTTTTACAGATTTTTGAAACACCAAGTTTAATCGCTCTATGAGGATCACATAGCTGGTGAATGCTGGTGCCAAAACCAATCAGGAATTCTGGTCTCCTATAGATGTTGCCTTGTAGCAATTAATTATACAAGCGAGCTCAAATTTACAAGTATAGAAGTGGTGACACTATAATCACTATCAACACATAAAATATGCTAAATTTTATTAAAAAAAACTTAATATTAGAATTAATTCATTTCTTATATAAAAAAATGGGTATAACTTATTATTACATTCCAGGATTGGTCTCATTCTAGATGTTGAAATTAATACTAATTATGACATTAACAAGTGGTATAAAATTCAAATTTGGTGATCAGTTCAATTGTGACAAATAAAAGAATCTATCATTTTCAAAATTTATGACAAATAAATAACATCATAACGTCAGTTTTTTAAGAAATGACACTCACCAATGAATAACATTCATTCATTTGAACACATTCCATTGCTCATAGTCATAATGTATACTTTGGATCCACACAAAAAGAAACAAAGAAACGCCACAAACTGAGCACTTTGATGTTTGTTTGGTGAGCCGTTGTACGTACCACCAATCCATTCCCTTTTACTACTACTCTTTCACAATACTATACAACAACTCAACACTTGGCACTTACTAACTCTCCCATCCAAACAAACTCTCCAGTTCCTTCTTCAATGGAGAAGTCCGGTCCGCCGTGGGACTGGGTGGCGGAATTCACAACCAGGTCACTGGTTGAGGGCTGCACGGCGGCGGAGTGGGCGGAGAATTTGTCGTCTGCTGCGGCGGCGCCGTGTTGGTCCCCGGAGATGACGGAGCTGCTTGCGTGCGAGATTTGCGGAAATGGGCACGTGGGTCTTGCTTGGAAGTACGCTGAGAGGGCTCTGGCTTGTGGGCTGGCTTCTCCTATGCTTTTCTTTTCTCTTCTCTCTGTCAGGTTTGGACAATTTTCATCTTTTTTTTTTTAATTTTGAAATGGTTTTGAGTTTTGAGTTAGAAATTCAAATTGGAATTTTAAATTGAGCTACTTTTGTTTGAATTTTTGTTGTTTTTTAGGATAATTCCGAATCGGGTTTTGAGGCCTTCATCTTATAGGCTTTATTTGGAGCTTTTACTCAGACATGGATTTTCTTTTTCTTCTGAAATCAAAGCACCGAATTTCAAAAGGTGACTCTTTCTCCTGTTTGTTTGAGAAATTTGCAAAAAGGCCCCTACATTATCATGAAATTGCAAAAGATCCCCTCCATAGTAAATGTTTGCAAAAAATGCGCACTTAGCTAAAATGATTCTATTTTATGGCAAAATCTAAATAAAAGAGACTTTTTCTTATTTAATTTTTATTTTTACTATGCAGGATTATGGTTTTAATAGACGACAATCTTAATCTCTCAAAATTATTCGGATTCCAAACTTGCGAAAATGGAATATTTGTTATGTTATATATTATTTGCATTATTTGGCAATTAATTGATGCATCTTTAGATGATGAAGGCTTATTAGAACTTATAATAACCAACAATCAAAAACCGTTTTGGCCTATTAGACCACATGATTACGAAATTTTACAAGGTAAATTTAATGCATTTTTAGAAATTTTCAATTAATTTATAAATATATGATTTTTATGAATTTTAAAGACTGTTGGTTAGTTGTTTGGACCAGTCTACCATATGATTAATGTACTTGGTACATATACACATGATTAATTTCGAATATAATAGAGCAATTTGGGGTTTTATATTAATATTATATTATGTTTTATTAATTAGGTGATTACAAAACGGAAAGAAATGAGAATCTGCAGAAAATAAACACATCAATTGCAATTGAGATGATTGGGAATTTTGTTTCTCACAAAGTAATTTCTCGTCTCCTCCCATTGGCCCATCAAAACATGTATGTACTTAATCTAATTCAATTTAATTTAATTATTATAGATTAATAATTGCTGATTTAGCTTATGTTTTACTTGAAAGACCAAATTTTCAAGTATGGTTCAAACAATGATAAAATATTACTTTATCAATATAAAAGTGGGACCAATTAATCTCCTAATTTAATTAATTTACATATTTATTTATTGGCCCATCAAAACATGTATGTACTTAAGTTATTAATTTTGTAATTATTATAAATTAATAATTGCTAAATTAGTTTGTACTTCACTCTAAAGATCAAATATCCAATTATTATAGAATAATATTTGTATTTTTTTTATTTAATTTCAGGCCGTCTCAAATCGAAGCATTAATAAACCGCTTGAATATACTTTCCACAAACTCACTTTCACTAACAAATTCTCCCAAGTCTTCTGAGGCGATTAAAAACGTTATTCAAAACAACATTTTGCGAGAATTTAAACCTAAAAAGTTCCAAAAATTTCACAAGAATTTAATTTCGCCTAATTCAAGTGGCTCCACTTCTTGGATTCCGATCGATTTGTATTTGGAGGATTGTATTGACGGTTCGGTCGCATCTACAAATTCAATCGAAATATTAAGCAGTAATTAATGTTAATTTTTTATTGATTAAAATTTGAAATTTGCTAAAAAGCCCCTCCATTATTGGAAATTGCAAAAAAAAAAAAAAGGATTATTTGGGCGGGTCATATTTTATGAGCTTTACTTATAGGGTAGAAGAAAGAGAGTAAATAAAATTAATTTTATAGTGTTAGATCCTAACTAGTAGGGGCTTTTTTGTAATTTCCTAAAGAAATAGGGGTTTATTTGCAATTTCCAACAATGGAGGGACTCTTTGTTGCAAATTTCTCTTTTTGTTGTTGTATTTTTATGCGATTATTTTATGTATAAAAATGTTGTGTTTGCTTTACTTAGGTTTGCTGAAGGCACTTCAAGCGACTAATAGGTCTACATGGCATGATGCATTTTTAGCCCTTTGGATTGCATCTTTACGGCTCGTTCAACGAGTTAAGTTTTGACTTTTTATTCCATTTTTATTCATCAAAAAAGGAAAGAAAAAACATTTTGTTTCCATTTATAGTGCAAAAAAATCTTCAAAATGCTAATTGACCCTAGAAAACTAGAAAGATCATGTATAATCGTAGAAAACAAGAAATGTAATGTATACCGTCACAAACATAGGAAATAATAAATATCATTGGTTCTATAAAACTTGGAAAATAAAAATAAAAAATAAAGGAAAAAACCTAATTTATCTCTATATTCTATACTGTGTGGCGTTCTTGGTTCTTTCAGGGGTATACATGATATTTCCATATTACACTGGGTTACATTTGCAAATTTCCTATTTTTTACCAACAACTTGTTTTAAAATCTCAAAAAACAGGAGAGAGAGAGCCAGTTGAGGGACCAGTAAATGATATTTCCATATTACACGGTTACAGTTGCAAATTCCCCACTTTGCACCAATAATTTTATTTTATATTTAAAATAAAATACAAAACTTGAAAACAGGGCTAAATTTACAAATTTCCCACTTTTTACCCACAATTTTAATTATTTATTATTTATTTTATTTTAAAAAAAGGAGAGAGAGCCAGTAGAAGGACCGGTCCCACGCCTCGACACTCGACTCTCGATGCTTCTCTCCATTGCTCCTCTCTCAATTTTTAACATAATTCAAGAAAATCAAGAAAATAGTTCAACAAATAATTCAACAAATAATGAAATGATAAATATGAGGAATGATTTGGTTTCCAGTTTGAAATCGTTAGGGGATTTTGAGAGCCTGCTCGTGCCACCTCCTTTGGTTTTGTTAAACGCAAATCAGGTTTTTTTATAATTTAAATGGTGAATATTGTAATATAATGAATATGGAATTTTATTTTGTAAGGCAGATTTATGATTTTTATGTTTGATTTGAATGTAAATCAGGCGGCTTTAAAGGCGATGAGTTTCGTTTCGGGCCGGAATGTTATGAATGGTGGTAATTTGCATGAATTGGGGATAAATTGTGGTGAGTTTTGGATTGCGGAAATTTAAATTTGGGATAATTTCATTTATACCCCTGAAAAATTGGATAAATTGTGGATATCGATACTCGCCCATTCCTTTTTTGCTTCAAGCGATTCTCAAATTACCCTTTATAAAATTTTCAATTTCTTATCAAATGAAGAAAATAAAGAGGGGTGATATATGATTTTTTTTTGAAGAAAATATATGAGAGGGATGTAAATGATATTTTTATGTTCTTCAGCAGTATACTAGTAATATTCAGTTTCTTTAACCCAAAATAACCTTACTGTATAATAATTATATATTTTTTATATTTTATTATTATTATTTATTTTTTTCAGATGGAAATATGAGACATCTTATTGTCGAATCTTGCATCTCGCGAGGTTTATTGGACACGTCAGCATATTTCTGGCCGGGTTATATAAAAAATAATAATAATTTAAATCAGATCCAAAGTTCAGTTAGTAATAATAATCAGATGCTGAGCTGGCATAGTTTCATGAGAGGCGCTCCTCTGAATGAATTGATTGTTTCTGTTTTAGTCTCTACTCCTGCCTCAAGGTATGTTTGTTATTTTTTAGTTTTAGAAAATTTAATATTATTATTATAGTTAATAATTAGTAATTGATTGTAAATTGGGCTAAATTATTGTTTAATAATTTGACAATTGAAGTTTTAATCACATAATCCAGTATTAATTAAGTGTGCAACGATTTCTTGTAATTTAGATTATTTAAATTAGTTGTATTGATAGCAAATCACTTTGTATTATATATGCCAACGTAATTTTTAATTCTTATTATTTTCTTATTTTGGAGTATTTAAATAATTGAATTGAATGAAATGAATTGATGAAAGCTTAGCAGAACTTAAGAAAATATATGAAGTGGCGATTAATGGTTCGGAAGAAGAAAAGGTTTCTGCTGCTACTGTTCTTTGTGGGGCTACTTTAATTTCCGGCTGGAATATTCAGGTCATTTTTTGCTAATTTCAAAACAAATATATAAATATATACATTTTTCGCATTAGTTTGTTATTTTGAGTCGAGAGAAAAAAACCTCTATTCTTTATCAAATTTGTAGAAGTGCCCTTCCATCTATTAAGATCTAACAGCGCTGGTAGGCTTATAAAGTTATAATCGTTCTAAATAATATTTTTTGAACAAAAAAAATAATTTTTGTAATTTCCTATAAAAATGCATTTTTTTGTTCGAATTTCCTACAGGATAGAGGGTTTATATTTTTTACTTTTTGCAATTTCCAATAATGAAAGGCTTTTTTGCAATTGAAGCATAAGATAGAGGCTTTTTATTTTGCAAATTTCTTTTAAATTAATTATTTTTTTATTTTTTCAGGAGCATACAGTTAAATTTGTGATAAAACTGCTCTCGCCTCCCGTACCAGTCAATTATACCGGTACAGAAAGTCATTTAATAAATCACGGTGCGATGCTAAATGCGATTCTGACTGGAATTTCTTCTGTTGATTGTGTGAAAGTTTTCTCTTTTCATGGCATGGTAACAATTTAATTAAAAAAATCAAATATTATTATTTGTTCCTTGTTATAATTTAATCAATAAACAAGCCAACAAAAGACAAAAAAATTTAGAAACTAAAAACAACAGTATATATAATATCTAATTTATTTTTTATTATTTTTCTTGTAATTTTCATACAGCAATACATGAAGTATTCCGTTTATCACTCCCAATTTAATCTCAATGTAGCCTCTATAAAACATTATAATTCATGTATTTCTTAACTTTCATATAATTCAGGTGCCAGAACTAGCCGCGTCTCTAATGGCGATCTGCGAGACATTCGGCTCACTGTTTCCAACAATCTCACTCAAAACCCAACAAATTTCACCTCACCATGTATTTTCCAATGCGTTCATATTATTAATGCGGCTTTGGAAATTTAACCATCCGCCCTTGGAATATTGCATCATGGGTGAAGCGGCCCCTGTCGGGTCCCAATTAACGCCCGAATTTCTCTTGTTATTAAGAAACAACAATAAAAATAACAAAAATGTGAATAATGATGGTAATTATGATTGTTTTAATGAGGGTCATGTGTTTGTGGATTCATTTCCGAAATTGAAATTGTGGTACCGACAGCACCAGGCTTGTTTGGCCTCTACGTTGAACGGGATAGTTAATGAGAGTTCTGTGAGGAAAAATGTGGATGATATTTTGAATATGATGTTTTGTAGGAAAGTGAATAAAGGATCGAGTTTGAGTAGTGGGAGTTTGAGTTGTAGTAATAATGCGAGTGATGATTTGAGTAATGTGAATAATTTAATGTCTTGGCCTAAGTTGCCGGCTTGGGATATAATGGAAGCAGTACCATTTGTTGCTGACTCAGCACTGACGGCTTGCTCGCATGGCAGACTTTCACCGAGAGAATTGGCTACTGGTGAAATATTTTATTTTTCCCTAATTTTATTTTATTTCATTTTGTTTATTTTTATTGTTATGTTGCAACTAAAAAATCCATTGAAATTATGATTTTTTAGTTCATAGTATTCAACTAAGATCATGAATTTCACTATGACTTGTGTTGTTACATTCGTTTCTAGAGATGTTTTTAGATTGTTGATCGAGTCCGAAGAGTAATCCTAGACACCCTGAAATCTAAACCCTATTTATTTTTATTTTATATATCTAACTAAAACCAATTAAAATCACGAGTTTCGCTCTCACCACCGATATTTCTAGACCCTTTTCTAGAGTTACTTGCTAGCTTCGAGTACTTACATTGCCCAATATTCAATACTAACCGTACCAATTGTTCATTCCTTTCTCTTTATTTTTTAGGCCTTAAGGATTTGGCGGATTACTTGCCGGCCTCCCTCGCCTCCATCATAAGCTACTTCTCGGCGGAGGTGACGCGCGGCGTGTGGAAGCCAGCCTCCATGAACGGCACGGACTGGCCGAGTCCTGCCGCGAACTTATCCATGGTCGAGGAGCAGATTAAGAAGATCGTCGGGGCCACCGGGGTTCACGTCCCTAGTCTCGTCGCAGGTATTCAAATAATTATTTGTCGTATAAAGTAAGCAAAATTTTCATGTGACAAGACTATCGCAATACATGTGACAAGACTAGGGGCATTAACCCCAGTAGCCCCTACGATCGTCATAATTTGCTCCTCGACCATTGCTAAATTAGTGCATACCATTTCATTGTGGTCGAAGACAAATAAAGAAAATTGTGGGGGTGAGGGCGCCGGGGTTAATGTCCCTAGTCTCGTCACGGATAGATAAATAATTATTTGTCGTATAAAGGAGGCACAATTTTCATTTGACAAGACTAGGGACGTTAACCCCGTTGACCCCTACAATCTTCTTAATTTGCTCTTCAACCATCAAACTCAATAATAAGTCACTTCTCGGTGGAAGTGACACGCGGCGTGTGGAAGCCGGCCTCCATGAACGGCAGGGACTGCCACCGTGAACTTGTCGATGGTCGAGGAGCAGATTGAGAAGATCGTGGGAGCCACCGGGGTTCACGTCCCTAGTCTTGTCGCAGGTATTCAAATAGTCAATTGGAATATAAAATGTCAAAGTATCATGTATACCCTTATAGAAGTGAAAATATCATGTTTAGTTCTAGAGAACATGAGAAATATTAAATAATAGTTATTTTCATGTAAAATTTGCATTTTTTCATGTGTATTCTTGCAAACATCAAATTATCATGGATATAGCCTTGCAAAAGTGAGAATATCGTGTATAGCGTTAGAAACATGGGAAGTATCAAGATAATATTTTCATATGAAGAAGGCATAATTTCATGTGTAACCTCGCGAAACATCCAACTATCATGTGTACCTTACAAAACTGAAAATATCATGTATACCCCTATAAAAAATAAGAATTATTACCTTTACTTTCCTTATTTCATGTAACGCTAAACTATCTCATATTTCTCTTAACTATCTCATTTGTAGCTAACCCTAAAGACAAACTCATTTATTCTTAATAATCGCTAAGTAATTTTGTCTACATTTAGGCACGAACTCTCAAGCCACGCTTCCGCTACCGCTCGCTGCCTTCGTGAGCCTCACGATAACATACAAGCTCGACAAGGCCTCCCAACTCTTCCTCAACCTTGCAGGGCCCGCGCTTGAGAATCTCGCGGTCAGTTGCCCGTGGCCGAGCATGCCTATAGTCGCGGCCTTGTGGACTCAAAAGGTGAAGATTATATTCTTGCCAAATTTGCAAAAAAGCACCGATAATATGGTTATATTGCAAAAAAAAAAAAAAGAGAGAATGCCTTCATTATTGGTTAAATTAGTGATTAGGATGACTAATCACATCCTTATGGTTTCAAAATGTGGAGACGATTTTCTTTATTTTTTCGAATTAAATGAATTTTGATGTTAGTTTACTTTAATTAACAAATTCGCAAAAAAAGCACCGACATTGTGCATAAATTGCAAAAAAAGATAAGTTGTGATTAAGAGATGACTAAATTGTATCTCTATTGACTTTAAAGGTGAGGCGATGGAGCGATTTCTTGATTTTCTCCGCGTCTCGGACGGTTTTCCATCACAACCACGATGCGGTCGTGCAGCTTCTGAGGAGTTGTTTTATGGCCCAATTAGGGTTTCCGGGTTCTAGTGATGGTGTCGGCGGAGTTGGAAGCCTTTTAGGTTAGTAAAATCATTTTAAAAAAGCTCAATGGGAATATTAACAACTCAAAAGGGGGTTTGATTATTTTATTCTTGAAATAATTTTGTTGCAATCCGAGTTGCATACAATCTCTATGGGAATATAACAACTCAAAATGTTTATGTCAAGTTCTAATGATTTTAGGTCACTTTGGTTATATAAGCCTAGATAATTGGGACAATTATAATTTATTTTCTAACATATAAAAATGTGAGTTTTAGACAATTACAATTTTTATTTGTTTTCTAACATATAAAAATTTGGGGCGATGTATTTTTAGGTCATGGATTCGGATCTCATTTCTCGGGCGGACTCTCGCCTGTGGCGCCGGGCATCCTCTACCTCCGATCCTTCCGATGCATAAAAAACTGCATAGTTCTCGCCGAAGAGATCCTCTCTCTCCTCACGCTCTCCGTCCAAGAAATCTCCCAAACCCTAATCCCCAAAACCAAGCACAAAACCCTCTCCAACCAACCCTCTCTCCACTCCTCAATGTCCAAAGTCAAGGACGCAGCAGCTCTCGGCGCGACCATCGTGTGGCTATCGGGCGGGTCGGGCTTAGTCCAAACCCTAATTCAAGAAATGCTTCCCTCTTGGTTCTTATCCGTGCAAAACCTACACCAAGAAAGAGGAGAGAGAGGTAGAGAGAGAGTTGTGTATCATTTAGGCGGCCACGCGTTGGCTTATTTCGCGGTTTACTCTGGCATGTTCGCCTGGGGAATCGACAACACTCCGCTTTCAAAGAGGAGAGAGAAAGTTTTGAGATCCCATTTTGAGTTCTTGGGCCGGGCTTTGGAAGGGCGGATTGGTATTGCGTGTGATTTGGGTCTTTGGAGAGCGTATGTTTTGGGGTTTTTAGGGTTGGTGGTCGAGTGTGCGCCGTTTTGGGTGAGGGATGTGGGTTCGGATGGGTTGAAACGGGTCGTTTACGGGTTGAGAAGGTGGGGTGAGGAAGAGCTTGCGGTAGATTTGTTAAGGAGAGGTGGGAATGAAGCGATGGGATTAGCTTGCGAGCTTATTTTGGCGAGTAGATGATATAAATATTTTATAGGACAAAATAACAATTAAAAGCAACTGTGTTGTGTATTTTTGTGTGTATTAAGGTTGTTTTGTAATTATTTCGTTTAATTGGATTGTTAGTTCTTAAGTGTGTGGTGTAAGCGTTGTAAATTATAGTTGTGTAATATGAATGATAATTAGTATATATGTATGTGGTGAGATTAGAGTGCTTGTTTGTAAACATAATTTCATGTCTTTTCTTGTTTTATTGAATTATTCAAGTGTTTTTAAATGGATATTAAATATTATTTAGTTTTAGTCAAGTTCTCTTTCTTAATAGAATAAATAAATAAAGCTTTTATACTAAATGGTGCTTGTCTTACAAACAAGTCTCTTATTTTATGATATGTGTATAAATATTTAAGGGAAATGTGTAAACACGATGACACTGTAGCACGATGGCACTGTAGATATACTATTTTTCTATTTTATATATTAGTTTTCTCATTTTTATATAATGTTTTGTCATTTTATATACTGTTTTTTTTTTTTTTTACTTTTATATATTGTTTTTCTCATTTTATATACTGTTTTTACTTTTTATGTATATATTGTTATTAAAAAATAAATTATATATTTTGTTATTGAATCCGTCGTGCTTTATCAGGTCCCAATATTTAATTATTTTATACATCATTTGTGATTTGCATACTTTCATTTTTAATATATTGCAATATACTAACTCAAAAAAAAAAAAAATTGCAGTATATAGACTATAGACCACAGTACATGAACAGAGGTTCTGAATCTTACATACTGACTGAACTGAACTCCATGTAATAAATATTCAAACACTCGAGGGCTATCCATGCGAAAAACCCAATAATTTCTTCAACCACAAATTCTCTCTCTCTCTGAGTAACAAGAAAGGAATCTCTCTGTTTCCTAGATCGCCATGAATTTCTTCAGGTCGGTATTGTTCGTCGACCCAGAAGAAGCTAACGCCGAAGAAGCCGCCGCAGCCGCCGCGTCGGCCGACGCCGAAATCGCCGCCGCTGCCTCCGCCGCTGCTGCCGCCACCATGGATTTCTTCAAATCCGTCATTTCCACCGCCGAACCAGATCCGGACGAAGCCGAACGTCAGGACGAAGATCCGGATCAGGATCGAGCTGAACAGCAGCAAACGTCGGGAAATCAAGAAGAAAGAGGGGGAATTGATGAAGAGGAAGAAGAGGAAGAGGAGGAAGGGGAAGGAACTAGTGGGGCATGGGGAATTGGATTTGGGGGGTTGATGAAGACATTTGCGGATAAATCGGGGACGGTGATCAGAGATTTGGGGGAGTTTGGACAGGGTTTGAAGGCTGAGACTGCTGTGTTGAGAGATGTGGCTTCGAAAGCACTTGATGTTGGTGCTTCTGCTGCTCAGGAATCACTCGAATCCATGGGCCAGGTAAGTGTAACACAGAAAGCACAATCTTTTCTGTTGATTTTGTTTTCCTTTGTAAAATTGGTGACATTTTACCTTGTTTGTTATTTCAGCAAATGTGAATTTTGTGTGTACTACTAGTATACCAACTGAGGATTTAATATACATTTTTTTCATGTTGTTTAAATTTCTGATATTTCGTTCTCATTGTCAGTATATTGTTTTGAATGTTTGTATACCGGTCACATCTCTAAAATGAAATTTCCAGTAGCAATTGTCATTTTCATTCTCAATATATCGTCGATAGAAAATTCATTGTTAGTATACCATTTTTAGTGTTAATATACTATTTTTATGCCATGTTAATTGTCTAATTTTCTCTTCTTTTTGTTTCTAAAAGGTGGTTGATGATTTAGGCGACACATTTCGCCAAGGCACGAAAGAAATCCTCTCCCAAAGCAAAGAAGCTCTTCTCTCTCTAGACTCTCCCTCCTCTCCCTCTCTCTCCTCCGAATCCGACCCTGATTCAGCCTCTCGTCCTTCAAGTTCTTCTCTCCCAATCCTGACCCGTTTGACCCGTTTCGAGTCTCAAATGCTGGCCGCTCGGTCCGATCCGGCCACCTTTGCTGACCCGCCTGAGGACCAATCAGATTTTGACACATGGCGATCTAAATTCTTCAAAATCGAAGAGAAGAAAGAGGAGATTGAGGTTTTGATGAAGGAGAATTCTCAATTGGAGGTGTTTTTGGAGAAATTGGTGCCAAATTTGGTCGATGAAGAGACGTTTTGGAGCCGGTATTTTTATAAGGTTTATAAGATCAATCAGGCTGAAGATGCGAGGGCTAAAATCGTAAAAATGGCCAAAAAGGGAGATGAAGATGAAGATTTGAGCTGGGAGGTAGAAGAAGATGAAGAAGAAGAAAAACAAGAAGAGACAAAAATTGATGTCCAAAAAGAAGAAGATAAAGATAATGAAAAAGAGAAAGAGGAAGAGGAAGAGAAAGAGAAAGAGAAAGAGAAGGAGGTCGAGGGATCAAATGGAGAGAGTAATGGAGAGGAAATGGCGTCAAAGAGCAGCGAATTCTCAATGGTTTCAAGGAGTCAAAGTCAAACTGAAGAGGAAGAAGAGGATTTGGGATGGGAAGCCATAGAAGAATTGGAAGGGGGGGAGAAGAAAGAAGAAGGCTCAAATAAAGGTCCTAATTCTAATATTACTTCTAGTTCGGGTTCGGATGCAAAAGTGGAGGATTTGAGAAAGAGATTGAGTTTGAGTGGAGATAAAGAGGAGGAAGAAGAGGAGTTGAGTTGGGACATTGAGGATGAAGAGGATGTGGGGCCCGCTAGCAAGACTTGAAATTGAAATTGAATTTAGGTATGGTTTTCTCTGTTTAGTTCTTAAATGTTTTTTAGGTTTGATGCTTGAAATGTTTGAAATTGATGAGTGTAGTTTTGCTCTGAATAAGCAAGTGTGATGGTTGTTGTTTGGATTTGGAAGATGTAATGTAAATTTTTTTTGTAGAACATTCATTTTGTGATGTTTAAATTTAAATGACACATTTTTTATTTATACCAATTCTGAGTGGTACCATATCATTTATTGGTATGATTGATCTTTGGAAGTAGGTTGAAGATTGCCTTTACCTGTTCTACCTTGAATCAAGGTAACAAAAGATTAAATTCATACAATGATTAATACTAGACGAGTAAATTCATACAAGAACTAATACTAGAGTTAAAACCTGTAACATGGACCAAACACAACAAAACAACACATTAACAAATGAATTTTGAAAACACACAGATCCACTACACGATAAGCCCTCCAATCTTTTAGGAAGTGTTTCCCTTTCTCTCCCTTATCTTTTCCTTCAAAATTCTCAACTTTATTGCAACCATAACATAGAGCTTATCATAGGCTTTATCCGCCGCCCTGAAATACCCTTCTCTCCAATTCTTTTTGAACAAAAGCACACACCATGTTCCCCAAAAGGTGAATATAAATCCAGCTCCAAGGCCGAAATACGTCCATAACATCTCCTTTTCATTGCTTTCTTTATGTCCTTCACCTTTTTCTGTTGGTAGCGGCCTTTGATTTGTTTCACAATCATTTGGTAAAGGAAAACCACACAAGTACTGGTTTCCAATATACGTTGATGGATCGGTGAAAGTGCTCAATTGATTTCCCATTGGAATCTTTCCTGATAAATGTGTTATATGAGAGGTTGAGGTGATTAAGAAAGGTTAAATTGGCTAAACTTGTCGGAATAGGGCCATTGAGATGGTTTCTCGAAAGATCTAGGGACTCTAATTGTTGTAATTGTCCGAATTTGTTTGTAATACTGCCATCAAGCTGGTTTCCTGATAGGTTCAAGTTCAGTAAACCATATAGACTGGTTAACTCGTTTGGAATTTGTCCCATCAGAACATTCTCTGACAAGTCCAAAGTTGTTACAAGTGAGAGCAAATTAGTATAAGGATCCTTTCTGTTCTTGATCGACAAAATCATGTGCTCCTTGTAGCTCTGGATGGGATAGAAAAACAGTTCACCTTTGGGGGCGGCCTTCATGGTTGTTAAATTCCCAAGACTTTGCGGAATGGCCCCTGAGAGATTGTTGTGTGAGAGATCCAAGATTTGGAGAGAACTGAGTTTGGAGAGCTGATGTGGTATATTTTCTGTGAATATGTTCCTCTGGAGGCTAAGTATCCTTAGGTTTGACAAACATTCTCCTAGCCATGTTGGCACTCTGCCTGTCAGCTTGTTGTTTCCCAAATCAACAGTTATTAGGTCACTACAATTCTTTAATGAGAGTGGGAGACCGCCATAGAGGTTATTATTGCTCAAATGTAGGGATATGAGAGAAGAAAGTGATGATATTTTACTAGGAATATTGCCGATTAAATCATTATTTGAGAGATCTAATATTTTCAATTTTGAATTAGGTTTCCAACAATTCAACATTTTTCCCGACAATCGGTTTCTTGAGAGATCTAAGGCTATTAATATATCCATTTTACAGATGGACGAGGGTATGTTTCCATTGATGATATTATTGGATAAAGATAAGAACTGAAGTTTTGGCATCACATCACCAATTCTTGAAGGAATTACATCGCAGAATAAGTTATTTGATAAGTCAATGTAACCTTCGCATAGTGGAAATAACGGAACTGGCCCCTCAAAGAGATTTGAGCTCAAGTCAATGGTTTGATCCGATGGGCTTACTCTTAATTGAGTTGGGACTCCACCAGAAATCTTGTTGTGTGAGAGATCTAGGCGCTCAAAGATAGAGGATAGGTTCCAAAACCAATTTGGCATGTGGTCATTGATTTCGCAATGCGACATGTCAAGCAAAGAATAGTTAAATTGGTTCTTAAGCCACAAAGGAAACCTAGGACCTACATTACAAGAGCCTAGTATAATTGTGTTCAATTTAAATGGGGGAAGCCAATCATACCTTATTTTCAAGGACAGATTGTTAAAGGAAATATCAAGATGATTCAACCTCGTGAGATTTTCGAAGTGGAATTCGGATATAGTACCTTGCAAATGATTATGAGAAAGGTCTATATAAGCAAGGTTTGAAAGACTCCCGAGGCTATTTGGAATGGTACCATTCAAATTAGTTCCTGCTATATACAAATATTCTAGTGAATGTAAGCTCCCTAAAGATGCGGGTATAGATCCGGAGAAGGCATTCTCATATAATTGAAGTGATTTAAGGTTTTTGAGCCCTCCTAACCATTCGGGCAAGGTGCCTTTAAGTAGGTTCCCCCCTAAGTCTATATTTTGTATGTTCATTTTGCTACAACCATTTAATACTCTTTCGAATGTTGCTAGATCGCCCGTAATATTCATCCTTGAGAAGTATAGAGAACGCAATCTGCAGAGTCTTTGCAACTTTTGTGGAAATCCGCCCCCTTCCACAAATTGATTAAAAGAGAAATCAATATCAGTCAGAAATTTCAAGTTATCAATTGATTCAGGTACAACAATTCGAAAACTATTGCCTCCAAGATTTAAGGTCTTGAGTGTGGTTATGTTAAATATCCACAAAGGTAAGGCGGAACCGAAGTAGTTATAAGACAAATCAAGTTTAGAGAGAGATGAGAAGTTTGTGTAAGGAAGGGAAACTGGAATGGTCTCATCTTGAAACACGCATTGCGACAAGTACAACTCTGTTAAAGAATGAAGTGTGTTAAGTGCTCCCAACAACATACTGGATTTCTCGGTAAAGATTAAATCACTTAGATCAATATACTCTAGAGAGTTAAGCTTTGTAACCCATCTCGAGTCATCAATTGCAAGGAACGTGTTGTGAGACAGATCGAGCTGGCGTAGGACCGATAGATTCCCCAGATGTGGTGGAACAGACCCCCCAAAGCCGGCAGCAGAGAGGTTAAGATACCTATTATAGCCCATAAGTTAATAGATTAGTTCATCTTGGAAATTAAATAGAAGTCTGAATTGTTATAACGAGATGACTAAGCAGTCTATGCCAATACCTTAGACTTTGGAAAGAGCCAAAGGACTTCGGAATAGAGATATCTTCAAATTCATTGAAGCTTAGGTCAAGATAAGTCAAGAAATCCAGACCGATCAATGATTGGCTAATCTCACCCCCAAGAGACCAATGATCATCATCACCGGCCGGGTTATGTAGGTCGAGCCGTATCACACGGCCTGTTGTGTTGTTGCATGTGACGCCTTCCCATAAACAACAGTTCTTTCCCTTCCAAGAAGAAAGCCTGTCGAGAGGGTCCGTTACATCGTGCTTGAAGGCTAAGAGGGATTGGAAATCCTTTATTGAACAAGAGTTCACTTGTCTAAGTTGGAAGAGTAATAATAGTAGTACAGAGAAAATGTAGTGATGGTAAGCCATTGTTTAGTAGTGTTTACCCTAGAAAAATGTTTTTGGATATATAGAAACAAGGTCAAGGTGAGGAGTCTTTGAGTCTTAATCCTTTGTGGCCCACTGTATGCATAAATAACCTATGCAGCATCTTTAAATTATAGTAACATGATGATACTCAAATTAACACAAAGCTTATAAGATCTTTTATTCATAATCAATGTACATGTAATATAAACAGTGAGGCCGACAATTCGTACTAGCTAGGACTAGGAGTCTTCGTCTTTTTCCAGGTCAAGGAATCAAAGTACCTTTTTAATATTTCAGAGACTCTCTAAGGAATATATATGCCATTGACTGACTTGGAGTGCAGTCGGCCAGTCTTCTTGAATGTCCTCCCCCCCAGGAAAATACTACACATTATAACAAAGATAGTATGATGACAATGTACTAGCCTATAAGGCAAATATTACACCTTAAATTAGATATGCTTGGTTCTACTACAATAACATTTTTCAGCTAGAATATCCCCAAATAAAAATGCAGGCATTTTTTTTTTCAAATTTCTCATAAAAATGGAATTAAAAGAAACTCAACTTGCATATGAATGTTATCTCGTACTAAGAATGTGCACAAATTGTTAGTTTTAACCTCTCACATTTAGTTGATGTACTTGGAATCCTTCATATTTGAAGAAAGAAATGGTGGAAGCGGGAAAATTCTTTTGCAATTTTAATAATACAAAGGCCTTTTTGCAAATCTATTTTCTAAATATTTCCACTTACAAATTTGCAAAATGCTTTTCTCAAAACTACTTAAAAATAAAAGAAAATGCTGTTGCACACAACATATCTTTTTTCAAATTGACAACACACAAAATACACATCCATTAAATACAAACACTCATTATAAAAGTTATACCAAAATAATTTTCACGAACACCTTATTCTAAGTACTTAATAAGACAAAATTCAACACCACACACCACAAGGAAATTCTCAAATACATACCATAGCTTGGTATTTAACATGACATTATTTAAAAATTATACTTATTTTCACCATTTCACTTAACATATTTAGTTAACCAATCAAGCAAGTCTTTGTGAGCTTCTTCAGCCTTCGCCACTGCTGAAGTGTCATTCAGTTCATACCTCACACTCCATCCATGTTGAACTCCTGGAAATATCTTCACATAGCTTGGTACCTGTATATTTTAAATCAGATAGTAAGTTAAAATAAAAGTTTTCATAATAACTATTAACACTCAACAACGACATACTACTTTTCTAAATCTAAAACTTTAGAGGTATTAAAAAAGAAAAGCTCAAAATTTACGAGACTTTACAAAATTCAGAAATGTTCTGAGGTTGAAATGCTTCCAATATTTAAACCAAGTTCTAATGTTTGTATTATTGATTAAATAACTCCACTTTCTGCTAAAAATTTTAGGTGAAACTAATTTCTCTTTTCTTCTAATTCCGTTGTGAAAATAATAAATTCAGAAATATAATTTATTTTATCCTTTTGATGTTATCTTACTTCGGGTTTGGTGTATAAAATCTGTTCGAACTGTTTGGCGACTTCAGGAGGGGTAGTTCTGTCAATTTCCGCTCCAAGTATTGAAATTGGGCATTTCACCTCTAAAATAATACAATAATATTTTTTATAACAAAGAAATAATAACAACAATAATGATAGCAAATAAACTAAATATGAAAGTAAACATAAAATAGGAAAGAACCTTGAATGTCTTGAACTGTGACAAATGAAGGATGAAGCAAAACAGCCGATTTAATGTATTCATCAGACTTAGCCAATTCTACTACAACCTTAGCTGAAATAACAATTATAAATCATAATTAATAATAATAACATTAATGATATATTAATAATTTACAACTATTAATAATAATAGTATAATAATTAATATAATACCTCCCCAGCAAAAACCAGCAGCTCCTATGACTGATACACCTTTCTCTTTCAAAGCTTGAATCACAAGCTTTGCATCCTCAAACCCTTTTAGCTACCAGAAAAAAACATAAAAATAGATCTCCAAGTTAAAAAAAAATAGTATATTTAAAATGGAAAATAGAATTAATAAAATTAATTAATACGCACAGGTGCATGCTTTTGAATCCATGCAGGAAATTGACTGAAATCACTAATCGGATCTCCGTAGAGAAAATCTGGTACAATTGCATAGAATCCACATCCTGCGATTTTATCTGCCAGACTCCTGTTAAGATAATTAATGATTTTTTGTAATTATTTGAATATTTTGGGCTAAAGTGAAGAAAAAAACTTTTTATTTATTTTACTAGGTCTGGTGTATAGTACCTCAGGTTAGGCGCTTCAAAGCCTGAAAGGAAAATATTAGTTTTGTTAGTCACATAATTATTCTCACAAATTAAAGTTAAGAAAATAATATTAAAGTTATTAGAATTTAGTAATTAGTTGAATTTGCCAATGGAACAAAATTCTCAACTTTAGAAGGGTATAGAGCGAAAAAAACTAAAGTAAATTTACTAAAAGAAAAGTGTTCGTAGAAAAAATTCCAATACAATGTTTGACATTGACTTAAAACAAGGTTTAGACCAATGTTTTATTTTGGCTCTCAAACATTGAATATTCCAAAGCATATAGCTTGAACTAGCTTTTCACAGCATTTATTCTTACGTATAACGTGGCGGCATTTAATTGGATAGACTAGTCAGATCAGATGATTGTAGAATATAATAGAAAGGTGAACATTTATTTGTTTTATTTTTATTTTTTTTTAGTTTTTTAGTGGTTGAAAGGGGAAGCAGTAGTTGGTAAGACAGTTCAAGAAATACTATAAATATATATTTTTATATTTTTGAAATAAAACAAAAACTATTTGCTGAGTATTTTCTGGTGAAATATTTTCCTGTTTTAAAAGTCTATACTTTTTTTATCCCTATGCCATTTGAAAAAAAAAAAAAAAAAACAGGACTTGTAACACAACTATACAATCTGAATCAGATGACATAAAAGTCAATTTCCAACAAATACAAGGGCTTAAATATAAAAAAAACATCAAACATGTTTTCCAAGTTCCAACTGAAAATCAAATATCTTATAAGACAATAAGAAGACAAGAATCATGGAAGTATAACAATTAACAACTCGTAAGTGGAGCTATCACAAAATTAAAATTTACAAGGACTTATCACAAGAAAACGAATAACTAAAATAAACTAACCAAAAACATCAGACACGAGTAGAATCGCAGGTTTAGACGCTTCAAAGGAGCCTGAAACGTAAGCTTTGAGTCCGCCGATTTGGTCCACGACCTTGCCCTTGCCGCAGTCTGAGTCCAGTGTAGGCGGATTATCGCAGCACTGTGATGTCGCCATTGTTGGTTTGTTTTTGAGGTGTTTGTGTTGTGTTGAGTGGGTTTGGTTTTGGAGGAGAGATTTGGATAGGGAGGTTTTTTTATAGAAGATGAGGTGATGGTTTGTCGTGGATATGGTGCTTGTTGACCGTGTTGAATATTGAACTTATGTATTAGTATCCATGTAAGTTGTAAATATATACGTGTATGTTTGATGTTCATGCATGTATGTGTGAAATGTTAGATTAGGCACGTTAACTTAATTTTTGTCAGCATTTATTTTGTCTAAATACAAAAATTATGGATTAACCATTGAATCTTATAAATTTGTAAATCTGTTTGTTATTTTTGTAAGAGAGAAAAAAAAATTCTCTTGTTTCTTCTTCATTTCATCTGTATTTTCGTTCTCAATAAATTCAATTATCCAACATATCGAACCGTGATACTGTGTAGTTATTATTATGAAATATATAAATTGACTTGCACCGAGTGTACACGAGACTGTTGGGTGATGTAGGCCAGTGCGTAGTTGTGAGTCGTGACCAAGCTTCTGATGGAATCGAGCACCAAAAAATAGACAATTTCAAGATTTGAAAGATGAGTATGCTCTTGAGTCGAGAGTTAGACGCAGACACATGTTGAAGACGGCCATGCCTACGGGCCCTTAGATTGAGAGGCCCGAATTCTTCAATCTCACTCTTTTATTTACCATAGCAAACACTTTCAGGCCCAATTTATTTCGTATCAACTTTTTTGTTCTTTCCAAGTGTAGTCTTTATTTCCTTTAAAAAAAAGAATAGTCTTTCATTTTTTTTTTGGGAGGCTAAATATGAAATTGAAATTTTGGAGAAGTAAATATTATTATTATTATTATTATTATTATTATTATTATTAATATTAGGGCCAAAATCAATTTAACTTTTAAACCAAACAAAATTACAAATTAAAAAAAAAATTATAAATCAACACTGCAAATTCATTGAGACAAACAAACCATACTTACTATTAAAACAAGACACACAAAGCTTACAAGCCAGGTTCCTCTAGAAACTCTCACAACTAGACAACACAAACACCTAAAACGAAAGTAAATTACAACACAAGTCAAACAAACAAACAGACATGAGACACATAAAAAAACAACACAACTCAAAGTTCAGAAAAACAAAACTAACACTAGACAGATAGATAAATGAAATGAAATTCAAAGTAAATTCATTTCAAACAGAAGCAACTCCAAAATTCCACCACGATTGAAAGAGAGGTTCCCACCTCAAGGGAGAACTCCACCAGCGGCCTTGATCTGCATCCCCAGCTGCAATCATTATCCACACAATCTAAATTATAATTGTTTAAACATATATATTTTTGAAATAAATAAATAAATAAACTACATACATTCTTCAGATACAGGAGCCTGTTTTTGCAGAAAACGAACTCCTGATTGAGTTCCTTAATAATTCTCAGACAACTACACGTAAGAGAAAATTTTAACATTTTTAGATTTTTATGATAAATAAAGTTGGTGATTAAAATTGAACAGAATAATTTTATATTATACACAAACAACTCAGTTTAAAAGTATATTGTAGAGAAATAATTATATAAATTACCCATCGACACTACCCTGAAGGTAGCACGTACGAAAGGCCTCTGTTAACGTCCTAATCCTTTTAACTCCAACGCTGTTTGACAAAAAGAGAAATAAAGTAATAGTAATCTTTATTTTATTGTTAGTTAATGAAAAACATAAACATATATGTAAGTTTTGGTTAAGAATGAATAATAATAATGGTTAATTAATTTTTTATGGAGTGTTTAAAATATGAAAGCATACCAGCTGGTGGATCCTTTGAGTTGGTGCACCTGAGCATCAGCTAAGACCAGATTTAGCTGCCTTAGATCCCTCCTAAGATTAAAACATAATAACTAGATTATAATTATAAATATGTAATTTATCAATAAAAATTATAAATACTTAATTAAAAAAAAAATTATATATGTATTTATAATTTTTTTTTGATAAATTATGTATTTCCTCGTGTTGCATCTCCTTTTAAATAAATACATAATTTGAAAAGTATTATCGCTAGTTTTCACTTTTAATTTGCTTGCAATACCCTAATTAAGATTTGATATATTTATAATTTAATGTACAAAATTTAAAAATTGAACATTATGACTATATATTTACAAATATTAATCTATTTCAGTATCTTACTATAAGTAGAAATTACTTAAACTGCATAAATAGCAACTTAACAACATCTTTAAAAGACTGGAAATTAAAAGAATTCGAGTATAGAAAATAATCTATGTTTAAGTGCTCACACGGCATTGTTAACCTCACGGAGGATTGACTCAGCATCGCTTATAAAGAGATCAATCATGTCGAAGGCGAATTGAGGATCAGCCTCATCTTGAACCCCTTCTAGTGTTAGAAACGCTTCACTAATAACTCCCTTTAAATCATAACAGAAAAAAAATAGTTAGGAAAATAAATTAGCATCAAATTAATCTTCATTTATGACAATTTTGGCTTAAATTCAAATTTGAATATAAAAGACCAATAGTAAGTCCACTAATAAGCATGGAATATCAATTAGTATATGCAATATCTCTCTAACATTTATCTAATATTTACATCTAAGTCTGCTAAAATTTTCTGTAGTACGACTATCGTTTCGTAGACATAATTTGCGGGAACGTCGCCACAAAAATAAAAAAATAATAAATACTAACTAATTATATCACGTATACATTTTACGCGGTAATATGATAGTTTATGTACTGGCAAAAATGTTGATGTGACTTCCTTTTTCTTCTTATACTTGCCTCCGATTTCGCTTACAGTTATTGTGGGATAACTTCAGTTATATTTGTTTATTGAACTCTTAAATTGCAAAAAATATTTTCCTTTCACGATGCTTGTATATAATTTCCTTTTTTTTTTTTTTTTTTTGAAGGAGAATTATAGGCGATTGCCCACTTCCTAAAATTTTCATTAATTTAAATGAAATAATTATATGTCCGAGTACCTCTTGACAGGCCAAGAAGGTCAATGAATAGAAGAGAGAAAAACAAGAAATAAAGATGAAAAAGAGAGAGAGAGAGAGAGAGAGAGAGAGAGCAGCTAAAAGCAGGGTAAGGCGTTCACTAAAATGTAGGGGACTTCGATAGTTGATATTTTTCTTGTAGTGATTTTTTCATAGGTTTGCTTGGTTCCATGCCATGTTGAAAACAATGGCCGGTGTATATAATTTTCTTTTGAAAGAAAGAATCATAAGATTAACTTTCTACTTATAAATAATCTTTCCATACTTTCAAAAATAGCTTTTTATTTTTTTTTCCAAATTTATGATCAAACTTGAGAGGGACATGACTTAGAGACTCACTGTAAAAAACTCAACCCATCAAAAAAAATCCTCTCAAGACATTAAAAGCGAGAAAAATGAAAGCATGAGCATGGCCATCTATCCACTTCTTAAGTTCGAAGTCAATAATTAATATGGATTCAGCTTAACTAGTGATAATATAGTTCACTTTAAATCTAGACTTGCTACAAATAAAGGAAACTAAGAAAGAAATAATATGATAAAGATTTGGAAGAGGTAATGATATTTCATACCTCGAGCATCATATTGCCCTTCAACTCCTTGTAGTCTCTTAGATCCCTTGAGAGACTCATTTTATCCTTGTTGTGTTCTCCTAAAGCCAAGAGAGGACCCCTATTTATAGTGAAATATGTGACTAACACCTACTGAGGCTGGTTGCAATTCATGTGAGTTTTGAAACGGTATTTTCTTTGTAACGGTTTTTAGTTGTCTTATTGAGGGTCCTTTCATAACTCTCTCAAAAAGAAAGGGGTTTTTTTGAATTAAAGTGGTTCTCACATCATAATTTATGTCGTTATTTGTTCTCGTTTAAAATTTCGAACTTAATACGGAAAACTTTTTACCAGAAGAATTATCTGGAAAATCATGATCTTGTGTTTTACATGAAAAATATTTAACACCATACTTCTTATTCTGGACCGTCGGATTATGAATTAGGGAAATCATCTAATGGAGGTGTAAACAACCTAAAACCCTAAATTGGTTTAGAATCGTCAAATTTAATAAATAGCAAATTTAATAAGTAGTGTAGTGAGGCAGGGTGCAATTAAAGTGAATTCATGTACTAAATGTTTTAAAATAAATATATAGTCCTTGCTGATACCAAGTTTTCAATTGATTAGATGGTATAAAATTCAAACTACCAAAGCATGCCTTAAAGTGTATAAATTATGCATGTTTAAAAATATTTGTATATGGTCTTTTTGTAGCTATTGATTGCTATAGCCTTTAGGTAAATTTCTATAGCAAAATGGTATCTGTTTGGAGTTAAAAAGAAAAAAAAAGAATAATTATCAGGCTTTCTCTCGTGTACCTCGTTGTAAAAAAAAATATTTTCTTTAATTTTAATAATAAAATGTAGGCATTTTGCCTACCTGTTAAAAAAACGTTACAGTGACACTTCTGTTAAAATTGCAAAATGAGTGAAGTCTCTTAAACTAAAACTTGAATCTTGGTCCATCATGGACCAGGCCAATAAGAGTATGCCACCTTAGCTGATCAATGACGTGGCTTGTTCTTATGGCTATGTCAATACAGTAATAATTTCTCTTGAAATAATACACCTTTTCTTTTAAAAAGAGGCTTTTTGTAACACTTACTGAAATTTTCTGTAACAAAAACCGGAAACGGCTCTGCTATATGCCAAACTTTGAATTGAGATGAAATCAAATTCTAACAATCAAAGCATTGCCTTTTTTTTTGAAGCTTCAGCAGGCGAATAGCCGGCTGAGACAAAGCATTGCCTTATAATGTAATTATACATGTTTGAAAATACTTGTATGGTCTTTTGTAGCAATTTTCGGTTTCTACCTGAAAATGGTACTACTTAGGAGTTCAAAAAGATCAAAAAAGGAGAGAAAAATATCAGGGTATCTCTCATGCTTGGCCCTTCTGTAAAAAATTTCAGCACAAAATAATTGAAGTTTCAAGTTTTATAAGATGGTGGACAAGGTATATAATGGACCAGGTCAATAAGAACATGCCACCTCAGCACATCGATGACATGGCTCGCTCTTATTGTTGCTAGGTCAGTACAACAAATAATTTCTCTTAAAAAACTGGACTTTATCTTTGAAAAAAACTTTTTTTTTATACTGAACTTTTTCTACAACAGAAACTGGAAACGGCTCTGCTAAAGATGAATGAAATTGATAATTTAGAACAATCATTGACTCAATATTAATTTGGGAAAATAAGTAATAAATTTCTGTAGTTAATAAGTAATTTTATGAGTCATTTCGTAATTAACCTGTTTGACTGAAACGAAACTTAAACCCTAGAACTGCAGATATTACGGGTTACTTAGTCCCTATATGTATAATTATGACATGTACCAATTATTTATCTTATTTAACCCTCCATCATTATCTATTTAACACCCACAAATTTATATCATACAAGTAACAGAATATATCAAGGGAATAAAATATATATATCAATACAGAAACAGAATATATCAAGCAATCATAGAATATACTAATAACGGAATCAAAGGAGGTCCAAATCGAAATTCCCTAACCTGAAAGAGCAAGCAATTAAAGCCGATCCTCAATCTTGCACACCTGCAGCTAGAGGTGACAAATGGGCGGGTCGGGTCATATTTGGGTCGGGACATTTGGGTTCGGGTCCTTTTTATGTCCGGGTCATATTCGGGTTTGGTCAACACGGATCGGGTCGGGTCGGTTTGTGATCTTGTTTAGAACTGGCATTGACTCAATATTAATTTGGTAAAATAAGTAATAAATTTACATAGTTAGTAAGTATTGTAATGAGCCAGTTCGTAGTTAATGTGAGTTTGACTGAAACCGAATTGAAACCCTAGAACTACATTTGTTGCACTGCGCTCACAAGTCGAGCATGAGTATTTTTTTGCAAATTGGTAACTAAACGATCAATGACTCAATGTTAATTTGGTGAAATAAATAATACATTTATACAGTGAACAAATACTGTAATGAGTCGATTCATAATTACTGTGAGTTTGACTGAAATGGTTTTTCAACGGCTAAAATAAATATATATATAATATTCAATCAGAAAATTGTGATTATTTGAATGAGGTGATATCAAATTCAGTCATCAAAATATGCCTCATAATGTAAATTCTACATGCTCTATAGTTATACCAATTTCAGAGACGGAACTTAATAAAGATTGGGAATCATGTCTCCTTTAAAATTTTGACGGGATAATGGGATAATATATAATAATGCTTTAGTGAAAAAAATTAAAATTGATTTTCCAAAAAGAAAAAATTGTACAATATTAATTAATAAGGAGAATTATTTTTGGTCCCTCAAGTAAATACAGTCAAGTTTCTGACCGGGTTTTAATACTTTCAAGAACATGTTTTTCTCCCTCCTTTGTGAAAGCCGTTACAAGTGACAAGTGTTAACAGGTTTCACAAAACGAGCAACGCCTCACATTTCTCAACCTAAAACGGGAACATTATAGTATGCCGGAACGGGTCTACCCTGAACCGGGCCCACAAGCTTATGCCACCACAACACATCATTGACATGTTGCCATTCATGTTGTGCCACATAATCAAATAATACGTGTAGAATAGATTTTTGTAAAGTAGTGAAGTGCCTTGAATTTATTTTAATATATTTTTTTCTATATATATGAGATTCATACCGGGGTCTTTCTTATACCATCAAATTATTAAGCCATTAGAGAAAGCAATTACTTGCCAAAATGAAAAAAATAAAGTAAAGAGAGGCCTGAGAGTGAGAAGCTCACCAGTCATTCCTTCCAATTTTGGAGAAAATTCTCATATATGTGCAGATGTCTGAGAGCTGTGAAAGAAATTAATGAGGGTGTCTCTTTTGCAATGAGAGGTAGGTACATTGCAATCTCTAAAAAGAATGTATGCACATTGCACTCAATATATAATTTAATTATATGTATAGAAATATTTTCATATATCTTGGAAAAACAAGAAATATGCTGCTTTAATCAGTGCATATTATATTCTTAAGGGGATTGGAACCTTCCCTTTGCAAAAGAGATAATCCTTGTTCATATTATTCACAACTCTCCGGCATCTACATATAATATAAGAGAAATGGAAATTTATCGTTTTTGATGATATATTGGTGATTTAATATTAAAAAATATAATTTAATGTAGAAAAATATTAGTATATTATATATCCATCAATATCGCCCTCCAGGTAAGGAGTCCGGAAGGCCTCTGCCAAAAAAATTATCCTTAAAATACCAAAGCCGTTTAATAAAAACAAAAATATATAGAAGTAATCATTATATTTATTATTTAATGTTAGTTAATATAAAAAAAAATATATGATATAATCCCTAAACTGTAAACTGAAGTATACATATAAAATGAGTATTTGGAAATAAATAAAGATAATAGAGTGTTCAAAATTTGAAAGCATACACTGTGGCGCATCCTTTCGATTGGTAGCCAAAGCGATCAGCTAAAAGACAAGACAAAGCTAAAATTAACAATGCAAATTCACACACAAACAAAACATACTTAACATCTAAAACAGCACAAAGATTACAAGTCTCCTCCAAGACTTCACAACTAACAAACAACACAATCGGAACAAAAAGGAAATTAAACAACATAGACACACAATAACACAGTTCAAACAAGCAAATAAACAACTAAACAAGATAAACAAAATAGATAAAATCATGAACTCTCTCAGACAGAATTAATTTCAAACCAGCAACTCCATTGATTCAACTTATAGAGCTGCTCCGCCTCCGGGAAGAACCCCACCAGCAGCCCAGATCCTCTCAGCCAACTGAAATTATATTTGGTAAAATTTTATGTTAGAATTATTTTCATGTTTTAATTTGATATATATTTAAAACAAATATATTGTTATGATGAGTGCATTTTACATTCTTGAGAGATATAAGCCTCCCTTTGCAAAAGGCATAATCCTTGTTAATCTGTGTCACTATATTCAGGCAACTACATATTATATAAGAGAAATAGAAATTTAGCGTTTGTGTTGATATATTGGTGATTTAATATTAAAATATCTAATTTAACGTAGAAAAATATTATTATATTACTCATCAACATTGCCCTCCAGGTAAGGAGTGCGGAACGCCTCTGTCAGTTTCTTGATTCTTAAAATACCTAAGCTGTTTAATAAAATAAAAAATATATTGAAGTAATTATTAGATTTAACGTTAATCAGTTTTTGGAAATACATAAAGGTAATCGAGTGTTCAAATTTTGAAAGCGTACACTGTGGCGCATCCTCTCAATTGGTAGACATAGCGATCAGCTAAGACCAGATCAACCTGGGTCTTCGGATCCCTACAAAGAATAAAACATAGTAATTAGGCTTATAATTAATTACCGAACTAATAATGTGTAGTTTAATTGCTCACATGGCTTTGTTAATTTATGGGAGCAGCTTCTCTGCGTCGATTAAAAAGATATTAATCATCTGAATCACAAAAGGCCGTTCACCACTGTCTTGGGCTCGTTCTAAACTCAGAAAGTCGTGATTAATAACCCCCTTTAAATCAAAGAGGAAAAATAGTATATTACTGAGGGAAATATACCATGTATAACGAGCATTAAGAGTTATATAAAATGTAAATTCCTTTTTGAAATATTTGGCCCAATCTGCAAAATTACATATATGCACTTCGCCACTTCCTCTCATGAAATGCCCTTCTTTGCATATTTTCTTTTAATTTTAATTTTTAGATTAAGATTTTGCTCATGTGTTTATGTTATGATTTTTTATTATATTTATCAAACAATTTACATATCTATATATGCATAGAGTATATTATTGATGACCTATATGCTAGAGCTCTACTATGGGAGGAACCTAATGCAAATTATAAAAAGTGATGAGGAAATATGAAACAAAATTTTGCCTAATTCTAGTAAACTTTTAAGCACTGCAATTTATCGTCGTAGACAAAAATTGCGTGAACGTCTTCACAAAAATATAAAATAACAATTTATTATATCGTGGGTACATTTTTTGCGGGAACATATATATAGATATAAGATATTAACAAGTCATTTCCTTTTTCATATTATAGTTGCCTCCGACCTCTCGGTGACAATGAATGCGGTACAACTTCGTAATAGTAATTTCTTTTAAAAAAGGTACTTGAAAAATAAATTTTTTTAAAAGAAATATAGGAAGGGAATTTTTTTTGTGAATAATCTTTCTATAAAAAATTTCTTTTCTTTTGAACAACGGCAACAATAGCAACAATAATGTAAGTGCAAGACATCTCGACGTACTGGAAAAAGAATCAACTAACATGCATGGATTAAATCTTGGCTTGTTATTAATAAGGAAAATAAGAAACAAATAATATGATAAATAGATAGAAAAGCGATTAATGATCATTTTCTTACCTCCTCTTGCATTGTGAATCGCAAGTCCTTGTAGCTTCTAATATCATTTGAAAGACTCATTTCTACTTGGTTATGTTCTTCTCAATCCAAGAGAGGATCGTATTTATAGTGAAATGAGGTGAGGAAGTGTGACTAACATTACACTGAGGCAGCAATTTATCTTAGTTGTCGTTTCGTGACTTTTTTTCAAAGACAGCTTCTTTTCAAAGAGAAAGGGGCTTTTCAGTAACAGTAATTGGAGTTTTCCGTGCCAAAAATTAGTAACGGCTTTGACCTTTATTTGTGCCAAGTTTAAAATTTCTAACAAAAACAAAAATTCCTTGAAAGCAAAAAAAGAGGTTTAGAGGTATTTTATAAGTATTCAACACTATACTCACTCTATTGCAAATTAGTGAAATCATCCAATGAAGCACTAAGTTTCACTTTAAACATGCAATGCAAAACCCTAGGTTGATTTAGAATAATCAATTTTTAATTGAATAAAATTAATTATGCATTCCATTAAAAAAAATAATAATTATGAATTTTTTTTAACATAGTTAATAAGTATTATAGTGAGAAAGGGTACAATTAATGTGAATTCATTAACTAAAGTTTTTAAATTTATACCTCAATTTTTTTTTTTAATTTAAATAGATAGTCTGTGGTGATATGTCAAACCATTGAATTGAGATGAAATAAAATCCTAACAATAAAAACATGCCTTATAATGTGATCAATACATACTTGAAAATATTGGTATGGTTTTTTAGCTATTACTATAGTCTTTAGAAGATTTCTATAAGAATTTGTATCTCGTTGAAGTTCAAAAATGAAAGGAAAAATAGTAGGGTCTTTCTCGTGTGTGCCTTGTTGTAAAGTCATTGCGGCTTTACTAGCTACAATGGCACTTCTGTAAAAATTGATGCACAAAATTAGTGAAGTCTTTTAACCTACTAGAATCTTTAAGATGCGTTCATGGTCCATCATGAACCAAACCCACAAAAATATGCCATCTCCAAACGATAATGGTGTGGCTTGTTCTTATGGCTGGGTCAATATAGCAATAATTTCTCTTAATTTCCTTTTGAAAAAAGAAACTTTTTTTTTAATGAAAAAAAACTTTTTATAACATCTTTACTGGAATTTTCTGTAACAAAAACCGGAAACGGCTTTGCTAAAGATGAACGATTGGTTGCACTTATAACGGTAATATAATATACAACTTTACTTTTGAATAGAGTTCCAGTCAAAATGAGTTTCTAACCCGTTTTAAAGTTTGTAACCTGTTATTAAAGTTTTTGGCAGAAAAATAAATAAATAAATAAACAAATTTTTTTTGAAAGAGTTATCTAGAAACCTGGTTCTAGATCAGGTTTACATGAAATATATGAAATACCGTACGTGTTTATCACTATAGAACCGTCTGATTAAAAATTAGTGAAATCATCCATATGGTGTTGTCTCGCAAGATTCACATAAGATACAAAACTCAGACACTAGAACTAGATTTGTTGTACTAATGTAGCATGAAACTTGGTTAATATAATTGGTATAATATGGTCAATATTACTTTGGTCAATTAAGTAATAAATTTACTTTTTTTAATATGAGTTTGACTGAAAATTAATTTACTTTGCAATTAATGTGAGTTTGACTGAAACGTCTTTCAGCAGCTAATATCTCAAACATTCAAATTCATAATTTGTGTTGATGTGCAATGCTTCAATTAAGAAAATGATGATATCAAATTTTGAATCATTAAAATATGCTTCACAATGTAAATTATATGTGTTCAAAATGTTCAAAAGTGAAGCTTCACAATGGTTGTATGCAGTATGATGTATCTAAAAACATGTACATGATAATTTTTTGAATGAAACAGAGTTAATTTTTTTGAAAAACACTAAGAAAAAATATGGGATATTTATTCAAAAAAAAATATGGGATAGTTCAAAGAAGGCTAACAATTATGTTGTAAAAAAGTCTCTTTTTTCAATGGTTACCAAACTCAAAATGCCCACCTTTTTGTTATATATATTGTTCTATTATTATTATTATTATTATTATTATTATTATTATTATTATTATTATTATTATTATTATTATTATTAGAACTATATAATGTTTTAGTATATACACACCGATATACACAAATACTGTTTCATGTCAAAATAAGGTCCAATGGGTCGAGTTACATGTAAGAGGGTAGAGGTTGATATCGCGTTATGCACGATTAGCATGCGTGCACGAACCAAAGTGAGAAACAAACTTAAGACATTAAAAGTGACCATTTTTTAATACAAAGGAGTAACAAATTAAATGAAAACGAGGATTCTAAAAACAAAACAAAAAATCTAAAAACAATTTTCTCTTTGTATAAATAAAAAACAAAAAAACCAAAATTGATTCCAAATAAGACCAATGTTGGTTCTAGCATCCTCCAACGCTAGTTGCACCATCACCCAACCCCAACCTAAAACGGAAAGGAAAATTATAACTTGCTCTTTCATTTTCCCACAAAAACATCATATACATTATCATTGAACTCTATAATGTCATGAATTTTGTATTTATACCTCACATTATGTCGTGATTTTTGTATTTACACTTCTTATGATGTCATATTAATCTATATGATGCTTTTGTGGAGAAATGAGAGATACCATAAATGACCTCAAACGGAAATATTGTGTAGGATGGCCAGAACAAGTCCCCCATGGACTAGGTTCATAAGATTATGCCACATCAGCACACCAATGACGTGATTGTGTTGCCATTCATACGATGCCACATAATTAGAAAATACGTGTAAAATAGATTTCTGCCATTCATAACGTGCCACATAATCAGAAAATACGTGTTAAGTAGATTTTTGTAGCGTGCCTTTAATTCTCTTTAATATATTTTTCTATATATATATGTGGAATTCGTACCATAGTCTTTCCATCACCATACAATGTTTAAACTATCAGAGCAAGCAATCGCTCGCCAAATTAAAAAAAAAAAATAATTGAAAGGAGCAATATAAGTCATCCCTTTGCCAAGTTCCGGATCCTTGTAACTCCAACGTTTAAACTATTAGGGCAAGCAATCGCTCGCCCAAATTCATAGAACTTTGGTGTTCAAGGTTCAGGAACTTGACCTGAGGGGAAAAAATGCTTATAACATTTTGGAATGGTTTTTTGTTATTGTATTTAGGGCTCTTTCAGAGAAGGCTTTTTTTTTAATCAATTATTGGAGCTTTCTGTACCCAAAAAAATAATAACGACTTTATAAATCTTGACAATATGGCTTCTATATTTCTTTTCGATTGCTGGGATGTAAATATTTTGTACTCTGATTTTGATTTTAATTTTTAATGAAATCTCAGCTGGCAATCACCTGTTGATGCTTCAAAAAATATATATATCAAAAGGTTAAAGTATATAAACGCTTGTTTTCCTGACTTCATATTGCTTTATTTAATTTCTTATATATTCATCATGCTGTGAATCGTATATCATGAAATCAGATCGTATACAATCTAATTCCCAAATTAGATTAAAAAAACAACTGTTTTTTTTCTACTTTCAGAAACAACCTATTATTTTACAAGGCTAGATGCCAATTTAAATCTCTTTTTCTTCCTGAAATTAAAAAAAATATAATTTTTTCCCTTCACAAAATCTTCCCCTTGTTCATTCTTCTACAAAACTCAGAGAAAAACTCATAAAAATTACAAACTTCTCCTTGTTTCACGTTCCCCAATTTTTCAGAAATCAAATCAAATCTTCTGTTGAGGCCTAATAAAGCCCATTTAACTTTGGTCCATGAAAGCCCACTTTCAACCTCCCTTCTCAATCTACTCCGTTGTAATGTAATTGTAATTGTAATTGTAATTGCAAGTGACATTCTGTTCTGTTATTCATTCATTCCTCAACTCCGGCGATCAATGGCGGCGAACCAACCACCACCGGAGATTACCACGGCGGCGGCGGCGGAGGAGAAAGAGAGCTCCGTTGATAAATCGAAGGTCGCTAATAGATCTCGTCTGATTGTTCGGCTCGGAGCCTTGCTCGTTTCTCATAGCGGTGTTGTCAGGTCTCGGAATCTCTGTTTTGGGATTTATTCGCTGATTTTCGTGTTTTGATTGATAATTGGATAAGTGGATGGGGTGTAGGAGCTTTTTACTGGATATTTCAGCTGTCGAATTGATTTAGCAAAAGCTTGAATCTTTGATTTAATCTGTGAATTGCAACTGTTAAACTTGAGAGTTGAAACTTTGCAATGATTAAACCTCAGTTACAGTTTACATAACTGAAATGTCTACAACAAAATATGGAATCTTTCTTCTGTAATTTCTGTCTATTTGATATTAAAAGATATAATTTCACAGATATAAAAATTAATCCTATATTGCCCTTTATTCATAGCCTTAATTTATTATTATTTTTTCATTTTCTTTTATTTATTACTAAATTCAATCTCTTAATAAATCACAGTGGGATATGTTGCATAGCGGGTTTAATTGCAATTCTTTTCCTGCCAATGCTAGCTAAAAATACTTACATATCAGAAAACGCTTTAATGCCAGGTCAGCATTTTCTTCTTTTTTATAAATGATAAAATCGTCATATTTTTTTCGTTTTTACAAATAAATTAATTGTCACATTTTTCTTCTCTTTATGAATTAAAAAATTTCTCTCATAATATATGCTCTTTTTTAACAGGTTCTGCAAATTCTCTACTCTCATATCAAGACGTATCAGAAGGGAATAAACTAATTACAGACATTTCAAAAATAATTATCGACAAAAAACGATCAGCTGATTTGTACGTAATTTCAAATTCTCAAATACATTATTCTATTTTTCATTTCACTTTAATTTATGCCTCTAATCCCAAAAAGGCCCCTACATTACTGGTCATTTTTTTTCAATTTCTTAAACAGTGGGGCTTCTTTGCAATTCTTCCTTATTATAATACTTCAAATATTATGCTATTTGTATTCCACACATGCCTAAATTTCAAAAAAGCCCCTACATTATTTTACCATTTTTCACTTCTTTTCCAAATTTCCAACAACGCAGGGGCCTTTTTGCAAATCTCCGTTATTATACATCTCAATCTAAAATCCATTCATTTATTTTCATCACAACAGAGAAATTCCGAAATTACTCGCGCAATACATGCAGTCAACCGGCGCGGAAACCTACCACCACAAACTCCCCCAACCGTCCTCTAAACCCCGCCTCAACCCCCTCCACTTCTTCCTCCTCTCCACTCCCGCTCCCCTCCTCTCCAACCAATCCTCTTTCGCCACCTCAACCGTCGGGATCCTCCGCGCGCCAGCTGGCGACGGCAAGGAATCCATCGTGCTTGTCTCCCCTTACGATTTAGAAAATGGTAAGGAATCGTTGGGGCTCGCTTTTATGGTTTTCTCTCTCTTGAGTCGCGCCAGCTGGCTTTCGAAGGATGTTATTTGGGTGGCGGCGGATTCGAGGTTTGGGGACTATGCGGCGGTTTCTAGTTGGTTGAGTCAGTATCATAACCCTAACCCTAATTTTGACCCAAACCCCTAATTTTGACCCTAGCGATAGCTTTGATGATTTGGGGGAGGGGTTTAAGAGGGCGGGAACGATGGCGTGCGCGATTGTTTTTAAGGTGGTGGAGAGGAGAGAGAAAGTGGGGGAGGAGAGAGAGAATGTGGCGATTTATTCCGAGGGGTCGAACGGACAGATGCCGAATCTTGATTTGGTGAATGTCGTGCATTATTTGGGGGTGCACAGGCAGGGGTTTAGGGTTAGGGTTGGGAAATTAGGGTTTCTGGAGGGGGTGAGGGGAATTAGGGTTTTGGGGGAGGTGATGTCTAGGGTTGGGAGGTTTTTGAGGGCTTTGAATCCCGATTGGAAGTTTGATGTTTCAAGTGGGGAGTATGTTGATGGGGCGGCTACTCTTGCGAGTTCTGTTTTTGCTCAGGTGATTTGAATTTTGAAATTTTGGATTGATATTTAGTTTAATTGTCTAATTTTAGTTGAGAGTTGTCTAATTAGGAGTCAATTTGACCTAATTTTGGGTGAATTGTGCAATTGTTTCTTAACTGATTGGTTGATTTAGCTCTGTTTGGATCCAATTTGGCTGCAAAGTAACAAATTTAGTCGCAATTTAATAATAATATATAATTTCAAATATTCAATTTAAGGCTAAAGTTATCTACCTAATCCCCAATTCAGCCCCAATTTTGCCTCAATTCACATTTCACTTCATTTCATTATTATTTATGGCTAATGAGTATCATAACCGTAACCCAAATTTAAGGCTAAAGTTATCTAATTAATCCTTGATTTAACCCCATTTTATCCAATTCGCCCTGAAACTAACCAAATTACTCTCATTTTATCCTCAATAAAAAATGTCCAAAATTTCCTTAATTCACATTTCACTTCATTTCATTATTATTTATTGTTTTTTTAATTTTAATTTTCATCTTTTGAAGGCGGTTGGAGTACCGACAGGCCCACATGGCGCGTTCAGAGACTACCAAATTGACGCAGTCACGCTCGAGCTGTCTCCCAAATTTTCTCTTACTAATGAAAACGCTCGATCCGCTTTTCTTCTCAGAAGCGGCAGGTACTAAAATGATATATTGATGTGTAAAATGGTATATTGACACACACAACTGCATTTCACCGGTAAAATGGTATATTTACCAGTATAAAATGGTATATTGACATACAATATAATACAAAATAATGGTATATTTACCAATAAATTGAGATATCGGTAAGTTATATATTGTGACACAAAAATGGAATATTGATAAATTAATTTTATTTTTTCAATTAATTTCAGGTTAATAGAAGGCACGGTTCGATCAGTGAACAATTTATTAGAAAAATTCCACCAATCATTTTTCCTCTATTTCTTAACTGCTCCAAATAAATTTATTTCGGTCGGAGTTTACATGATTCCATTCGCCCTTTTAATTTCCCCTCTTCCCATTTTAGCCGCCTCTCTTTTCAATTTTAACCTAACTCCAAACCCTAACCCTAACCCTAAAAATCCATGGAGATGGCTCAAACCTGCTAAATTCTCTCTCTTAATCCAAACATGGGCCGTAGTAGTTTCATTACTACCCTTTTACATCTCCCAAATTACCGATTTACCCCCGAATTATTCTTTCCTTATTTGGACATTATGTTCTTTATTAACCCTAGTTGTTTTATACTCAATTTTCGGCTCCCCAAATTCTACAGAAATAGAATGGAGGCTTTTGAAGGCCGTAATGATTGCCTCTATTTCAATTGGGCTTTGTTTAATGTCTATTATTAACTTTTCTACCTCTCAAATTGGGGCTTTGTTTATAGTTCCCATGTGTTTATTAGCCCGACCGATTAGGGCTAAAATGGACAATTCACTTGTTAAATTGATTGTTTCGATATGTAATTTGGTCATGGTGATAATTGGGTTTCCTTTGAGTGGGTTTTTGGTGAGAGAAATTATTAACGGAAATTTTGGTGAGATAAATTTAGGGGTATTTTGGGAAAATATGGAGTATTTGTGGGGGTGGAATAGCGCGAGCTATTTGTACTTGATTTTGGTCCATTTGCCTTGCTGGCTTTTGTTTGTACACATATTGTTTCACCCTTGTAATTAGGAGAGGAAGTATGTAGAGACCATGGGATTTTGTGTTTTAGTGAATTATGTTGGGTTTTTTTTATTTTAGTTCTTTTTCCTTTTTTTTTTTTTTTTTGGAACAATTGTGTTTTTTTTTTTTTTTTTTGGAGGAAAACTACGAGCGTTCGTTCGATGCGTTTTTCATTAAACATAATAAAAGGAGTTACATATTGTTTGCTAGATGCGAACAATTTAAACCAAAAATACAAGATATCTCCTATCAAGAGCACTACCTAACTACTAGAGAAGACTGAAAAAGAGGTAGCAAGAATGAATGAAGGATGGCTCAACAATGCTTAAGCCATTGGTCGAGTGTGAGTTAATTTCCATCACTAGAAGTCGATGGGGGCGTATCTTGTTTGTGAAGATTCTTCGATTACGTTCATGCCATATCGACCAGCATGTAGCCCATGAAGTATGCCAACTAATTTGGTTCGTTCGGGAGAGAAGGCGAGTTGTCGAACGCCATTTTTGAAAGTAGTGTGTATCAGTGGCTAGTATGTTTTGGAACAATTGTTTTGTAGTTATCTGACTTGTTTTGGTTGTAGATTCGAATACTAAAGATTTTAGCCACTGAAAATTGCTTTAGTCTAACTCATTAATTGCAAACTACCATGTTGTAATACCGTTAATCAACCTTTAATTAATCAAATGAAGAAATAGCCCTTAATTAATCAAAAGACAAAATTGGCAGATCAGAGCCATGCGATTCTGCTGACTCAAAATTCTTGCCTCAATTACTAAGATATGTATAAACAAAAAGCAAAATTGCCACAAATTGTGAAAATTATGAGAGCCCTAAGCAAAGCAAAGTTGTCACCGATAAAACAAACTACACATAAATGAAAATAAATCAGTAGGTTCACAAATAAGGGCAAATTTGCAGTTCACTCTTTCAAACTTACAAGTTTTATAGTCCTCACAATATAGGATAGGTTCAACAAAATACAACACCCAGTCTTCAAAAAGAAAAGAAAAAAAAAACACAATAATCAGTTTAGAAACAAACTCCTTCGGAAAATAAAGTACGTATATGGAAGAATGAAATGAACACCACCCCGCCAAAATAAAAATGAAAAATGGCTAACATTGACATAATAGGACAGAAAGAAGGAATTCCCTCAGAGAGCAACAAGCTTAATCGTTGGAGTCAAGAGGGATGGAGCTTAATAGGAACTGGGGGGCTCCATGGGATGGCCCCCCAAGATTTTGCTTGCCTATCAAATAATTAAAACTCAATTATAATAGATAGTAAAATTATATATGGCATATGATGCTCTTACATTTTAAGTTTTTAACACAACATAACTTAATGTTTCAATATTGGCTTCTAAAAAGTACAAAGAGTAGAATATACCAATATACTTTCAAATAAATAAATAAATAACAATATGCCAATAGCTGATTCTAAATGGACCACAATACCAAAATCTTCGGATTCAGCAAAACAAAGTTAGTTTATTTATCTTTTTTTAAGAAGGTTTTAGTTAGTTTATTTATCTTACGAAATTAAAAATTAGTGGCATTTTTGTGAAAAATGTAACTTACGAGTTTGAACTTTCAAAACAAAAATTGAAATAATTCAACACAAGGTTCATGACACATCCAAGCAGATATGAAATTACTAGACATTAGTTAAATTGATCTACAAAATAAAAGCATAAAAATAAAACTTACTTCAATCCGGATGCAAGGAACATGAGAAATATTTGGCCAATATTCTCCTCCTTCCGGAGAGCACCTTTTCACCAGTTCTTCCGGGCATCTCGTAATGTAAAGCTCTTTGAGATTTTCTGGAAGACGGTGATGTAGTGACTCGATGTTAGGACAATCCGTTATTGACAGCTTCTTCAAGGAGGAAAGGGTTGATATTGCTGCTGGAATGTGCATGAGATGGGCGCACTTAACAAACTCTATCTCTTCAGGAGATGTTTGTTGCTCGAACCAAATTTCTTGTTCTTCATGAGAATCTTCTTCTGAATAATGTATCAAAAAAGTTCGAAGCAATGGAAGCCCTCCAAGAAAAAGGAGACTGTCGATTCGCATGCATTTGAACTCGAGGTAAGTTAACAATTGCAAGGCTGGTTCTTCTTGTGGTTGTTTCTCCTTTAACTGCTCGATAAATGGTTCAAACTGCACATCATATAGTTCTAGCCTTTTCAAGTTTACTAGGTTCTTTATTCCCTTATTCTCGTTGTTAATTTTCACTTCTCTGAGTACCAAAACCTCAACTGACTTCCATTGATCATAACAACATAGAGTTTCCCTCCGAATATTCCTATAATGGTTAACTGAGTAAGAGCAGTCAATTGTCTGAAAATAGCTATTTTAGCACTTGGAAGAACCTCAGAAATGTATAGCTCAATTACAGATTTGCCGAAGGAGTGGATGGGTACCTTTGTCTAATTTCCAACAACAGTATAAATGGAGCTTCCGTAAGCATGGAAATGTTTTCCCCCCTTCAATATCAGACCACTCCTTCAAGCTGGACATATAAATTAATGATAAGTCCTTTAAATATGGAAATGTGACCTCATATGAGCCATAAAATTCAAAATTAATTTTCTCAATATATTCAAGATTTTTCAAAGTGAGAACTTCAAGCAATGGGAGTTGTCCAAGAGGTGGAAGAACTTTCAAAAAACCTCCACATAATTCAAGACGTTTAAGCTTTCTCAAGTTCTCATTTTCTACCATCCAGTTTGGAAAATGGTTCCACGGGTAGTTCTTCATTTTTAGCTCCCGTAAATCAGACGGTGGTTTTAATCTGTCAGCAATTCCTTTTAGTGATCTTTCAACCCAGTAACCAGATCTCCATTTTAGCTTTAAACATGAAAGATGCTTTTTTTCAATTAGATTGGAATCCCTCACCTCCTCTTCAGTTCGAACCATATCAAGATTTAAAATCCGGAGTGTTCCCCTAATTTCATTCAGATCCCTCAACTCACTTATTTTGTGTTCTTCTTTGGTTACTGGGAATTTTTCCAATTCCTGAAGATTTACTAGCTTTCCTATGTTTGATATCAAAGAAATTGTTGCCACACTTGCATACAAATGCCTGAGATTAATTAAATTATTTTTTTTTTTTGGCAACCTCGCAAAATTACAATTTCGTACATCAAGGACTTGCAGATGACATAGGTTTGAAATTGCATCGGGTAGCAAACTAATTCCAGTAAATGAGAGATCTAAAAAACGAAGATGCGAAAGTTGTTTAAAGACATCGGGAAATCCGTTTGTTCCCATTATCTTCTCAGATAAGTCTAACAACCTCAAACTACTAGGTTCCTTAAAAATGGTAGGAAGAGCAGTACTCATGGATTCATCAAATTCACCAGAAAATATGAGTGTCCGCAATGTTTTGTAATTTCTATCACCAAGATTTGTTTTTAAACCCTCATTATTTAGAGTCAGATGACAACAAAATGATGGAATTGACTGAGAACCATTGTTAATAATGCAAAATTCATTGGAAGAAATAACAAGAGCTAAATCTCTTACAAGATCATGCATAACAAATTTATTCTCCCACACTGTTGGTTGAAGGAAAAATCGGTCTACAAGCATTTCAAACATTTGATTCCCTATATCCTCCAATCTTGTTTCCCCTCTCTCTATTTGGGTTTTCTCCATTTCATTTGGTTGTACAAAACCATGAGAAAATCCACATTTCTACCAACCTATTCTTTTCAAATACGTAACCTTTTGGAAATATTGAACCATAAAGAAAAGATTGCTTTAGCTTGGGGTCTAAACTTTGATAACCAAATCCTAGCGACGGTAAAATGTATTTGGAAGCACCTGTAGCATTCCACCAATTACTTTCTAAGATCTTTCTCCAATGCTCTATGTTCTTTGTTTTCAATAGATTTCCAATTATTTCAGCTTCTAAAGGTATACCATGTAATTTTTTGGCTATTTCCTCACCAATTAATTCTAATTCACTAATTTCATGCTCGTTTAAGGTACTCATTCTGTTAATATGACTAAATGCATGGTGTTTAAAAAGTGGCCAGAAATATTTCAATGGTAAAGCATCCAATTTTATTGGCGGCAATGTTCTCATCATGCTTGCAACAATTTGCGATTGAGTTGTTACCAAAACTACACTACCTGGTGCTCCTTCTCCCAGCACCGGCAACAGTTTATTATTCCATAAATCTGAGAAATCATCCCAGACATCATCAAGGACAAGAAAAAACTTCTCATTCTTTATGATCCCAACAAGTACTTTCTCAACAAAATCTAAACTACGGTCACGGTCAACAACACCATCAAAAGAAAATATAATATTTTCTATGAGTTTTTTATGGTTAGAAATATTAGAAACGTAAACCCATGATCGCAATAGAAAGTTTGCTTGTACGATTTGGTTATTATAGATTACTTTTGCCAATGTGGTCTTTCCAACTCCTGTTATTCCAAGTATAGGCAGAACACCCAGACTCCAATTGTTAACCTCTATTTTCCATAGTTTTTGGACTATTGTTGGAGAAAGCTGGGCTAATAAATTTTCTTTGCTAGTCTGAACATTGGAAAATTCTGTTTTTTCCTGACTTGATCCCGATTCACCATATTGTAAAGGCTGATCTGAAAGGTCCTTATGCATTCTTTCAAATCGCGTATCCTTGTGCAACACCATGCCGCCGAATCTTGGAATGATAACAAGATCCGGAAATTCACCATATCCTAAAGGTTGGTTTGAAAGGTTTGTTTGTATTGGTTCCCTTGGCATTTTCCCTTTTTTCCCTTTGGTTTTTTTTTTTATTTTTGTAGGTTAAAATTTTTTTGTATTGATTCTATTTCTTTTTCACGACCAAATATTTCCATATTCTTGGGTAATAATGAGCTAGTCTCCTTTATATTAGTACCGGTTGATTCTTCTATTGCATCTTTATCATTTCGATCATCCATTATCTTAAGAGCATTCAATACCCCAGAACATACCGATTGGATCATATCAACAGCTTTCTTTAACCTATCCAAGTTCTCATCCGGAACAATCACATTTCTAAGGATCTTAACAGAAGATGATGCAAATTCACGAATCTTGCCTTTGCCTTTCAGTTTTTCACGAATCGCCAGCGCCTCGAAATCGTCAAGCACATCCTCAGCATTCGACACAGCAAGTTTTAGTTTCTTTAGCAAGTTGCCCATGTTTTTTCTTTGGGAGGGTCTCTGCTCCGCCTTCATAACTGCAAGCTCGATCTGGGGAAGATTGATCTCCAAATTCTCAAGCATCTCTTCTGCCTTCATGTATTGGTCGTAGTTGGATCTGAGGTAAGAGCGAGCCGTATCTATCACCATGCGGATGGCTGGGGATGCAATCCACCCGGCGACAGTTAGCTCAGCGCCCGTCATTGTCAGAGGCAATGAGAGAGAGAGAGAGATTGGAAAATCAAATTGTCTTTTGGAATGGTTTAAGGATACAAGAAATTGCAATTTGAATTATAGTAACATGATGATACTTAAATTAACACAAAGCTTATAAGATCTTTTATTCATATTCAATGTACATGTAATATAAACAGCGAGGGCGACAATTCGTACTAGACTAGGAGTCTTCGTCTTTTTCCAGGTCAAGGAATCCAAGTACCTTAATAATTTAGACAGTCTCTGAGGAATACATGTACCATTGACTGACTTGGAGTGGAGTCGGCCAGTCTTCTTGAGAGAGAGATTGGAAAATCAAATTGTCTTTTGGAATGGTTGAAGGATACAAGAAATTGCAATTTGAATTATAGTAACATGATGATACTTAAATTAATACAAAGCTTATAAGATCTTTTATTCATATTCAATGTACATGTAATATAAACAGCGAGGGCGACAATTCGTACTAGACTAGGAGTCTTCGTCTTTTTCCAGGTCAAGGAATCCAAGTACCTTAATAATTTAGATAGCCTCTGAGGAATACATGTACCATTGACTGACTTAGAGTGGAGTCTGCCAGTCTTCTTGAATGTCCTTTTTCCCCCCAAGAAAATAGAATTTTTTTGAATAGTAGCACTATTTTGAAAAATAATTAATCAGATAGCACGATTTTCAAAATATTTGGTTAGGTAGCACTTCCGCCAGATCTTCTGGCGGAACTGAAGTAGTTCCGCCAGAGGGTCTGGCGGAACTAGGGAATTTTTTTTTTTCTAATCTCGGCCATTTGGCACTCTTAAACAGCCTAGACGGTGAAATTGGCCCAAAAATGACGAAAATATAGGTTCCGCCAGAGCCTCTGGCGGAACTAGCTAGTTCCGCCAGTGGGTCTGGCGGAACTAAACCATTTTCCCAACTTACAATCTGACCCAAAAAATTTTCAAAATTTAGGGTTTAGTAACTGTTTTTAATAAAAAACCGATACTAAATATTAGTACTATATCGGTTTTTATCAAAGAACCGATACTAAATCGGGAAATATTTTTTTCCATTTAGTAACGGATTTTATAAAATAACCGTTACTAAATCTATACTTAGTAACGGTTCTTCCCTAAAAACCGTTACTAAATAACAGTTAGTAACGGTTCTTCCATAAAATCTATATTTAGTAACGGTTTTTACGGAAGAACCGTTACTAAGTGTTAGATTTAGTAACGGTTATTTTATAAAAACCGTTACTAAATTAAAAAAAAATTTCCGATTTAGTATCGGTTCTTTGATTAAAACCGATACAGTACTAATATTTAGTATCGGTTTTTTATTAAAAACCGTTACGAAACCCTAAATTTTGAAATTTTTTTGGGTCAAATTGTAAGTTCGGAAAATGGTCTAGTTCCGCCAGACCCACTGGCGGAACTAGCTGAGGCTCTGGCGGAACCTATATTTTCGTCATTTTTGGGCCAATTTCACCGTCTAAATTGGGCCAAAAATAAATTTTACCTAGTTCCGCCAGACCCAGTGGCGGAACTAGCTTTTTTCATTAATTAAGGCTGTTTAAGGGTGCCAAATGGCCGAGATTAGCAAAAAAAAAATTCTCTAGTTCCGCCAGACCCTCTGGCGGAACTACTTCAGTTCCGCCAGAAGGTCTGGCGGAAGTGCTACCTACCCAAATATTTTGAAAATCATGCTATCTGATTAATTATTCTTCCAAATAGTGCTACTATTCAAAAAAATTCAAGAAAATACAACACAATATAACAAAGATAGTATGATGACAATGTACTAGCTTCAAAAAAAATGATGACAATGTACTAGCCTATAAGGCAAATATTACATCTTAAATTAGATATGCTCGGTTCTACTACTTCAATAACATAATCCAGCCAGAATATCCCCAAATAAAAATGCAGGCATTTTTTTTTTCAAATTTCTCATAAAAATGGAATTAAAAGAAACTCAACTTGCATATGAATGTTATCTCGTACTAAGAATGTGCACAAATTGTTAGTTTTTTAACCTCTCAGATTTAGTTGATGTACTTAGAACCCTTCGTATTTGAAGAAAGAAATAGTGGAAGCGGGAAAATTCTTTTGCAATTTTAATAATACAAAGGCCTTTTTGCCAATCTATTTTCTAAATATTTCCACTTACAAATTTGCAAAATGCTTTTCTCATTGATAATGCCCAGTTGCCCACTAATTATCACTGGTGGGAGCTCGCCATAATCGGAGAGGTTGCCGATGAGTTCACCAGAGGGGCCACCGGTAAGGTCGCCGGAGAGGTAGAGGATGAGTGGGAAGGAGCTAGATTTTTATTTTTATGAAATAGTTTTAGAAAAGAGAGAAAGAGAGAGAAATGTCATATATATATTAGGAGTAATCGGGATTTCTAATTACCAGTGGTAATCGGTCCAGACTGTGTATATAACAGTTTTTGACTTTTTTTTTTAAATAGGCGGGATTTAATTAATTGATACATTAACTGTCAAATTCGACTGTCAATCACTACTGGAAAGTACTGACAACTGTCAAATTACTGCTGGAAAGCTGCAAAATATTTTTAACTGCAATATTTTTACTGCTGGAAATCTGTCAAATCATTGCTAGAAAGTACCGACAGCTATCAAGTTACTGCTGGAATGCTGCAAAATATTTTTAACTGCAAAATATGTGATGGCATCATCACATATGGGGGGCATCTATGGGGTATAGTATTAAGACTCTATGGAATATATGAATCATTTTATTTCTGTTGCTATTCAATGTTTGGAATGCATGATGGTCATTCATATACTTCATAAAAGACTCATTACACCAAATATATTACAGATACATTTATGTATTTGTCGGCCCATATCCTTATTCACATAACTAATTTCTTATGATTACAATTATGACTACACCAAATATACTGCAAATGGCTTATAGCCTAGTTATTTAAAAGATTTGCATGTGTAGAAACATAATATAACACATATTTAGTAAAGTTTCTCAATCCAATGGGTTGAATATAAATAAAAAATTATAACGGTTGTACAAAAATAATCTTATCTCATTGCATGATTTGCTTTTTACATATTATTATACAAAAGAGTCACACAGAATCCTCCCAAAGTACGTGTCAAGAAACTCCCAAATTCTGAAAATTGTATATAGGTACAACAATATGTAATGAGCTTAAACTATAGACAAGTTCTTTGGTCATTATACCGATATAATTAGCCTAAAATGTATAGCAACTAAGAAAGAAGATAATTTGGAATCCAATGAGCTGTTTCAGAGTCAAATCATTAATAATTGAGAAGAGGCTGTGAATTGATTCTTTTTTCCTTTTTTTATTAAATATAGTAATGTGAAAGTCGTCAAATAAATTTTTTATATGATAGTGGATGGTTGAGGATGCACATGCAAATATGCAACCCATCCGGCGACAGCTAGTTGGATGCCCGTCAACGTCAGAGGCAATGAGAGAGAGAGAGAAGAGAATGAGACATAGAGATTGGAAAATCAGATTATCTTTTGGAAAACTTGAAGGATACAATAATAAATTGCAATTGGACCTTTCATCAAAAAACAAAATTTGCAATTGGACCTTGAAGTTGCAAGCGCGTTCATGCCAGCTTTGAACTTTGAATATATACAATAAACGGATCATTTTATTTGTGCTGCAATTCATAATTTCATACATATACGGTACATCAGTTGCAAAGCTGCATAATGAGTAGAAATTCTCACTACTATTACATCTATAATCCTCAGAAAATCCATAAAGAAATAAACACTTGACATTGAAATGGTTTTGTTTTGAAACATGCAAGGCAGGACTTCGAATAAAAAAAGAAGTCAAAATTTCTTGTGAGAAATTCTTGTAGATGATTGTATTGGGGTGTGTTTAGTTCATAGGAAAGTTGTATATTCCAAGAAAAGTTTAGATGTGAAAATCACATTTGTTTGTTTACTTTTACATGAAAATCCTACGTGGCGATAATATAACATTCTCATGAAATGTGATATTACCACAAATCATGAGAATGTGATTTTCACAAAAAAACTTGGTAATGTTAAATTCTCATGCTTATTACCAATATGCCATCATTTTTAATATTTATTATAAAAATATTTGTAATATCTATTCTACTTTATCATATTTTACTTTAAATTAAATATTAGTTAATTTTCAAAAAAAATTAAATGTAATTAAAATAAAAATATTTCAATAATTATTATGATCTTTTTAATTAATATTAAATAGAATGAATAAAAAATTATACCGCGATTATAGATGATATATTAAATTGTAATAAATTAAATTAGGTATTATATACATAATATATAATCATTATATTTAATTACTTATAAGTATATTATGCTAGCTAATAATAACTGTACTTGTTGATATTCTATACTAGAGCTTCAAGGGCATATTAGTCATTTTATATTTAAACACAAAATAAATAAATAATTTTCCCACAAAGTTAAATTTGTTTGGTAAACAAAAATATTAACATGAGATGGTAATGTGATTTCAAATAATAACATTCCTTGGAATGTGATTAAAATATCTCCTTGCTTCTTAAATAGTTGTGGAATTGGAAATCGTCACCCATGGGGAATGCGCAAAAACGATCAAATTGTTGTATGGACTTGATGAGCCAAAAGACCTTATCAATACAAGGCAACCTCTCTCTTTCTTTCTCTCTCAACTCGCAAAGCTTATGCCCTTCTTTAACACATCAATCTCTTACGAATTGGGAAATGGTCAGACAATCAATTTCTAGAATGACTTTTGGGTTTTCCAGGGATCACTCAATAACTCTTTTCCAATCATTTATGATTTAGTGAGAGACAGATAACCTAATGGTAGCACAAGTCCTAAATGGAGGCATAAACTTTCAAGCTCTCATTTCCTCCTCGGATAGAAGGTCGTTCTGAAGCACAAGACATCTTTCTTACGTTAGCTCTCGTCAATCCAACGGTTCAACAGGATAAAGTGAAATGGAGATGGAATATCTCCGGAGAATTCACTACGAAATCCGCTTACCGAGTCCTCAACATGGCACATACTTACTCAAGGGGTAATCGTATCCTTTGGAAGATTAAATGCTCAGAAAAAGTTCGATTTGTTGGGTGGTTATCATTGCTAAATCGATTACTCACTCAAGAAAACTTACAAAAAGAGAGTTGGCTAAACCAAGGAGAATTTGTCATGTGCCCGAATCACACCCTTGAAACGGGATCCCATCTATTCATGCATTGTGACTTCGCATCTAGAATATGGGCTCGTAAGGGTATTGACTCCCAACGGTCTCCAGACATGAGTAATCTACGGAAGGAACACCGGAAAGGACTTGACAAAGAAGGCCGTAAGAAATGGGATACTGATTGGCTAAGTGCGTGTTAAATCATCTGGAAAGCACGCAACAAGCTAATTTTTTAACAACGAAGGCCTTGTAAAGCTACCATCTTCTCCGACATAGCTCACCAATCAAACCTCTGGCTCCAATACTGCTAAGTAGATTGAATTGAGCATGCATATATTGAGTAGTCCTATGCATGCTCATTCCTGACTTTCAGAGGAGAGGAACTCAGTCGCGATTGAACTGCAGCGACAGCGAGTTGGAAGGGCGAGACAGCGAGTCGGAAGGAGAAAGAAACGAAGAATGGAGAAGAACTGTTGTGATGATTGTGAAGAAATGAGAAATTAGTTCAAGGCTGGAACTGGATTTTGAGCGGAATGGGCCTGACAAAACTTTATTCGGGCTGGCTTCTTATGCTTTTTACATAATATATATTATGGTAATATATTAAAAAAAGTTGGGCCTTTCGCTGGGCCTGGGATCGGACCATATATATTATTTTGAAATAAATTATTAATTAATTTTAATAACGTTGTATAATGTTTTACTTGTGTATATAGAATTCATATAGATATTATATTACAATATGTATTATAAGACAATATGATGTTATCAACATATATTTATTGTAAAAATAGCATGTGGTACTTATATAAATTGAATGTTGGTTTATAAAAAAATATAGGGGTGCAAATGTAATGTATATATAAATTTTAGAAAACAATATATGAATTTGTAAAAATAATATATAGTTATTGTGAGCAGAGTATATGGTGTTATAAGAACAGTATATAAATAACAATATTTTTTTGATAGAATCAGGGACGGATCTAGGGGGGTGCTGGAGGGAGCCCCGGCCCCCCCCAACATATCAGAAATTGCATATAGGTCCTTTGAAAATTTTGATTTCAGTCCCCCTTATAAATATAATATAATTCTAATCTCAACTCATAACACAAGTAATTACTTGCTCTATTGGTTAGATCACCTACTTTGAGTGTTCCATCCATGATTGACCCGGGTTCGAATCTTGGTATATGATTTTTTGTTATTTTATCAAATCAAAGATAAAAAGTGAGTGAACAAGGAAAAATAAACTTCCCTTGAACCGGGTTGGAGGATTATCTTAAAGCCCTACCGACCAACTACAATTAAGTTTGTGTCTAAATGTCTCGGCCCCCCCTATATATTGTGGCTGGCTCCGTCCCTGGATAGAATGAAAAGGGCTATTTGCCCTACATTCATTATTTGATGAAATATTAATAATAACAATAATAATCTGTTGGATATATTTCAAAATGTATGAAAAACTTATCACTCAAAAAAAAAAAAATGGTATCTATCAGATTCTTTTGACTGGTGGGGGGGGACGGTTATTGGTTCTTTTGCTGTTTAAAAACAGTTGATCAAATCAGCAGTTGAAATCCTACACAAGGGGAAAACAAACAGAATTATGAATCTAAAATGGACAAAAGGAAAAAAGTGTAGAAAAAGTGGAAAAAAGTAGAAAAACCTAGGGCGGAGAATTCTTCTATGTTTAACTGCCCCTGCCCAAATTTAGGGTTTTCATCAAAGTTGTTGATATAAATTAGGGCAGAAACTGATGTTGCAATTCATGAACTTGATTTCTATTTTTTTCCTTTTGCCTACAAAAAACAAAATTTTGTAGAGCGAAAAAAAATAGTGGGAATCAAAGGAGAAGGCTCTGCAAATTCTCTCTAGTTCTCTGTTTGTTAAAACGCTTAAGCCCACCATTTCACTTCTTTCTTCAAAGAGAAAAAAATCGAAAATCAAGAAGAAATTGCAGAAAATCGGTTGAAAACGAAGGATCAGAAGCCAAAACAACACAGGTATGTTTTTCTTTTCCTTTTTTCAGGCGAAAACTAATGTATGATTTATTATTTCTTTTTTTCTTTTGGTTTATCAGTCGTGTTAGAAATATATTTCATGATTAATCCAATCTGCATATTTGCATAAAAGTCTATAGTGATCAAAATACATTTCATGATTAATCATCATTTTAAAAAAATTTGGGCCAAAATATTGTTTTTAAGGTATAATTCCTTTAAAAATTCGCTTGCTTATTTACATCAGAAAAAAATCCCCAACTTAACATTTTTTTTAACAATTATTCAGAAAGAAACAACATAATCAAAGATTCAAAATCATAAAATTAACTCATTATATTAGATCATATTATAATATAAGATAATACTAATCTCTATCTTCCTATTTTCTGTGCAGAAATGTGATAAGTAGCTAGTAGCATAATTCAAAATCAAGGCAGTTGAAATTCACACTCAAACAATTCAGCGATACTCTACTAAAGCAAGACATAAACATATTCAATGGCTCTATTATTTGAAAGCCCAAACCACAATATCAAGCCACCTCTCGGGCCTCGACATTGCCGTATTCGCTCCTTCTCCATTCAATCAAATCTGTCTGCTTTTGACAAGAAAAAGCCTAGAAAGCAACTCAGTCTATCCGATTTTAGCAAGGAGTCGAACCCTAAAAACCAATCCAACAAGAACCTAAACTCCTTCAGAAATTTGCTCGACACACACCGAACTTTCACGAAAAGCCTCTCCACGCCTTGTTTCATGCAATTTGAGGTGCAGAGCCTGAACTCATCGAAGAAGGACAATGGTCCCTCTATTCAACTGATCAGCACCAATAGACCTCAAGGTATTAATGAGCTTATTGCTGAGGCAACTAACGCGATAAAGCTTGGCCTACACCCCATTGAAAATCAAGGAGAGCGTAGCCAAGTATTTATGCTCACAAATCAATCTAACGAGCCAGTCGCAGTGTTCAAGATGATGGACTGCGCAACGCCAGCTACGAGAGAAGTAGCTGCATATGTACTAGACCACAACGGAGTTTCAGGCGTGACACCAAGCGCCATAGTAAAAATCTCTCATCCTGATTTGAATAAAACAAAGGCTGTATCTGCCTCGTTACAAAGGTTTATTCCTCATTGTTGTGATGGTCGTGCAATGGGCCCGTCTCAGTTCCTGGTGGGGCCTGTCCATCGTATAGGCATATTGGACATAAGGGTCCTTAACATAGACCGCCACACGGGCAACATTTTGGTTAAAAAGAAGACAAATGCTTCTGACACCATTACGGATGAAGTCTATGACCTTATGCCCATTGATCACGAGCTTTGCCTGCCTGAAGAACTCGAAGACCCATACTTTGAGTGGCAAAGTTGGAGTCAGGCGTCAGTGCCATTTTCTGACTACGAGAAAGAATATGTTGCGTCATTGGATCCGTTTAAAGATGCGGATTTATTAAGATCCAAACTCCCTCAAATCAAAGAAGCCGCAATAAGGATATTAATTTTGTGCATGACTTTCTTGAAAAAGGCTGTTTCGGCAGGGCTATGTTTGTCTAATATCGGCGACATGATGACTGCTGAGTTTGACAAGCCGAGTATGCTTGAAACCCTTTGCAGGCGAGCCGCAGGGTTAATTTGTATAGAAAAATTGATCGAGGAAACGGATGATAGCCAATATGAGGATGATAATGATGATACTCAGTTCGAGATGGACATAGTGGATATACTGTTTAGTAATAATAAAACTAAAGTTATTGACGGACTGGCGAAGGCCATCAGCCTTCCGAATACCGAGTTTAACTACGCAGGTAAAAAAGTGAGCTTTATGATGTTGAGTGAGGAGGAATGGCTCAATTTCTTGGAGAGGTTCGAGGAGATCTTACCTCCTGCATTTGAGGCTAGAACTAACATGAGTCTCAAAAGAAAGCTTGGAACGTCTTGCAAGTTCTAGAAAGAAAATGTGAATTAAGAGAGTATCAAGTATATGTATAGTAGGTAGTTTGATGACGGAGCATGTGCTTACATGAATGCCATTTTATCACCTTATATCAACAATTGACTGACTAGACCTACTAGATAAAGCCAAGAGTGATTATACTATCATTTTGTAATTATATAAGGTTCAATCTAATTAAGGAAGGTTATCTAGTTATGCATTGTAACTAGACAAAGAATTGATGTCTGTGTGTAAAAAAATTGTATTGTTTTGTTTGTTCAATTATTCACAAGGCTTTTTTAGGCTAACAACAAAATAAATCATTCGGCCCACTACAATATTCACCCGGCCCTTTAAGATCCACGTCATTTTTTCCACATAAACCTGGTTCATACCGTATATCATGAGCCACTAGACAATAACTGCACCTTAATTTTCCGAAACTCACAAACGGTCCCGCGTTTCAGTAAAACAGTTCTAGCGACAAAGTAATGTTGAGTATTAAACATATATTCATAAGATATGGATTGTCATGAATATTTTGACGAGGATTAATCTGGGACATATGTCGATCAGATTTATGATCCGAACAAAAAAATTGTGTGTAAAAGTTATTAACAATCAATTTTATAAGACTGGTTTGAAATTTGAATTACCATTTTTCTTGTAATATTGTTCTTTTCTCCTATTTGTAAGTGATATATTCTTTTACTTCTTTGTTTCATACAAAAGCCTCAATGATTTTTGTTGGTCCATTAGTTAGGCCAGGTCTTGTTTGCATTTTATCTTCTCATGCAAACCCACACATTATCATGTCTATTGTATTTTATCTTGTCATGCAAATCAACACATTCTCACACTATAAGTGCACAGTGAAAATGCGAATGAGAACAAATCAGAATACATTTCGTACAACAAAGAAAGATAAAATAAAAACAATTTGGAAGAATTTTGAAACTACACATGAATTTTTTCGTATAATTTGAATTATTTCTTGAGAAATCAGAGAAAATCAAGACAAAAATTCAGGTATTTGTTCATAAAAATTTGTCCCTTAAAATTGAGATAAATTTAATTATATTTTTAATATATGAATGTAAATATAAGATATTAATCGAAGATGTAATAGTTGTATTTTATTACTATTTTTTCTTTTGTTGACTTACAAATTGTCATAACAATTACGGGTACTCTCGCATTATCATTTGCTTCTTTAGGTTTCTTTTTGTGGCTCAATAAATTTCACTGTTTGCTTCTTTAGATTAAGAAACAGCTGTTTTTTTTTTCTATTTTCAGAAATAACCTATTATTTTACAAGGCTAGATGACAATTTAAATCTCTTTTTCTTCCTGAAATAAAAAAAAATATATATATATTCCCTTCACAAAATCTTTCCCTTCTTCATTCTTTTAAAAAACTAATAGAAACTCATAAAAAAATTTCAAATTTCTTCTTGTTTTACAGGCCTTCAATTTTTCAGAAATCTTCTGTTCAGGCCCAAATAAAGCCCTCCATTCTCACAATTCACTCCTTCCAGTGTTATTCTGTCATTCATACTCCGGCGATCAATGGCGGCGAACCAACCACCACCGGAGATTACCACGGCGGCGGAGGAGGAGAAAGAGAACTCCTTTGATAAATCGAAGGTCTCTAATAGATCTCGTCTGATTGTTCGGCTCGGAGCCTTGCTCGTTTCTCATAGCGGTCTTGTCAGGTCTGAGAATCTCTGTTTTGGGATTTATTCACTGATTGTCGTGTTTTGATTGATAATTGGATAAGTGGATCGGGTGTAGGAGCTTTTTACTGGATATTTCAGCTGTCGAATTGATTTAGCAAAAGCTTGAATCTAATATTTTTGTGAAATTATATAGGCCACGAGTAGTGAATTTCCGCTTAATTCCAAAATTTAGTAGTTTCTTCTTTAATGAGTAAGCTGCTTACTGTCGATATTATTATTATTGAGTAATTTTTAGGAAGTAATTTTCTTTTGCTAGTTTGGTCAGAACTTACATTTCGTTTAAGCCTCAAATAAACAAAAGAAAACCTAAAAAGAAAAGAAAATTGATAAATTATTTGGATTCAACTGAAACCTGACCTGAATTGTGTGGTATTAGTATACAGTATGATTATAACCCTGATTAATAATAGAATTCATTTTTTTTAATAAAATAACTAAGGTAGGATTAATCTACGCAGGTTGATTTTGCATCATAATGATCTCAATTTAATCACAGAAAAATGAAACAAAAATATCGAGATAAATACCACTACGTGCGAAATGACGGAAATGTCCTCTGTAAATCAATTGATATGCATGATGTATTTATCAGGAAGGACAAAATTAGGGCTTTCTTATCATATCTCAGCCGCATTATTCTTCTTATAAATATTTTATTATCCGTTTTTGCCAAGGTATGTAACGATTCTTCATCCAATTTTGAACTTAGTGCAAATTTATTCTAAAGTTAATTACATTAATATATAAGGTATATTTGAAATTGTAGGACAAGTTCAGTGTTGGTTCATTTTGGGGTTTATTTATCTGTGCTATTTTCGCCAAATTTTTGCAGTACAAGCCAGTTAAGAACGGTAATTTTTTTCAAGGGCTTATTTGCAAATAAGTATTTAACATTTTGCAAAATGCTTGTTCATAAAAAAGAGGTCCCAAATGACATAAAATGGGTCATTAGAATTGAGCTTTTATTTTATTCCAAAAAAAAAAAAAATAGAATTAAGATATTATATTTTTTTTCATATTTTGTAGAATCTGTTGTAATTATACCATCATTTGGTGTCCAACTTGAAACTCATTACTGGAGGTACTCACAATTTTCATTTCCAAAATTAAATATTTTTATTTAATATATTTCTCAATCTAATTTAGTGCACTTACGCTTTATTTTCTTTTATTTTTGTTATATATATTAGTGGGAGAAACAACAAGAGATTTATTCCATTGGAAAAAATATTAAAACCGGTATTAAATGAGTGTGTAAATCCAGTTACTTGTTACTGGACTCTCTCTTTAATACTACGTGATGAAAATGAACTTACTTTAGCTTTTCAGGTACTTATTTATTTTATTAATTTTTTTTCCTAAAATAATTGCAATAATGAAAAAATTGCCTGCATTATGATAAATTGCAATAGAGGCCCTCCATGATAAAAAAATTGCAAAAAATGTAAACCCTACATTCTTCAAAAAGTCAAGGAAACAGGGGCGTTTTTGCAATTTCTTGGTTTTTGCAAGAATAAAAAAATTTTGCAATTTTTGATAATGGAAGGGCTTTTTTGTGATTTAGTCATAATCTAGGGTCTTTTTGCAAACTTTTCAATTTAAAACTAAATATTTGATTTTCAGAAATCAAGACCACCTTTGAGAATTTTAGTACCAGTGTGGAGGCAATTATGTAAGGCAACGAATTGTGAAGAGCTCTGCAATTCTTTGGATTCTAATTAGGCGCAATTGCATTAAGTACTTCAAATTTAATTCAAATTAAGTAAAAATTTCATCTTTTTTCTCTTTCTCTTTTCTGAAATGCTAGAAAATTATATTTTTTTTCTCCTCTTTATCTTGAAATGATAGCAAAATTTTGACAGTTTTGTATTAAATCACTTATTAAATTATATGTTTAGAAAAGGAAAAGATTTTTTCTTAATTAGGTTTGAAAGTATGAAATACAGTAACTAGTACCACTGCATAAATTCTGGTAGAACAATCAAAAAAATAATACCATCTTTTTCACTCAATCAATTGTATACAGTATTATAGTCCTCTTTCTTTTTCTTTCCTCTTTACGCTTTATATCTTACTTTATTATTTATTTATTTTTAGGAAATTGAATTTTGTAGTAACTTTTAGTCTTTAATTCCCTAAGGACTAAGGTTTTGACTTGATTAAGACATCAAAAATTGAGAATTAATATTCATCAGGTCTATTCTGATCTAACATAAGCTACATTTTCCTAGGAAAATAATTTCATTAAATATAGTTGCATAATAAACAATATATCATTTATATATATAATATATACAATTTCAGTTCAGGTTGGTAGCTAAACACGTCAAAATTAATATTGGAAAAATAATGTGTTAATATCCTAGTTTTAGTTTAAGTGTCACATTTAAAAGCATCATTTAAAGAAAAGAAAGTAAAGTTTTGAAAGGGATTAGATATAGGGTTTTCTCATAGCGGTGGAGGGAGATTAAGAGGCTAAATCGAAGATGGCTAATAGATCTCGTCTCATTGTTCGACTTGGAGCCTTGCTCGTTTCTCATAGCGGTCTTGTCAGGTCGAAAAATCTCTCATTTGGAATTTATTCACTGATTTTCGTATTTAAATTTGGTTAATAAACGATGGGATAATTGGATCAGCTTTTGGAGCTGTTTCACTGGATTTTTTCACCTTCCAAATTTGGGCAAACTGACTATTTAACAAAAGCTTGAACCTTTGATGGAGCCCATTAAGGGCAATTCTTACATATGAAAGTTGAAACCTTGCATTAGCTAATCCTCAATTGCAATTTACACCACTGAAAATGAAATGTCTAGACACGATACCTGATCTTTGTTCTGTATTACTCATCTGTTTGATGTTAGAATAGTGATAATACATCTGAACGTTTCAATTATGAAAGCTTTCAATATCTTCATAACTCTATATTTTGCCAGATCTAAAAAAAACAATCCAAATTTTGATCTTTTTTCCCTGCCCTTAATTTATTTCTTTCTATTAAATTCTTATTATTTTTTTTAATCACAGTGTGATATGTTGCATGGCCGGTTTAATTGCAATACTTTTCCTGCCAATGCTAGCTAAAAACACATACATATCAGAAAATGCTTTAATGCCAGGTCAGCATTTTTCTTTTTTATAGAAATAATAAAATTCTCACATTTTTCTTCTTTTTACAAATTAAAAAAATTCCTCTTATAATACATGCTCTTTTTAACAGGTTCTGCAAATTCATTACTCTCATATCAAGACGTATCAGAAGGAAATAAATTAATCACAGACATTACAAAAATAATTACCGACAAGAAACGATCAGCAGATTTGTACATAATTTTAAATTCTTAAAACATTATTTTTTGTTCCATATTATGCATATAATTGCAAAATGGCCCCTACATTATTACACTATTTTCCTATTTTTGAAAAAAAACAGTTTTTTTTTTTCAATTTCCAAAAATACAGGGTCCTTCTTGCAAATTCCCCTCATTACATTTCTTCTCTAAACATTACAGACAAATACCGAAATTAATCACACAATAACAGAGGGCCTTTTTCTTGCAATTTTATGCAAAATTCGAACTATTTTTCAAACCTTTGTAATAACAGAGGGGCCTTTTGCAAATTTCGAACAACACGGTCTTATCTACAAATCCCCTCATTATATTATTTTATTTTTATTACAACAGAGAAATTCCAAAATTAATCGCGCAATACATGCAGTCAACCGGCGCGGAAACCTACCACCACAAACTCCCCCAACCGTCCTCCAAACCCCGCCTCAACCCCCTCCACTTCTTCCTCCTGTCCACTCCCACCCCCCTCCGATCCAACCAATCCTCTTTCGCCACCTCGACGGTCGGGATCCTCCGCGCGCCAGCTGGCGACGGCAAGGAATCCATCGTGCTTGTCTCTCCTTATGATTTAGAAAATGGTAAGGAATCGTTGGGGCTCGCTTTTATGGTTTTCTCTCTCTTGAGTCGCGCCAGCTGGCTTTCGAAGGATGTGATTTGGGTTGCCGCAGATTCGAGGTTTGGGGACTATGCCTCGGTTTCCACGTGGCTTAATCAGTATCATAACCCTAACCCTAATTTGAGCCCTAGGGATGATTTGGGGGAGGGGTTCAAGAGGGCAGGAACTATGGCGTGTGCGATTGTGTTTAAGGTGATGGAGAGAGAGAGTGGGAGAGGGAGGAGAGAGAAAGTAGGGGAGGAGAGAGAGAATGTGGCGATTTATTCCGAGGGGTCGAACGGACAGATGCCGAATCTTGATTTGGTGAATGTCGTGCATTATTTGGGGGTGCACAGGCAGGGGTTTAGGGTTAGGGTTGGGAAATTAGGGTTGTTGGAGGGGCTAAGGGGAATTAGGGTTTTGGGGGAGGTGATGTCTAGGGTTGGGAGGTTTTTGAGGGCTTTGAATCCCGATTGGAAGTTTGATGTTTCGAGTGGGGAGTATGTTGATGGGGCGGCTACTCTTGCGAGTTCTGTTTTTGCTCAGGTGATTTGAATTTGTAAAATTTGGATTGATATTTAGTTTAATTGTCTAATTTTAGTTGAGAGTTGTCTAATTAGGAGTCGATTTGACCTAATTTTGGGTGAATTGTGCAATTGTTTCTTAATTGATTGGTTGATTTAGCTCTGTTTGGATCCAATTTGGCTGCAAAGTAACCAATTGGTCTTAATTTACCATCAATTAAGAGCAATGAAATCAATGGATCGCCCGAAAGGTTCATAAATTTCCTTAAATTAGTAATTAGATATAATTTTAAAAATTTAGTGTAAGCCTCAAATTATCTAATTAATCCTCAATTTAACCCATTTTTTTCCTCAACCAATCCTTCATTTAGCCCCATTTTATCAAATTGCCCTAAACCTAACCACGTTTCTCTCAATTTAGCCTCAATAAAAAATGCCTCAAACGTAATTTTGTTCCACTATTAATTATTTAATTATTTTTATTTATGTTTTGAACTAGGCGGTTGGAGTTCCAACTGGTCCACACGGCGTGTTTAGAGACTACCAAATCGACGCCGTTACGCTCGAGCTTTCTCCCAAATCCTCTCTTACTAATGAGAACGCCCGATCCGCTTTTCTTCTCAGAAGCGGCAGGTAATAAAATCATATATTCATGTACACACAAAAGTGCATTTCAACAATAAAATAGTATATTTACCAGTATAAATCGGTATATTAACATACAATATAATACAAAATGATGGTATATTTACCAATAAAATGAGATATCGATAAGTTATATATTGTGACACAAAAAAGGAATATTGATAAATTAATTTTATTTTTTAAATTAATTTCAGGTTAATAGAAGGCACGGTTCGATCAGTGAACAATTTATTAGAAAAATTCCACCAATCATTTTTCCTCTATTTCTTAACAGGTCCAAATAAATTTATTTCGGTCGGAGTTTACATGATTCCATTCGCCCTTTTAATTTCCCCTCTTCCCATTTTAGCTGCCTCTCTTTTCAATTTTAACCTAACTCCAAACCCTAACCGTAACCCTAAAAATCCATGGAGATGGCTCAAACCCGCTAAATTCTCTCTCTTAATCCAGGCATGGGCTGTAATAGTTTCATTACTACCCTTTTACATCTCCCAAATTACCGATTTACCCCCGAATTATTCTTTCCTTATTTGGACATTATGTTCTTTATTAACCCTAGTTATTTTATACTCAATTTTCGGCTGCCCAAATTCTACCGAAATAGAATGGAGGCTTTTGAAGGCCGTAATGATTGCCTCTGCTTCAATAGGGCTTTGTTTAATGTCTATAATTAACTTTTCTACCGCTCAAATTGGGGCTTTGTTTATAGTTCCCATGTGTTTATTAGCCCGACCGATTAGGGCTAAAATGGACAATTCACTTGTTAAATTGATTGTTTCGATATGTAATTTGGTCATGGTGATAATTGGGTTTCCTTTGAGTGGGTTTTTGGTGGAGAAATTATTAACGGAAATTTTGGTGAGATAAATTTAGGGGTATTTTTGGGAAAATATGGAGTATTTGTGGGGGTGGAATAGCGCGAGCTATTTGTACTTGATTTTGGTCCATTAGCCTTGCTGGCTTTTGTTTGTACACATATTGTTTCACCCTTGTAATTAGGAGAGGAAGTATGTAGAGACCATGGGATTTTTTTTGTTTTCTGAGTGAATTATGCTGGATTTATTTTGATTTTAGTTCTTTTGCTCTTTTTTTTTCAGAACAATAATTTTGATTATTGATTTAATTTTAGAGATTTTAGCCATAAAAAATTGCTTAGAACAAGACATGACTGGAACATGATCCTAATCCTTTATAGAGATTAAATCCCTCCCTTGTAACATTGCATTTCACATTTATCATCCATCTAGTTTTTGCTTAATTCTCTCTTATTTGGTTACTTAAAATAAAACTTTTGTGAAGATCAAATACGGAGGGAATTATTTGGTAATATCCAATCTCCTAATTTTACTATTTAGCTTTTAACATTTTCTTTGCAAATGCTTTTTATTAATAAAAATTTGTAGGATCTTTGGAGGAACATGAGTTCTTTGACGAGCATACATCATTCGATTCAGATTTTAAGGATTCTTTCACTTAAAAGGTATTCGATAATAAGTGGAATAGTGGAAGAGTGTAAGAATGGAACAATGACTATTTTATTTTATTTCAAATATGTTTGGCAAGTAAATGAGTGGAAGAGTGGAATAAGAAATTAAATTGATATTTTTTATTGGAAAGGAGAGAGAAAAATCATTCAATTTCATGATCCTCCATTCTAGTTAAATTAGTTTTCCAGCTCTTTATTCCATATTCTTTCATCCTATTTCGGCAGAATAAATATTGATTTCTTCCACTCTTATTCCATGCTAGTGAACGGGCCTGTGGAAAATAGATGTTCAATTACGGCATTGCATAAAAGTAAGGCATAACATCAGCTGATACAATAATAAAATGTACGATAAAATAAAAGAAACTTGTAAAATGAGAAAATAAAACATTATGTGAGCTAAAGATAAATAGAAACAATATGCAGAATGGGAAAGGTTTGGCCTTTGAGCAACACTTTGTTTGTTCGCGCCCATTTAGCAAGTCCGTCTGCTTCCATATTGTTTTCTCATGTTGGGTAGTGGAGCCGGTATTGTTGGTTTGTTCAGAATGCCTGTCTGCATGCAAGAATTGACTTAATGAGTTATACTCAATTGCAGACTCTATTGTGTTTTCATCATGCTAATTGATCGTAGTGTCATTTTTGATAAAGAAAAAAATCTATGTAGTCACCACACCAGGCTCATATGTCAAGTGAAGGGTGTGGCTTCATAAGCAGGGACCTTAGTGCCTTGTGTTTGGACTTCGAAGGTGTGCTATTTATTGGTCCAGTTCCATTTTGGTTTAGAAAACCAGATAAACTGAACCAACTGATTACATTTTGGATTGCTAATTTAGAATGGTTCAAATTTACCTTTTGGTTAATATTAATGTTGTCTAAAATATTTATTTACTTAGTTTCTGATTTGTCTATTTCAACTTAATATTTTTTAAACTGTTTTTAATCAGTTACCAGAAAACTAAAATAAATTCGGTTTATTCATTTCGATTCAAAATTCAGTTCTACTTAGTTTCGGTTTTACGAAATTCTGTAAGTTCTAATTTGATTTTTGTTGTCTATTTGGTTCAGATCAAACTGATTAAATGAATACCGCATAGTGAAATCACTCACAGTACTTTAGAAAGGTAAACTAACCCTTATATTTGACCTATGTAAACAAAAGTAAGAGTATACTAAGCCTGAAACTTACTTTGGAAAGCTAGTGAAGCTCGGGCAATACATCAGATATTCTCGATTGATTGGTAGTTTTGACAACCCGGATACATGGAATATGAGAAATATTCAGCCAATCCTTTCCTATTTCCGGAAGGCACCTTTCCATCAGATTTTGTGAGCAGTTTATAATGTGGAGTTCCTTGAGATTTTATGGAAGAGGGTTGGTTATTGCTTTAATGTAACGACATGATCGTATAGTCAACTTTTTCAAGGAGACTAAGATTGATATGATTGAGGGAATGCATACGAGATCATTGCAGTAAACAAACTCTAGCTCTTCTATAGATGTTTGTTGAGCAAACCACGGAATCTGACCCAAGACGAATTCTTCTGTGAAGGAATGATATATCAAAAGAGTTCGAAGGGAAGAAAGCCTTCCAAGAGTAAGGAGCTTCTGGCTGTCCATGCATTGCAACCCAAGATAAGTTAACAACTTCAAGCCTGTTTCTTGATTTTGATGTATCTCGTTGTTTGACTGCTCCGTCTGCAACAACGTAAAGGTAACACGGCTTAGTTGAAGCTTTTTCAACATTTTGAGATGCTCTATTCCCTCAACCATGTCAATTTCCGCATTCTCAAGGTACAATGCCTCAAGTGACCTCAAGTACTCGAAACAACGTGAAGCCACACAAGGCGAGCCAAGAGCAGCCCGAATGGTTAAATGTGTAAGAGCAGTCATTTGTTTCAGAATAGTTTTTGACTTTTTGAAAATTTCATCACAAGATACAATGTAAAGCTCAACTACTGAGTTATTGAAGGAGTCAACAGGCACATCTTTTAATTTCGGGCAACATTCCAGATGGAGCTTCCTTAGATGCGGAAATGTTTGCATCCCCTTAGAACCACACCATTCTTCCCATTCATCCAAATGACATAATACTAGCTCCTTTAAAGATGGAAAAGTGACTTCAGAATTGGAACCATAAAAATCATAATTAATTTTCTTTATGGATTTAAGATTTTTCAGAATGAGAATTTCGAGAAAAGGGAGCTGCCCAAGAGGTGGAAGAACTACCAACGGGCTATTCTCTATGTGAACACGTCGAAATTTGCGTACAATTCTATCTTCGACCATCCAGTTTGGAAAATGGGTCCAGGGATAGTTTATTGTTTTCAACTCTATTAGATTAGTGGGTGGTTGTAATCTTTCAACAGTTGCCATGTAATTTTGCTTTGGATCGCACATGTTCCAAAAGAGTTCCAAACAATTAAGGTGCTTTTTCTCAACTAGATTGGCCTCCATCATCACCTTTTCAATATCCTCATGTTCAAGATTTGAAATACAAAGTCGTCCCCTAATTTCGTTCAAGTTCCTCAACTCATTTACCTTGTGCCCTTCTTTGGGCTTGACAGAAAATTGATTCAGCTCTTGAAGATTTATCAGTTTTCCTATACCAGATATTAATGAAATTGTTGATGCACTTGCATATAAATGTCGAAGATTTATTAGCTTATTTACCCCTTTTGGTAATTTTTTAAATTCGCAACCTCTGATATCTAACACTTGCAGATGGCATAGGATGGAAATTGTCTCTGGCAGCAAATTAATTCCAGTAAATGAGAGATCTAAAAATCGGAGGTGTGAGAGTTGTGAAAAGACATCAGGAAATCCATTTGTTCCCATACTCATGTATGACAGATCTAGCAAACGCAAACTACTCGACTTCTTAAAAATGGTAGCAAGAGCCTTGCCTATGGGTTCTTTAAAATAACTGAAAAGCATCAGGGTCCGTAATGTTTCGTAGTTGCTATCTTTAAGTTCTGTTACTAAATGATCGTTATTTAGACTTAGGTGGCATGCAAATGCTGGAATTGGCTCCAAATTATTGTTAATAGTAACAAATTCATCAGAAGAAATAACGACAGCTAAATCCCTTATAAGATCATGCATAACATAACTATTTTCACGCACTGTCGGTTGAAAGAAGAACCGATCCACAAGAATTTCAAATCTTTCATTCCCTATATCCTCCAATCTTTTTTCCCCTTTCTCTAGTTGGATTTTCTCCATTTTAGTTGGATGTATAAAGCCATGAGAAATCCACATCTGGATCAGTCTATCCTTTTGAAATACATAACCTTTTGGAAATATCGAACAATAGAGAAAAGATTGTTTTAAATTCGGATTTAGATTTTGATAACCAACTCCCAGGGATGTGTACATATTGGACGCACTCCTAGCATTCCACCAACCACTTTCCGAAATCTTTCTCCAGTGCTCTTTATCAAAGTTATTATTCAATAAATATCCAATTATTTCAGCTTCTAGAGGTATACCATGCAATTTCTCAGCTATTTGCTTACCAATTAATTTTAATTCATTAATTTCTTGTTCTTTTGAAGGTAGAAAAGTATTCACGTCTTCGTCACCAAATTTAGAATATCCAAATGCATGATATTCAAAAAGTTGCCAGAAATATCTCCATGGCAAAACATCCAATTTTATTGGCGGCAATGTTCTCATTCTGTCAGCAACAATTTGCAATTGAGTTGTTACTAGAACTACACTTCCCGGTGCTCCTTCCCTTAGCACTGACAGCAAGATCTTATTCCATGTTGAATCTAGGATACCAGCATCCCAAACATCATCAAGAACAAGAAAGAACTTCTCATTTTTAATTATATTAACAAGTTCACGTTGAACAATATCCAAACTAGATTCAGGATCTATTGAACATTTACCTAATTTAAAGGAAAATATAATATCTTGCATGAGTTTTTTAGCTTCACAATTATCAGAGACATAAACCCATGCTTGCAGTGAAAATTGTTGTTTAACTATATGGTTATTATAGATGATTTGAGCCAATGTGGTTTTCCCAACTCCTGATATTCCAACAATAGGTAGAACACCTAGACTCCAAGCATTAACATTTATTTTCCATCGCAATGCTGTTCCAACCATAGTTTCTAATTCTTTTTCATGGGATTGTAATTTTCCGCTTTTCCTGAACTCACTAGGTTGTAATTTGGAAAGTTGGGTTTTCCCTGTGCTGCACTCTACATAATATTGCGGCTGGGTCGAAGGTTGGCATGGTTTTGTTTCCCTGCGCATAACTATATTCAATACCTTGCTGCCAAATCTTGGAATTATATCAAGACCCGGGAATATGCTACCGTTTTCACCATTTTTGCCCTCAGGTTTGGGCTTATAATTATCTTTTCCACCATAAAAAGGATCATAACCCAGTATGATATTAAGTATTAATTCTATCTCTTTGTCACGCCCCAATATTTTCATATTTTTTGGTAACCAAGAGGTTGTCTCCTTTTTATCTGTGCTCTTGGATCCCTCTGCCGCATTTTTATCAATTAGCTCAACCATCTTAAGAAAATCTCCGACCCCAGAACAAACCAGCTGAAGCCTACCAACAGCTCTCTCCAACCTTTTCAAGTCTTTATCTTGAAAGATCACAGTTTTAAGGGTCTTAACAGAAGATGATGCAAATTCACTCACCTTACCCTTGCCTTTGCCCTTCAGTCTCTCACGGATTTCCTCTGCCTCGAAATCGTCAAGCACATCCTCAGCCTTTGACACAGCTAATTTTAATTTTTTTAGCCATTCACTTATGTCTTGATCACTTTGGAAGGGTCTCCGCTCCGCCGCCTTAATTGCAAATCGGATGCGTGGAATTGTGTTCTCCAAGTAATCAAGCATCTCTTCCATCTTCTGGTATTGGTTGTAGTTTGATGTTAGATATGAGCGTGTATTCTGTACCACCATGCGGATGGCCGAAGGTGCCATCCACCCTGCGACAGATAGTTCGATACCCCCCATTATTAAGAGGGAAGATATATATTGAGAGATTAAGTGATCACTTGCTCTGATTCATGATAACTCAAAAAGACCCGAGTACGAATTCCATTTACATAAACAAAAATTATAAGAGAGATGTTGATTGAGAAAAGATGGATCTGGGAGGGAGAGAGAGAGAGAGAGAGAGGCATGAAGTCTTTATGTGAAATTGTGCCATTGACCGTAGAATTAAGCCCCCCTTCCCCCTTCTTTTGCATACAGCTTTGGGATTTACGGAGGGGTCACGTACTGAGTAATATTTGACTGCCGGATGAAAGGATGTGTTTTTACGCGGACGGTTAATTTTTTTTTATCGTGTTGATTTCTGTGTGATATACGGGATTTAGTGTGAAATGTGAAATAACTTCGCTCGGTCTCTCGCCCCTTCCAATCTACTGCCTCTCTCTCTCTACTGCCTTGTTCTCTCGCCCCTTCCCCATTATTCTCTCGCCCCTTATCTGCTCCCTCTACTGCCTCTCTCTCTCTCCCCCTCTCCACTGATTCTTCGCCCATGCCTTCGGCCGCTCTCTCTCGCCGCTTTCGCTTTCATCCTTCGGTCGAGAGGAGGCGAGATTCTTCCCCTCCAAAATTCGAGTCGCTTCCCGAAAAACCCAATCAAAATCCACAGATTTCTCAGAAAAGCAACAAAAAAGAGCGAAATAATGGAATTGATCGAGCTGATGAGTTTATCTTTTGCGATTTGAAATCTGGAGTTTGAGTTTGAGTTTGAGTTTGAATCTTGTTCTTGCAATCGAGCTAATTATGGCGATCGATAAGAGGCTGCTGTTTGAGGCGTTGGCGAATGAAACGGGGAAAGGTTCCAAGCGAAGCTCCGACCATGTAATTTCTTCATTTTCATTTACTTTCTTTTATCTGTATTCTGTACTGTATGTTAGACACTTTTTTTTGTTAATATTGTAACAAATGGAAGTGTGAAGAAGGATCAATTGGTTGATTTGTTCTGGATAAGATTAACAGAATCGTCGTTGTTTTTACATTCCATTAGTTTCTCAGTATTAAAAAATAAGTTAGAATTTGTATTGAAATGGGAATGAAGTCTCAGCCATTTACCGTAATGCAGATTTGACAAGATTATAAATAAAGAAATTCCTGCCACTGTGGTTTATGAGGATGACAAGGTACTTATAAACCCTTTATTTCAGTTTGGCGAAATTATGCAAATAATGCTCAATTAGAAACAGTCAGAAGATTTATTTTTTTTTTGACAGCAAAAGAAGATATTATAACTACAATATATACTTAACCTGAATTTCACATACAGGCCCTTGCATTTAGGGATATTAATCCCCAAGCCCCTGTTCACGTCTTGGTAATTCCCAAAGTCAGGGATGGATTAACTGGTCTCTCCAAGGTAATTCACAATCCCATTTTTCATATATTTCATACATAATTTTTCCAATTTCACACCAATCAAACCTCCCAATTGTTCAATTATTCCTCATTTACCCCTGAATTGAATTCATACAGGCAGAAGAGAGACATGTGGAGATATTAGGTCACCTTCTTTACGTTGCGAAAATTGTCGCAAAGCAAGAAGGACTTGACGATGGATTCAGAATTGTAATTAATGATGGTCCCAATGGATGTAAGTATTATTTTTCAAATATATACTTTTCTTTTTGTAATGTTTTTGTTGAAATAAACTTATTTTTTTTAATTTTTTTCCCAGGCCAATCTGTGTACCATATACATGTACAGTTCCTTCTGAGATAATTTCTTATTTTGATTGTTCATTCAGGGATGCCTTCCTGGAACAGTAATACATTAGAATTTACCTCATTTTTTCCTGATTATTTTTTTATTTTGTTTTTTGAATTTAGTGTGTCAAGGGGAATAATGGGGAAGGCTTGCTACCATGGAAGTAATCAAGGTGCTGATTTTCTGAAAATGGAGGCGGAAAAAATAGGGTTCCCGGTTTTTATCGAACCCACTGATGGAGGTGGCGGTGACGTGTCGTCCTGTACCGTTCAATTTTCTGTACCAGTTTTATCCTTCTTGTTATGCAAATTTACCGTACTTTTTTTAATTTTTTTTCTGGGGGAATAAGAATAGTAGGAAAAAAGAGTGAATTTATAAAGTGCGCAAAAAGAGCCTGCGGCTTCATTTGGAGTTAATATAGTTCGGCCTGAGAAATACATAACTCAGCCTCCCCATGTTCAAGTCCAACTATATATTTTAATGCAAAACAAATAATACTTAATTAATTAACTAGGTGATTAATTTGAATGTTTTGGGGACAGGCATGGGAATGTGATACATTTATACGAGAGAGCTTGCCGCTTGCAGAGAAGGCATCATAAGATCGTAGATGAGGCACCGGCTGTAAATATTTATTTCTAATTTTATTTTTTTATTTATTTATTTATTAATTTACATGAGTTTTGATTTTAATTCTATAATTTAGTATTTGAGGCCAAATGTGGCAGAGGAGTTTCCGGCTCACATGGGCCGAGCTGCAGGCTCTGCAGCAAAAGTAATTTGAATTAAAATTTTAAAATTCGAATTAAAAAAAAAAGAGGAAAAAAAAAAATTTATTTCGATTTTGTATTTATTTATAAAGGCAGTGCGATATTATAACGCTAGAACGATGGAGTTTATTGTGGACGGAAATTCTGACGAATTTTATTTCATGGAAATGAACGCTCGCCTTCAGGTACTATACTCTTTTTTCCCATTTTAATATCAATATAGCCGTATTAGTGTATATTATTTAAATCTCTAATTATATTATTTTTTTAATAAAGGTTGACCATCCAGTGACTGAAATGGTAGTGGTTCAAGATTTAGAGAGTGGGAAATAAGATTAGCAAATTAATTTTTTTTAACTAGAATACCCGCCGTCAGTTCTCTCCTATCAGGCCATCCATTTGAGGCGTGAATACAAGAACAAAATGTACCGACAGGATTTCTGCCTGCCAGTGGGCACCTCCATTACTATAAACCAGTTAGTACCTCTCCAAGAGGTAACCAAAATAAAATTGAAATTTGCAGATTCGCCCCTGTAAAATCTGAAAATAACTCATCGTCCCCTGAGAATTTTTACTATTAAGGAGGAATTCTCCAAACAAAAAATATATTTTCCTCAAATTTATAAAAAACTTGAAGGGGTTATTTGAAGAATTGGAAGTTTATATTAGGTTTTTTCTTTATCAAGTACTCTCAGATATAAGGGTTCTTTTGCAAAGGGTATTTTCTTTAGCCATTTTGTTCTTATTTCATTTATTCGTTTATTCCTTGAATAATTATTTATTTATTGATATAATACTGTGGTGTATAGAGATGGATACGATTGGAAAAGAGATGAACCAGAGGAAAAACTCTTGCGTACTCGCACTACTACCGTTTCTACAAAAATGCTTTACAAACTTGCTCAACAGGTTAGTTCATCATGTTTCATTACGGTTTAGGGTTTAATCATTTTAGTTTGTTTTGCTAATACTATAAAGTAATTTATTTCGTTCAGAATTCACTCCAAAAGGTTACTATTAAATCGACCGAGTGTTGATCAGACCCATCTTGCCGAGTTCTATCAAAATGAGGGTAATTTCGTAATTCCTCACCTTTTTTTAATAATAATATTATTTGGTCTCATTGCTATTTATTATTATTATTATTATTAGTTGATTATTTATCATTAGGGTTTAGGGTTTAACCATTTTTGTTTGATTTGCTAATAGTATGAGGTAATTCGTTTTTTGCATAGTTCACTCGAACCAGGTACTATTCGATCGACCGAGTGTTCAAAAAATAAGCCGTGGATGCCGAGTTCCATCAGGTTGAGGGTAATTCTGTCATTTCTGACTATTTTGTAATAATAATATTATTTGGTATCATTGTTTATTTATTATTATTGTTGGTGTTGTTTTACAGGTTTTACCTCAGTACGAAATGCCATTTTAATTTAGAATTTTTGTTCTGATTTTTTTCTCTGCATTTATATGATTCTTCAAAACTATTTAGGTATGCCAGAGTTCTATTCGCCTCAATAATTGAAGAATTTCGAAAGAGGATTTGTAATGGTACTAAATTTTTTTGAAGGATTAGAAAATTACCACGCATAATTAATATATTCGCATTTCGTTGTATTATAGCTTATTATATATATATATATATACATTTTTTTTTGGTGTTGCTTGAGACAACATATATATTTTTGTTTATATCGTATATACTACTCGTGTATTATAAAGGTTTGATATATTATTTTGGCTATATTGGCATGTATTATATATACTTTAATATCATATCATATATGATATATATAAGTATTTAGTAAAATGTTCTTTACATTATATATAATTTAAATATTACTGTTAAAGATTGTATATATTACCTCATCTATATGTACCTTGTTTTGTATTTGTACGAATCTTTGAAAGACATGATATCTAATCTTTGAGCATGATATGTTTTGTCAAATTTTAGTTCCCCAGTTGTTACCTTCATGCTTGACGGCTTGAATAGAATGTTTGAATTTGTAGTAAATAAGTTTATCGTGTAATCTGTCTTCAGCTGTGGTATGCATTATATGTTTATTATATGTATTTGTAATCTATCTTAATTTGAGCTGATTCTTGGATTGTTCATTTCATATGTTATTTTATTACAAGTGTGCATTCAATAGATGAGAAACTGAGAAACTTCGAGCGCACATACCATACATTACATACCATAAGAATGTATTTATATATACCATAAGAATGTATTCAGCTAATATAATTAGGTAGAAAGAACATTCTTTTATAAAAAAAACTTAGAAAGAAGACTATTTCACAATCATCCAAAAGCATGTAATCAATCCTAAAAGAAAGGCACTAATTCACAGATTTGAATATGATAAATCAATGGAGTTTGTTACAGTATGAGCATATATCAAATCAATCCCCCGTTTTTTATTCGAAAAATATTTAGTAAATGCAGAGTATATTATATTTCACTAAATAAAATATATAATAGTATAAAGAAAGGTATATTTTACTGATATTCAAAATTGACAGATAAAATGCATATTTAACATGCCAAGATGTTAACATGATAGGTAAGAAAGTATATTGATATTGAAAATATATTTGATATCTAAAACTGAATATTGGTATTTCAAATTCAAAATATAATATTCGGGTTAGGGTTAGGTAATTGGATTTTTTTTAAGAAATGGCACTATTATGGAAAATAATTCATTAAATAGCACTGTTTTGAAAATAATTTATTTACCTAATATAATTATTAAGGTTGTGCTTTAACAGTACCTACCATTTTAATATAAAATATCCGAATACTCATCTAATAAACTGTTTATTAAGTTTTTTGTTGGATCACATCCATTAGTTGAGGAACAATAATATGACACGCATTATAAAAAAAGCTAAATTTCACATATGCCCCTACAAAAAATTCCTAATTTCACATATATACCTACAAACTGTAAAAGTTTGCTGAAACCCCTAAAAAAAAAATTATAGCTGGGCTCTACGAGAGTACTCGGAAATTATGGATACCCTTACAAAATTCTAGAAGTTACACGGTTCTGTAAAATTAGATGGACCGATTAAAATGAACGGATATTAAACTGAACACCAACTTCAATCGAAAGGCCCTCATTGAGAAGCACACTTTTATCGTTGTATTATGTCATAAATATCTACATAACGCTTCCGTGAAAAAATGAAAAGTACCATAACCCTCTCAAATAAATAAGACGCAAATTGTACACGAATGTAATTTTAACGTTGTTCAGGACCAACGTTTAATTATTTTTTCTTACCAGCATTTATTTATGTTTTTTTTTCACAAATAATGCTATTTTTGTATACGTTCAATATTACACAGAAAGTCATTGTTACTTATTTTTATTTGATTATGTGTGCTATTCAGGACCGAGTACTTGGAAATTATGGATAGTCTTACAAAATTCTAGAAGTTACACGGTTCTGTATAATTAGATGGACCGATTAAAATGAACGGATGTTAAACTGAACATCAACTTCAATTGAAAGGCCCTCGTTGAGAAGCCCACTTTTATCGTTGTATTATGTCATAAATATCTAGATAACACTTCCCTGAAAAAAAATAAAAAGTACCATAAACCTCTCAAATAAATAAGACGCAAATTGTATACGAATGTAATTTCATCGTTGTTCAGGACCAACGTTTAAGCATTTATTTATGTTTTTTTTGCACAAATAATGCTATTTTTGTATACATTCAATATTACACAGAAAGTCATTGTTACTTATTTTTATTTAATTATGTGTGCTATTCAGGACCGACATTCCATTTATCGCATTCGATGTTTGTTATTAAATAAGTATATTATTATTATTATTGTTGTTGTTATCTCTTTAACAAAAAATATCTTCAACAGTCATTCATTGATGGAATGGTTATTATGCAGCCACGTTTCCGCTAAGGTACGTGTACAGCGAATTGAGATAAGAAGGTTCAATAGTAATGTTTGCGAGAATTTTTTTTTCCCCCTTGTACGGCCGCTGAAACAGCCGTAACTTCGAGATTTGCTAAATCTAACGCCTTCTTGTTCCTCTCTTTTTTGGGTTAAAAAATTAAAATTCACAGCCACACATGGCGTAGATTCAGGCACCAAATCTTCAATCATAACAACCTCTCTATAAATAATGAATACTTCAGTTCATTCTTCTCACCCCCACACACCAGTCTTTCCCTCACTCCCACGTATGAATCTTCTTATTGCATCATGTTATTTGCCTTTTTCCTTTTGGTAACTTTAGATAAAAGACATTCCTTACATAGGAAAGCATCATGTTTTGGCTTCTTTCTTTTTTTGACTTTAGATTGCAAGACATTCCTTACATAGGAAAGAGACAGAAAGAGAAACATTATCGTTTACTTGTTTAATAAAAATCAACAAAAAATATCAGAAAAAGTCAAATAAAAGCATGTTGCTTATATTTTGATGTATAATAAACACCAAAGGTTCCATGGCCTGTTCGTTGACATTGTGTTCGATACGATTTGTATTGGGAACTAAATACATCATGTATTTTATCTGTGCAGTTACGGTTGGATTAAGTAGCCTTCAAATTACATTCTTCTCTGTCAGAAGTTGCTTGCTTTAGGTATTTATATTCACAAGTTTGTATGTTTAGATGTTCTTTTCTTTACTTCTATGTCCTTTATTATTTTTTCACCTGTTCCTTGCAAGATTGTTCTTCACCAGTTATGAATTTCTTTCTTTTCTATATGTCTTTGCTTTAATTTGTTCAGTTATCTTTTTCCTTTTTTATTTTCAAATAATATATGTTTTATGGTACGGTTCTCAAATCTCACACAAAGATACATCTTGATGATTAATATTATACGTTATAAAGTGATGCAAACATCTAGATACTGGATCACGCATTCTTTTGACGGGTGTAACTCCCACTGCAAACATCTAGATACCGTGACCCCTTCAAATTCGGACATTGAATTTGATGAAATTGTAGCGTACCTGGATTGCAGATATTTATCTGCGCATGAAGCTGCATGGCGTATCTTCAAATACGACATACATCTTGCTGAACCCGGTGTTGAGCGTTTGGTTGTACACTTACCCTTTGAAAATAATGTTGTCTACAACGAAAGAGACACATTAGAACAAGTTCTGGAAAAACCATCTTGTAATCAAACAATGCTAACGGAATGGTTTAAAAATAATTATCTGCATGAAGATGCACGAATTTTAACATATGCCCAGTTCCCAACAGGATGGGTTTGGCAGACACTATCTAGATCATGGACTAAACGAAAAAAGGGTCGTAGGATTGGGCGAATAACCTACGTTCACCCATCCTCTGGTGAATTATACTATCTTCGAATGTTACTAAACACAGCAAGAGGTTCTAGATGTTATGAAGATGTACGAACAGTAAACCAGGTGGTATGTCCAACTTTTCGGGATGCTTGTATGGCATTAGGTTTGTTAGGCGACAATAAAGAATGGGAACAAGCAATGTCTCATGCAGATATTTGGGCAACTGGTAGAGAAATGAGGCAATTATTTGTTAGTTTGCTTATTTTTTGTGAGGTTTCCAATCCTACAAATTTGTTGCAGAAATACATGGGACCTATGAGCGCAGACATATCCCACAAACAACAAACGGTTCTGCATTTATCTAAATCACAGTGTGATGTTATCCGTACTCAAATAGAAAATGAAGCTCTTGTAGATGTCGAATACCTTTTGAACCGAAGTGGCACAATGATACTGGATGCATTATTTTACCTTTCTACTGGAGAGGATAGCACCTGTATATCATTTCATAATTGCAAAATCATCTAGCTATCCTTCCTGATTCCTCTCTGATTTCTATCCGTGTAATTTGTTAGTGATTGATTTGATTTAGGGATGATTAGCTATAATTAAGGGATTGATTAGTGATTTGATTAGCTATAATTAAGGGCTTGATTAGGGTAGCTGTTTGGTAGAGATCTCTATAAATAAAGCATGTCTCTGTAATGTAAAATACAATTCAACAATATCAAATAAAAAATAACTTCCTCTTATCATTCATATTTTGTTACACAACACTCTCAAATTTTGGTCTTCCGGTCCCAAAGGATCCTGATTATAGCGGAGCTATAAATAGGCTAATTGTTGAAGAATTTAAATATGATACATTTGCTCTTGTTAAAGATCACGATCACCGAGTTGTGATGTTAAACACAGAACAAAAAATGATTTATGATTTAGTTGTTGACTCTGTTTTGAAAGAGAAAGCCCTGAGAGCCTTTGTATATGGCCACGGTGGCACTGGCAAAACTTTCTTGTGGCATACAATAATTGCTCGAATACAATCTCAAAATGGTGTAGTTTTAGCTGTAGCCTCATCTGGTATCGCATCCCTTCTCTTGCCAGGTGGCAGAACTGCTCATTCCCGATTTAAGATACCCATTGAAATAACAGATTTCTCGACGTGTCAAATAAAAAGAGGTACTAATCTTGCATCTCTTCTTCAAATTGCATCTTTTATAATTTGGGATGAAGCACCAATGAATCATAAATATTGTTTTGAAGCATTAAATAGGTCGTTGAGAGATATTATGAGGTACAAGAATGAAGATTTGGGGTTTGTGCCATTCGGAGGGAAAACCATGCTTTTAGGAGGCGATTTCCGGCAAACCTGTCCTATTGTAGAGGAGCATAATAAAGAAAAAATTATAGATGCTTCAATTACAAGGTCATCACTCTGGAGTACTTTTAGATTGTTTGTACTAAAAGAGAATATGAGACTGAAAACAAATAATAATACTGCTTCCGGAATAAAACAATTTGCTGACTGGGTCCTCACAGTTGGAGACGGTGATGTCCCTTCATTGGCTATGGAAAATGACCCTGAAAAAAATTGGATTGATATTCCTTCTGATTTATTGCTCCCATATCAGGGGGATCCGATTAAAACGATATGTGACGAGTTGTACAGAGATCTAAATAATAATTTAGAAAAGCACGAGTATTTTAGAGAGAGGGCCATAGTAACGCCCAAAAATAATTCTGTTGATTCGATAAACACATACATGTTATCGTCCTTTCCAAACGATGAGAAAACATATCTTAGCTTTGACTCCATCTGCACAACAAGTCATGGTTCCGCGAATTTCTCTAACTACTATACAACTGAATTCCTAAACTCTTTCCAGCTTCCTGGTATTCCTGATCACGAACTAAGGCTAAAAATGGGTTGCCCCATTATGTTATTACGGAATATAAATCCAGCAATTGGCTTGTGTAATGGAACCCGTTTGATCGTAACTCATCTTGCACATAGAGTTATCCAAGCAGTTATAATAACTGGGGATCACATAGGGAATAGGGCTTTTATTCCGAGAATTATTTTCATTGCATCAAGTAAGAAATTACCTTTCAAGTTGAAACGGCGCCAATTTCCTATCAGGCTCTGCTTCGCAATGACTATAAACAAGAGTCAGGGGAAGACTCTAAAAAGAATTGGTGTGTTCTTGCCGGAACCAGTTTTCTCGCACGGCCAATTGTACGTTGCTGTATCTAGAGTAACATCTCGTGAAGGTTTACAATTATTAATTTGCAATCCAAAACTAGGCTACGAATCATACACAAAAAATGTGGTTTATAAAGATGTTTTTGAACATCTTACACCCAATTCATTCAGTTATGTCTCTTTTAATCTCCTTTACCTTTGTGATTACTTTTTTTTATGCCTAACGTGATTTGTTTACTAAAATTTGTCAATTTTCAACTGTAGTTTGAGATCTGAAAATGAGTCTTCTAACAATATCAAAGCTACAACATGGTTATCCACCGGGCTCTTTGATTGCAAGGCTCTATAGAATCTGGGATGCTACAATACCTTCCAACAAAGACACCATAATGAGCTTGGAGTGTTCGCTAATTGATGAGCAGGTACACATATCATTTATATAATTTGCACATATAATCACAGATTTATGCACATATATGTATCTAACTATTAGCCATATATTTCTTTTTCTAATATTGTTCTAACAAGTTGACTTTTTTATTTAACATAGGGTGAGTGCATTCATGCCACAGCAAGTGTATTCAATAGAAAAAATTCGTGTACGACCTCGTTGAAGGACAAATTTATCGATTCAGTGGTTTCAATGTTAATACTTCTTACAAAACATACAAAAGTGTTCCGCGGGACATGAGGATAATATTGACAACGCATACAACAGCTGAGCCGGTTTCAAACCCTCCGAGACCTATTCCGATCAGACGTTTTTTCCCAATATTATTTGAAGATATTCCTCAAAGGGCTGGCCAAAAGGAACGCCTTACTGGTATAAGAATTTTATTCTACATAGCAGTTAAAAAAAAATTTCAGCAGCATAACAGCCAAGAATTATTAGTACGCACCAATATTGTTCTTCAAACTTCTTTTACAGATTTAATTGGTTTTGTTACTTGTGCTGGATTGATGGATGCTATTAGGTCTGGTGGTACTGAAGGCCACAAAAGAGACATCGAGATAGAAAATGAAAGGTACATTGATTACAAAGAATTATTTGCTTGAAACATTAACTACAGATAACGCATGTGAAAAAAGTTTATTGAAATTCCAGTACTCATTCATCAATTTCTTAATTACATTATATCTTTGATTTGCAGGTCTCAAAGAGTTGTGGTTGCTCTCTGGGAAGATTATGGATATGATTTTGCCATAGAACAATTGATTCAACAAAGTGAAACTAAGCATATTATAATTGCTTTGTCTGGCTTAATAGTTCGTACATCTCCATGTAAGAGTACTATCAAAAAAATTTGAATAATAAGTATTATCAATTTTATATATCTTGAGATGTAATTAAAAAACTGAAATAATCTTATATACAAACAATGCAAATGCACATCTCAGTTTTGTGTTCATCAAAAATACAGCTTTTGAGGGGAAAATTCTTATTGGGACATCATGTGGATCACGATATTACATCAATGATGAATCGCCTGAAATTGAAGAATTCCGTCAAAAGTTGTCAGTTATATCTTCTACAATATATAACGTTCTCTTTTGTGATTAGGATGTGTAACTTCTTTTTTTGTATAATATCTATATCTATAACTCATATTAAAATGGATGCGTTGAGCTACTGTGTTGACACAGCCAAAACAATTCTAAAGCGATGATAAAATTAAATAGTAGTAGTTCACCAAAACCAGTATTTAGAATTTGTGTGGTATATATGCTTCATTAGGGCTGCAATCGAGCCGAGTTCGAACGAGTTAGACCCAACTCGAACTCGACTCGAAATTGAACCGAGCTGGCTCGACTCGAAATTGATATGAAGTTTCGAGCCAGAAAGCTTAACTCGAACTCGACTCGATTTTGATTCAAGCCAGCTCGACTCGACTCGACATCGATTCGAAATAAGATTTTTATTACCAAATTCGTTTCTCATGTACTCGAAACTCCACTCAAAACTACAAAGGAGGCGCTATCGTGAGTTCATGAGAGAGGAAAAGGAGACGTGTGAGAAAGGAAAAGGGGAAAGTGAGGGTTGACGGCTGAGTCTCGTACAGAATATGTTAGGATTAGGGCTTATTTTTATAGTTCATTATATTTTTTGGGCCATATTAGTTTTAATATACATGGGCCACAAAAAAATATATGGGTCATAAGGCCCAGCTCGAAATTATTTCGAGTTTAATTCGATCGAGCTGACCCGACCTCGAACTCGACTCGAGTTCATTTCGAGCTGGCTCGACTCGACTCGAAATTAATTCGAGTTGTAGTCGAGCGAGCTGTTATCGAGTTTTTTGCTGAGTCGAACACGAGCGAGTTTCGAGTCCCGAGCTAAACTTGCAGCCCTATGCTTCATATCCTATTCAATTAACTCAATTTTGAAACATATCTTCGTATATGAAACTGGATCACATACATCAGGATTGTTTTTAAATGTGGTCTATATAAGCCGGGTCTATGTTGGTTGCTCTCTCTTGGAAGAAAACGCGTGAAGTGTGAACAAAATTTTTTAGCAGTTTTATACATATAAACTTGGAGCACGAAACACCATGACTCTATCAAAGTTATGGTTCATACGAAACAAGTCTGCACAAAATATTTATGGGCTTGGGCCGAATTTTAACCCATTTTGTCCTCAATTGCACAAATTATTCCTCAATCAATCCTTCATTTAGCCCCATTTTATCAAATTGCCCTAAACCTAACCACCTTTCTCTCAATTTACCCTCAATAAGAAATCCGCTATTAATTATTTAATTATTTTTATTTATGTTTTGAACTAGGGGGTTGGAGTTCCAACTGGTCCACATGGTGCGTTTAGAGACTACCAAATCGACGGCGTTACGCTGGAGTTGTCTCCCAAATTCTCTCTTACTAATGAGAATGCCTGATCCGCTTTTCTTCTCAGAAGCGGCAGGTAATAAAATCATATATTCATGTATACACAAAAGTGCATTTCAACAATAAAATAGTATATTGCCACGCAAAAAGGAATATTATTTGCATACGATATAATACAAAAAAAAAAATAGTATATTTACCAATAAACTGATATATCAGCAAGTTATTTACTGTAGTGATATTATAATGGTGTATTGACACAAAAATGAAATATTGATAAATAATATTATTATTTTTTAATTAATTTCAGGTTAATAGAAGGCACGGTTCGATCAGTAAACAATCTATTAGAAAATTTCCACCAATCATTTTTCCTCTATTTCTTAGCAGGTCCAAATATATTTATTTCGGTCGGAGTTTACATGATTCCATTCGCCCTTTTAATTTCCTCTCTTCCCATTTTAGCCGCCTCTCTTTTCAATTTTAACCTAACTCCAAACCCTAACCCTAAAAATCCATGGAGATGGCTCAAACGTGCTAAATTCTCTCTCTTAATCCAAACATGGACCGTAATAGTTTCATTACTACCCTTTTATATCTCCCAAATTACCGAGTTACCCCCGCATTATTCTTTCCTTATTTGGACTTTAGGTTCTTTATTTATCCTAGTTGTTTTATACTCAATTTTCGGCTCCCCCAAATTCTACCGAAATAGAATGGAGGCTTTTGAAGGCCGTAATGAGTGCCTCTGTTTCAATTGGGCTTTGTTTAATGTCTATAATTAATTTTTCAACCGCTCAAATTGGGGCTTTGTTTATAGTTCCTATGTGTTTATTAGCCATACCAATTAGGGCTAAAATGGACAATTCAATTGTTAAATTGATTGTTTCGATATGCAATTTGGTCACGGTGATAGTTGGGTTTCCGTTGAGTGGGTTTTTGGTGAGAGAAATTATTAACGGAAATTTTGGTGAGATGAATTTTGGGGTATTTTGGGAAAGTATGGAATATTTGTAGGGGTGGAATAGCGCGAGCTATTTGTACTTAGTTTTGGTGCATTTGCCTTGCTGGCTTCTTTTTGTACACATATTGTTTCACCCTTGTAATTGTATGTAGAGATGTAATGTTTTTTGTTTTTTAGGTGAAATATGTTGGATTTGTTTTGATTTAGTTTGTTCTATTGTTGAACAATTATTTTGTAGTTATTTGACGTTTCGGTTGTAGTTACGAATTTTAGAGATTTTAGGCATTGAAATTGAAATTGTCTTTGTAACTCACATTATTCGAACCGTCTCCTTGTAATATTTATTTATCAAGTGAGATAAATTTTGTTACTTTATCCAATTAACATTGAACATATCAAAGCAATGGCCTACGAATCCAGTCCTGTATGATATAGGTTAAATTAGATTGGTTAGATTTTCTAAAGATTTAATTTCGTTTCTTAATTGAATTTCTTTCTTAAGATGTATACTACGATTTATAAAAATCAATTAATTTTCTTTTTACTACCGTTGGTGGAGTTAACTTTTAGGTGGTACAAGTGGTTAGTTACATTATCCTCATCTCAGATTCTCAGATCTGAAATTTGGAGTCGGCAGAATCAAGAGAAAATTATTATTATTATTATTATTATTATTATTATTATTATTATTATTATTATTATTATTATTATTATTATTATTATTATTATTATTATTATTATTATTATTTTTTAGCTTACCAGTTTGAGTAAGATCATCGGTTTTGGTATAATGGTATTATAACAATTTGTGGTACCAATTCCAATTGATATGGTGGACAATTAAACTAAAATAATCGCTCCAATAAAACTACTGAAAGATAAATTAGAGTAAACTATTACATATTACAGATAATTTGAAATTTTGCAATTCACTCCTTCAAACTTACAAAATAATAGTCCCCACAAGATGTAATATGTTCAACAAAATACAAAACTCGCTCGTCAAAAACAAAAGAACTCAAATACATCACTCAATAAGCACAACTCCACTCACAAAAAAAAGTACATATAGGAGCATTATATGAACATCAAGCCGAAAGAAGAATAAAATGGAACAAAATTAACAAATAAACTAAAAAAGGAACTTCTTAACAAAGCAACGAGAGCTTAATTGTCAAACATTCAAAATATATATAAAATAAATCTGTTGCAGAGATTTAATGGAAATTGAATCCAAACACACCATCATATGATGTCCAGTCTTCCTTTTCATCTTCTCACATCCTGTCAAATTATAAGAATTCAGTTATTCTTAAGTATTGTAATGATTATAGATATATGATGATTTTATTTATACGAAACACAGTTTTAATATACCAATATAAAGCTTCTGAAAATAAAAGGAGTTTTGACAATAAAATATTTCTCATGGATCAGGACACCTCAGGTTTCGTATTCAGCAAGACAATATGCTTTATTTACCTAATTATCTTAGTTAATAAACAACGATTAACATTTTCAAAATATTGTTTTCCAGGTAACAAGAGTAATTACTTTTTGCTCCCAAATCAGAAAGTAATGATTCAACACAAGGTTACATTACACATCCAAGGCATCCATGAAAATAATGACAGTCGAACAGATATATACAAAAATGAAAATTTATTAAGTTTGAAATTTACCTTCCATTTCTCTCCAAGTAAGCTTGGTTTAATTCTAGGAAATTTCCAATCCGGATAGAGGGAACATGAGAAATATTCGGCCAATCCGGACCTTCCAGGCTGCACCTTTCTCTCAGTTCTTGTGAGCTCTGATTAATGTAAAGTTCCTTCAGGTTTTCTGGAAGACGGTTTGGTAGTGATTTAATGGACTGACATGATATTATCTTCAGCTTATTCAAGGAGGAGAGTGTTGTCATGGAAGAAGGAATGTGTATCAGATTACGGCATGAATTAAACTCCAACTCTTTTATAGATGTTAGTTGCCCGAGCCAGGTCTCTTGCTCCTCTGTGAATTCATATAAACAGAGACCATGTATGGAAAGAGTTCGAAGCCATGGGACCATTCCAAAAATACATAGATTCTCATTACGCACGCTTTTCAACATGAGTTTAGTTAACTTCTGAAAAACATGCTTGTGTGGTGATTGTTTGTCCTTTTTTGACTGCGGCACCAACTCAAGACAATTACCACTCAACTTAAGCTCCTTCAACTCTACAAGGTATTTTGGTCCCTCAACCATGTTGAATAACACATTCTCGAGGGACAACACCTCAACTGAACTCAAGTACTCACAACAAGGTAGAGTGGCCTTACAATCAGGAGTAGCATTAATAGCTAACTTGGTAAGAGCTCTCATTTCTCTCAGAGAATCTCCTATTTCTTTCACAATTCCATCACAATGCTTAATAGATAGGTCAGATATAGATTTATTCAATGCAGCAGCAGGTACTTGTTTTAATTTCTTGCAAAATGCCAAATCGAGCTTCCTTAGTTCTGGGAAGGTTTGTCTTGCTTCAATACTCGACCAATCTTCCCATCCGTCCATACAAAAAAACTTTAGCTCCTTTAAACACGGAAACGCCACCTCCTTAGAACCATAAAATTGAGGATTAATTTTTGTTATGGATCCAAGAAAAATTAAACTGAGAGTTTCAAGAGAAGGGAGCTGTCCTAAAGGTGGAAGCACTTCCATGAAACCCTCCTTTATGGATAGATATTTCAGTTCATGGAAGTTTTCATTTTGCACCAACCAGTTAGGAGAATGGATCCAGGGATAGTACCATATTTTCAGTTCTTGTAAATTTGAGGGTGGTTTCAATCTTTCAACAATTCTTTTTGCTGATTCTGAATCTCGAAAATTATATCTCCATCCGAGTATCAAAGACTTAAGATGCCTTTTTTGAATAAGATTAGAGTCAGTCGCCTCTTCTTCAGTAGAAACCAACTGAAGATTGTTAATATTGAGTTTTCCTCTAATTTCATTCAAATCCTTCAACTCATTGATCCTGTGCCCATCTTTATTTTGGACATCAAAACTTTCCAATTCTTGAAGATTTGCCAGTTTCCCAATCCCAGTTATCAAAGAAATGGTTTCCTTACTTGCATACAAATGTCGGAGATTGATTAGCTTATTTATTTCTTTAGGTAACTTCTCAAACATACACCCACGTAGGTCAAGGACCAACAAATGGCATAGGTTAGAAATCGTCTCTGGAAGAAAATTAATTCCAGTGAAAGAGAGATCTAAAAAACGGAGATGTGAGAGTTTTGTAAAGATATCAGGAAATTTATTTGTTCCCATATTCATGTACGACAGATTTAGCAAGCGCAAGCTACTTGACTTCTTGAAAATGTTAGCAAGATCCTTGTCCATGGGTTCTCTAGAATAACCAAAGAGCAGTAGGGTGCGCAATGTTTCATAGTTGCTGTCACCAAGGTCTGTCACTAAATGATCATTATTATTCAGAGCAAGATGACAAACAAATGCTGGAATTTTCACCACATCATTGGTAATAATGCAAAATTCATTAGAAGAAATAGCAATAGCTAAATCTCTTACAAGATCATGCATAACATAATTATTTTCCAGTATTGTTGGTTGAAAAAAAAAACGATCCAGAAGCGAATCAAACCTTTCATTTCCCATATCCTCCAATCTTTTTTCTCCATTCTTTTGTTGGGTTTCTACAGTTGGTTGTACAAATCCATGAGAAATCCACATCTGGACCAACTTATTCTTTTGAAATACGAAACCCTTTGGGAATATTGAACCAAAAAGGAAAGCTTGTTTTAGCTCCGGATCTAAATTTTGATAACCAACACCGAGGAATGGATAAATTTCTTTGGAAGCACCTTTAATATTCCACCAATCACTTCTGGAGATCTCTCTCCAATTATCTATATTTAATTTAGAGCTCAGCAAAGATCCAACTATCTCCGCTGCTAATGGTATCCCGCCCAATTTTTCAGCTATTTTTTCACCAATGGATTCTAATTCTAGTTTTATTTTTTGCTCCTTTGGGGTTAATAAGGTATTTGTTTTATTGTCATCAAATTTAAAATTGCCAAATGCATAATGTTTGAAAAGGGGCCAAAAATATTCCCACTCTAAAGCCTCCAGTTTTACTAATGGTAATGTTCTCATCTCGTTAGCAACAGTTTCCAATTGAGTTGTCACGATAACTACACTTCCAGGTGCCCCTTGTGTGAGAACCGACCGCAAGCCCGTATAAGTTGTTGATTTTAATATATCATTCCATACATCATCAAGTACAAGAAAAAATCTTTTATTTTGTAACATTCTATTAAGTGTTTGGTGAAATTCATCTAATCTTAATTTTTTACTAATTCTATTAATAGAAATAGAATCAATTGATCCAAAAGAATAAATAATATCATGTGTGAGATTTTTGTTATCACTATTTTCAGAAACATAAACCCATGCTTGCATTGTGAAGTGTTTCTTCACTGACTCATTATTATAGATAACTTGAGCCAAGGTGGTTTTTCCTACTCCTTTTATTCCAACTATAGGCAAAACACCAAGACTCCAATTGTTAACCACAAGATTCCAATTTCTCATTTCAGTACCCGATAATTCACCCTTTTTATGTTTCGGTTTAGGGTTAATACTACTTTCTGGTTTAGGGTTAATATTACTTTCTCCGATAACAGAAGAATCATCCCGCAGAATGAGATCTAGTATTAACTCTACCTCTTTGTCACGACCCAAAAATTTCATATTTTTGGGTAACACTGAGCTAGTCTCGTTTCTATCAGTAATGGTTGATCCTTTTGTTCCATCTTCATCATGTAGCTCCATGGTCTTAAGAAAATCCCCAGAACAAACCGATTGGATCCTACCAACAGCTTTCTTTAACCTTTTCAAGTCTTTACTCGAAAATATTATATTTCTAAGGGTCTTAACGGAAGATGATACAATTTCACTAACCTTGCCTTTGCTTTTCAGTTTTTCACGGATTGCCTTCGCCTCAAAATCATCAAGCACATCCTCCGCATTTGAAACAACAAGTTTCAATTTCTTTAGCCATTTGCTCATGGCTTTACTTTGGGAGGGTCTCTGCTCCGCCAACTCAACTACACCCTCGACGCGGAGAAGAGTGTTCTCCAAATTGTCAAGCATCTCGTGTGTCTTCTTGTGTTCATTGTAGTTGGATCCAAGGTAAGAGCGAGCCGTATCTACCACCATGCGGATGGCTGGGGATGCAACCCACCCGGCGACAGTTAATTCGATGCCCGTCATTGTCAGAGAAAATACAATGTGAGGTTGAGAGAGAGAAAGAGAGACTGTATTGTGTGTGATAAGAGACCGATGAGAGGGAGAAGGAGAGTGGAAGATATATAGTAGAATGAGAAAGACAGATTGGAAGATCGGATTAAGTCTTTTGGAAAACTTTAAGGATACAATAAATGGCAAATGGACCTTGAAGTTGCAAGTGTTGTATTATTTTATTAAATAATACAATACAATCTGAGGTTGAGAGAGAGAAAGAGAGATTGTATTGTGTGTGATAAGAGACCGATGAGAGGGGGAGGGTGAGAGTGGAAGATATATAATAGAATGAGAAAGATTGGAAGATCGGATTGTCTTTTGGGAAACTTGAAGGATACAATAAATGGCAATTGGACCTTGAAGTTGCAAGTGTTGTATTATTTTATTAAATAATACAATACAATCTGAGGTTGAGAGAGAGAAAGAGAGATTGTATTGTGTGTGATAAGAGACCGATGAGAGGGGGAGGGTGAGAGTGGAAGATATATAATAGAATGAGAAAGATTGGAAGATCGGATTAAGTCTTTTGGGAAACTTTTGAAGGATACAATAAATGGCAATTGGACCTTGAAGTTGCAAGTGTTGTATTATTTTAGGGATGAGTGTAATACTTTGGAGGGTTAATCAAGCTTGTATTATACTCATCCCTACAAAAGAAACCTCCATTTTCATGAACAACTTTCGACTTTCGTCCGATAAATGTAATCAATGTGTCGACAAAAAATATCTCTAAAATATTAGCCACTCGATTAGGTCCTTATCTTGAAAAGTTGATAGACCCTCAACAAACTGCTTTCATTAAAAAAAGGCAAATCATTCAGACCTTCGTTAACACAAGAGAAGTCGCCGTCTTTTTGAAAAAGAGAAAGTTACCTTCTATCCTCTTTAAGATAGACTTCAGAAAGACTTTTGACTCAATCTCATGGGACTTCCTATCAAACGTTCTTAAAGCAAGAGCCTTTCCGATTAAACGGATCTTTTAGATAAACATCTTGCTCTTATCCTCATCTTCCTTCCTAAAGATCAACGGTTGGGAGGGAACCCCTTCCAATACCAAAGAGACTTGAGACAAGGTGATCCTCTCTCCCCCATGCTCTTTTATCTTATAGTAGATGTCCTATAATCTTATTTCCGACAAGTAACATCACTCTTTAATCATCACCACATCCTTCCTCCTATGTTGCTACAGTTTGCTGACAACACCACAATCATAGCGGAAGCGGATCCAAGAAATCTCAAAATCATCAAGGAGATTCCTGACAACTTTGCATTGATTTCGGGTCTTCATGTCAATTGGGAAAAATCCTCTTGCACAACCATTGTGATTCCCAAAGATCTCGCGACTATCATCCCCCTATTCTTTAATTGCAAAGTTGAGAACTTCTCTCTTAAGTTCTTAGGGTTATCCCTAACCGTGAAAAGGCCAACAAAGTCGTTATACCTCCTTGATAAGATTCAAAAGAGATTGGCTGGATGGAAAGGAAAGATTCTATCTTTTGGCGGACGACTGACCCTAGTAAAGTCTGTTCTTCTTTCTCTTATTAACTATGAAATGCAAGTTCTCTTCTTCCCCATATAGCTCATAGAGGAGATTAATCGACTTGCGAGAGCTTTCTTTTGGAGAGAAGACAAGCAATACTCGGGAGGACATTGCTTGCTAGGATGAGAACGACTTTGGCTACCAAAAGAAAATGGAGGTGTGGATATAGCATCAATCAAAAAACAAAACATATCTCTCCTCCTCGAATGGCTTTGATTTGGAAATCCAATCCGAATAGCCCATGGGCACAAACTCTAAGGGTGCTTTATGGTTTTAATAATCCCTCCGGTCTAAAATCCGGCGACCATTCACTCTCATTCTTCCTCTCTCAACTGACCTACTCCCAATCTTCAACATCTCAATCTCTTATGAGTTAGGAACGGGAACAAGAGTCAACTTTTGGAATGATATCTGGGCAATGGAAGGTACTCTCAAATCCTTCTTCCCAATAATATGTGGGATCACAAGAGATGACTCACTAACAATCATCCAAGTTCTTAATGGAGCTATTAATTTCCAACAATTAATAGCCTCACCTGGCACGAATATACGAACGGAAGCGAGAGACATCTTTCTCACTCTCGCCCTTATGAACCCATCCTCTCAACCCGATAAGCCGAGATAGAGGCGGAAGGTCTCCGGTGAATTCAACACTAAATCTGCATATGAAATGCTCCATCTAGCCCACTCCACATCAAAAGACAATCCAATGATGTGGAAGATAAAATGCCCGGAAAATGTATGATTCTTTGGATGGCAAATATTGTTTGGTTGATTAATGACCCAATATACCATCGTCAAGCGACGTTGGCCGAACCAAGCGAATGCACTCTATGTACATAGCATGTCACCGAAATGGCAAATCATCTATTTCTCCATTGTGATTTCTCACGTCGTATTTGGCTATGCAAAGGCCGAGACTCAGACCTTGCAATTGACAATGCCAACTACTAGACACAGAAAGTGAGAAACTTGACAAACATCGGCATCAAAAATGGGATACGGAGTGGTTGAGCAGGCGTTGGAATATTTAGAAGGCTAGGAACGAACACATCTTTCGACAACGGAGGAGGCCATCCCAGATGGAAGTCCTAGTAGAGAGTGAATCAAGCCGAGAAGTTGGGACTATACTGCTAGGGAGGGAGGAGTTCTTTGTTAACTACCTTGTAGTTTCTTTTCTTTTCTTTTCTTTCTCTAAACTTACTATGTAATACGTAATATGTAATATGTAAAAACATCTATTATTTTATGATATTTCAGAAAGGTCTTCTGAGATATAGAATCTTGGAGACTGGATCATCGCCATTCTCTGCACAAGAGGGCGTAATTCACCTTTAGAACAGTCGCGACTTGATCGTACGGCTACATAAGACTTGTTCTTGATTTTACTTAATATTTTCTATTATATATTTTGATTTATTCATCAAATATTTATCTATTTTATAGATCTCAACTAACAATCTAAAGGTGAATTATTGTTTACTAGTCAATCCGTTTAGATCTATATTTACCTTGCAATTTTAGTCAAAGTCCAAAACCAAATCCTTAGAAATATTGCACTGTTTGAAACTTTGTTTATCTTGCTGTTTCAACGAAATTGGTTGGGCTTTGATTAACCTAGTCTTAGTACCCTTAATATCAAATTGGTTAACTCGTTATTTATTTATAATCAAGAATTTGTCCAGATCAACATTCAATATTGGTTATAATTCTCCGTTTTGATATTTTTGTTTATTTGTTGGTATTTCATAATCATTTTGCCTGCAAACATTTTTGTTATCAATACTAACAATTAGTTTATTTTGCAAGCCATCCATGATTCAAAGACATGGAAGAAATTTGCTTCTAAATAGACAAATTATATAACCGTGAGAGTATGAAACTTTATCATATACTAATGCCTCAACTATTAGATAAAATTGTATCAGAACTAAGGTGAAATGTTATTCTGTTTTTCTTATTATTTAAATTTTGACCCACTACATGATTGAAACGGTTTTGATATGATGATAAACTATATCATGTTCTTGTTGTCCGTTAATCATTGTGTATATGTGGGTTAGTATTTCATGTAAGAAATAATAATATTCTTCTCTGTTTAATTAGAGTAAAATGGTTTTCCATCTAATCATTATTTTATGATATTTATTAGTTTGTTTTGCAATTTACATCAAACATTAAGCATGAAAACTCTAAATTAGTAATTTTCGATTGACCTAATAAATCTTCGTATTTTAGAAGGACAATAATTTGGCTATTTATTTCATGACGTACTCAAAAATACTAATACATTGAATTGACTTAAGTACGTACATTTTAGTCACTCAAGCTTATGCCTGCTGTGAATTTTTGTTCAATTATGTACCCAACTTATGTGATGCAATAATTTTATATAGTTGAATTATGGCATTATTTTGCGTTAAGCAACATGTCATGTACCATTTTGGATTATTAAGGAGGAACTAATTTCCTCACGTGCAACGACACATTAATTTTATTTTGGTTTCAAATACCAAAACTTATTTGATTATCTTTTATCACTGGTTTGGTGAAGATAAAAAAAAATTACCTCGATTATCTTAATTCAATCCAGTTAAGAAATGATATAACTTAGTTCTGTTAGCACGCAATTGTGCAAAGAAATTGAATTTTAGACACAGATGGCTCTATAATTTTAATGGCCATGAAAGAAGATTTAAAATAACAGAGATTCTTCATTCCATAAAAGGAGTTATTGATAAGACCTAATTGCTGCTAATTAATGAGACATAATTGTGAGATTCATTTCAGAGTTTTAAATTTTGGTCTCTAAAACAAATGTCTTAAGCAGGTATGTTTTGTTATAAAATAAAGAACAAAAGGATAATAAAAGAGATAATTAGAAGGAGAGAATTTCATTGAATTGTGGATTAAGAATACAATAGTCACTGCTCTCTTTATATAGTAGAGGGTGAGTGCTGGCCAAGAAATCTCTTGCCTGATTTAGAATTACAATAAAGGAAATAATCTAACCTCAATACAATTAGAATACACAGTAATAAATATCCCTGCCATGACTCCTTCCATTCTTATAAGCATTTCCTAATTTATCTTTTCTTAGGGGCCAAGTAATGGACATCCACATTAATTATATTCATAACACTCTCCCTTGGATGTCCATATTTTATCTTTCATACGCATTAGAAGTTGCTTCATTAAAAACCTTATAAGGAAAACCTAGTAGGACAAAACCTTGGCTAAGGGAAAAAGAGTGCATCGCGTATTATCATTATTTCTCATTATTTCATATATTAAATATGCCTCGTTAAAACCTTACTAGGTAAAACCCAATGGGCAAAAATCCTAGTGAAGGAAAAAAAGTGCATCATCATTCTATATATTACGCACAAAAGCTGGCCCGTTAAAAACCTTGCTAGGAAAACCCATTGGGACAAAAACCATAGACAAGGGAAAAAGAGTGCAGTGCGTATTATTTCTTCTCCTCATATATCCAACTATATGTGAGATGACAAAGTTCAATCTCTGTAATATATGCTTAATAAGAGATCTGCTGGATCATTATTTGAGGAGCTTCGTTAGATATTCATTTCACAATCATCATGCTCATGCATGCATGAAAATAACTCACCATCATTTATTTTAATTGTTAATACATCAAACAAGTTATCTTGATGATCTTAATGGATGCGATTTCTCCACATTATATCATTATAATAGATGGATTATGAAATAATGACTCCTTCAGGGAAATATTCAATTTATAATTCAAGATAATATTTTATGCTTTAAAGAATTTAATCTTGTATTCTTTTGAATAATGTGGTAGCTTTTGGAGCTCTTCGAGAGTAACATACGATTTTAAATCATCAATATATATATCAACATTCAAAAGGTAAACATATAGTTTTCTAAACGTAATTTTGATCAATTACATAACATTCATTCAACAAACATTTGTTATAGCAATTTTTATCACATATCTCAATATTGCATTAATTAGTACAAAGATCTTTGTAATTTAATAGACTAAATCTCTCGAGAGTTTGAAATGCTTCAGGCATTCTAAATCCTTCAGGGATTTTCATTAATATATTGCAATTAAATAAGATATGAATAATTTGCTACTAAGTTAACGAGTCCTCCAGGGACGACAAAATTAGAAATATAATTGCATATCACAATTTAATTTTTCATTACATATTCTTAAAACACCCTCTTATAAGTTATATCCGCTTATAAGTTACCGTTATACAATGCCAGGTGTTTGGACTACATGTCCACAATTTTATATTTCACTAGTGAAAATAATGATGCTTTAATCACATCTTTCGATTTGGCCAATACTTTATCGGTAGACATTATACAAATAATTTTAATTCTAGATCCTCATTTTTATTTATTATATCAATTGCAATTGCATAAATAAATTTTGATTAATCTTAATTTTATTACGGTTCCATATTTATTCTAGTAGAGACATAATTTATTGAGATCTCATCATTTTCAATATTTTCAATATTATTAGGTACCTGAATCTCTTCTGGGGTTATTTGCTCGTCTATGTCTTCTACTCTTTTATCGTTAGTATTCTTTTCAGAAGAATTTATTTCTTTAGAAGTATCGTTAGCTTCAATTATGTCAACTTTTTTATTATGCTCCTTTTTCTTCCTTGGATCTTTATCATTGGAACCGATTGGTCGACCATGCTTCTGGCATATATCAAACATAGAATTATCCAAGGGTACTTCAATATAATTATGAGCACATAATGCTGGAATGTATGATATGATAATCATTTTTGCATCAATATAAATAATATAATTGCATGTTGTTTCACATTAATAAATTTATGAACTTCTAGTTCATATTAACTTGTTCGAGAATCTAAGTGAAATATATTAATGATGCATTCTATATAAGATATAACTTACATTTTCCAGCTCTTGTTTCTCTCCCCCTAATGTTATCATTAATTATTAATCAAGTTCTTCAGGACTTTCATTGTCTATTATATCTTGAACATATTCATTAATATTTAATTGTCTCACAACAATCACATGGGTATTCATTCAATTCTTTCTTCTGGAATTTTGTCTATAAATATCTAACACACTTCAGGTATATTTTTGGATGATCTTCCAGGGATATCCATCGGAATTAAGATGTTGTCAGATTACTTTTATGAAAGAACAAATATATCTAATAATAGATTTGCTATATTTTACAAATGAGTTACATTTTAACTTATAGTTCATATATATAAGATCAAGTATTAAAATTAGATAATGATTGAAAATCTGTCACATCAAATTTATAATCAATAAATCATGTAGGAATATATTCAAGTAATGAAGTTCAAGATATCAAATTATGCAGTGCGATTTTACTTAACATATATGCCCAACTTTTATTTGTGACCCATTTTTGTGTGTTGCGGTGGAGCTACCGGAACAAATATTGCACATCCAAAATATTTCAAATAGTATTTACTTGGCTGCAGCAGTCACAAATTATAATGGGGAGTACTTATTATAAAATATTGGCTTTACTCTAATCAGTGCTGTAGCATATATCATTTCATGGCCTCAATCAAAAGACGAGCTTTCATTTCATTATTAGGGGCCAATGATTAATTATAATCGCTTAACAAGATATGATGTTAGATCATTCTAAGTGCGTTTGTGGGCCAATGCTCAACTATAAACTAAATCAACGTACAATAGTCAATTATTACTTGGGATGTAGCCAACTGATCATCATCAAGACGATTTTTCTTAGTTGTACGATCCAGAAATTATTATCTTAATTAGAATATTCGAGCAAGCAATCTCTCAAATACAATGTTTCGAGATTAAATAAATATATATGTGACCATCTAATATATGCATCATCTATTAATACCATAAAATATCTAGATGGTCCACATAAAAGAGTAATAAAGCCACATATATTTCAATTAATACGCTCAAGGAAATTGGTGATTTATTCCCAACCCTGATTTGTGATGTCTAACAATTAATTCTCCTTTGATAACATGCAGCACATGAAAATTTATTTAATAAAAGAATCTTCTGGTTCTTTAATTGATGCATATTTGAATTCTCTGTGATTATTTGCATCGTCATTGCTCCGAGGTTTGTTAACTTTTGTTTCATGCCAAATCATGAAATTTCTCTTCGAACTAGTAAACTTCTGGTTCATTTCAAATCATAAAATTACTTTTCAAATTATTGAACTTCTGGTTCATGTTTAATGATAAAATTGTTTTTCTATTAGTGAACTTCAAGTTCATGTCAAATTCTAAAATTACTTTTCGACTGGACGAAATCTAATATGCAGAAGCATAAATAAGTTTTAAGTCAATAAACTTCTGGTTTACTAATAAATCTGACTTAATTGTATTAGTCCTTCATAATACAAATCAATAGAAAAGCTGCATGTTGTTCTAATGAATATTTCTCAAAATATAGAAATATTGTCCACTACAATGAGACACACATATTTATAATTCTTATTGTGCCCATACATACTTTGATTCATATTAGTAGTATCAAAAGAAAGAAAAATAATGATAATGATAATAACAATAATAATAAGAATATAAAATAGAATAAAAGAAATTTTTCTTACTCGGTTCTTTCTCTAACTCGTTCTTGTTAATGTGCTTTAAATCCAGCGGATGATATCATTATCGGTTATCAACTTTTTCATTATGGTGATAAACAAGTCGACATTATTATTTTCTCTTTGCTTTTAAGACGGCTTAATAAACCTCCACAAGATTCTAGGGCGTACATAGAGACATACCAAATGTCCTTTACTACCATATAAATTTTAGACCATTTTGTGCATTATTTCCGCTTTCTTGTGTGTTTTTCTTAATATAATCATCACAGTCACAAGTATAATTTTGACATTGACCTCTTAAACGTCATCATCCATATTAATAATCACGACTTGTATATGTGGTATTCACTTCTGGGAATGATGCAGAACCAATTGTACGGAATTCGTGATTTTTCATTTTAATGAAAATTCATTATTTTGCTTATATACAAGAAACAGTAATTTATAATTTTAAAGCATTATCTATTATATACAGGCAACAAAATGGTAACTCTTCTTGGAGTCTTAAATTATATTTACAATACATGGTATTATATTAATATCCGTCTTTCAATTTCTAATTATTATTTTAGTTGTTCAATGTCTGCTGGACATATGACATATATTTTGGATTCCACAAATAAATAAAATAAATTGAATAAATATATGGTTAAGGAAGTCCGCCTAAATGTCTTATGTAATATTTAAGAGCTTACTGAAATGGTTTTCAATTATAAACATAATTAACCAAATTTTTTTTCTTTTAAAGAAACTTTATATAATTCAACAAAATATTTTGGTGTACAACAGGTACTTAACCAATGCTCTTTTACACAACATCAAAAATACATATTTTGGAATCAGTTACAAATAATATCTTGTTGTATCTTCTCATTATCTTATGTGATTTTCTTGTGATGACTTCTGGCATTGGTCTCATTTATGTCATTATTTTGCAACATTCACTTCTGGGAATTGAATGCAATTATTTAGACAAGTTTCATAATTTCTTCTTTTACAACTCATTAGTTTGCTTATTCACAATAAGATATGATATTGGTTTTCAATATATCTTACAACTCTCTTCATCTTGTTGCTGCTTCAAGAGCAAGATAAAAGGTAAGGAGTATCATTATTTAATATATATTCTTTATTTTTTTTTTCAAAATTATTATTTGAGAGTTGATCTTCGAGATTTAGACAATATTTCTGATTTATATTATTGCAAATACTGGTGCTATATTTTGCAACTTATGGTGCATAAAATAAATTTTGCAGCTTGTGTGCAAAGGAAAAAAATTATTGCAACTACAGGTGCATAAATAAAAATAAATTTGCATAAAAATAAATGTGCATAAAATAAATGTACATAGAATAAAAATAAATATACTTGCAACTTCTGGTGCATAAATATAATTACAACTTCTGGTGCATAAATAAAAATAAATATGCAACTTCTGGTTGCGTAAATAAAATTAAACAAGCAACTTCTGGTGCGTAAATAAAAATAAACATGCAACTTCTGGTTGCAAAAATAATTAAACAAGAAACTCTTGGTGCATACAAAATAATTTAAACGAGCAACTTCTGGTGCGTAAATAAAAATAAACACGCAACTTCTGGTTGCAAAATAAAAATAATTAAACAAGCAACTTCTGGTGCATTGATCTATAAAGAGAATCTACAACTTCTGGTGCAGAGGTATGTTCTTAAAAGAAGCTAGTAAAATAACGAATTTCAAGAAAAGAAAAAAAAATCGAATAAAAGAAATCCAAAATAACTAATATAATGAAATATTAATAATTTGAAATTGTACCTTCTGAAGTAGAGTTTTAGTTATGTTATATAGAACTTCAAATGCTTATTATAGAGTCGTGCTGATAACGTGTTATAAAATAAAGAACAAAAGGATAATAAAAGAGATAATTAGAAGGGGAGAATTTCATTGAATTGTGGATTAAGAATACAATAGTCACTGCTCTCTTTATATAGTAGCGGGTGAGTGCTGGCCAAGAAATCTCTTGCCTGATTTAGAATTACAATAAAGAAAATAATCTAACCTCAATACAATAGAATATACAGTAATAAATATCCTGCCATGACTCCTTCCATTCTTATAATCATTTCCTAATTTATCTTTTCTTAAGAGCCAAGTAATGGACATCCACATTAATTATATTCATAACATAATTTATTATTATTGTGTCTATTGTTTTTAAAATTTTATCTCTCCAGTTAAGCTCTTAACATGCCATTCTAAGGACAAGAGCAAACATTTACAATTATGTTATATACTTGTATATATGACTTATGACATGACAAGTAACCAAATAATAAAATGTCTTTGGTCGGATCTGTTACTAACAGAAATTAAAGGCCTGGTTAATCACAATTAAAATTGTCTATTTGGCTTTTAATGAGAGCATAATCCACTATAATTTAGTAAATACTATTGCTAATAGTATAAATGATGTAACGAAAAGGGGTTTCTGGAGAAAATAAATTCCGGTCATAAAATTCATTCACCAATAGTAACTCTTCTATTTTTCATATATATATATATATAGAGGATGACTAAATAACTTGTACAAGCAAGCCCGATTTTTGTTTGTGACCAAAATTCATCAAAAATTCAAATTTCAACCGTACGGATGGAATATATATGTTTTGAATATGTTATAGATTAATTTTCACAATAATCGGAATATTATATCATTACCATCATATATTATCAAAATTCATCAAAATATATATAATATGTATTTTGATAATACATATTATATATATTTTGATGAATTTTGATAATACATGATGGCAACGATATAATATTCCATCCGTAAGGTTGAAATTTGAATTTTTGATGAATTTTGGTCACAAGCAAAAATCGGCTTTTGCTTGTACAAGTTGTTTAGTCATCCTCTATATGAATTTTGATAATATATGATGGTGATGATATAATATTCCGATTATTGTGAAATTAATGTACAACATATTCAAAACATATATATTCCATCCGTATGGTTGAAATTTGAATTTTTGATGAATTTTGGTCACAAGCAAAAACCGGGCTTGTGACCAATATATATATATATATATATATTATTGCCTTATATGAAATTAATAATGATATATTTGAGGAAAAAATAATAACAATATCATTATACATTATCAGTTACCCCATGAGTAAATTTCATCTCATTTGGGGATAAATCTAGATTTCATATATATATATATATATAGTGTGGGTGTGTGTGGCAGATTGTAATTCCCATATACATAAAAATAAATGAATAATTGCATTTATGCAACAATGAAGGATTTCACTTATAATTTGTGATCCTAAGTTTGAACATAAATGATATTCTAATTTGGAATATCTGAAATATATATATTTGATTAAGAAAAATGACTTACTAATATAGTTAAAGTCATATTCATTTGTACACTAATCAAAGTTCCCACCAGAGGGGGGTTATTATATTATTTATGATAAATAATATTATTTAAATTTTTATA